>NQII01000744.1:17174-142728 GCA_002778355.1 Clitarchus hookeri
CCCCCCCTCAAAATTTCCCGTTTTGCTGAATTGTTGACTACATAACGTTTGCGAGATGTGTGATTTGAATATTTATAATATAGGCCCTAACTAGTTTATTTTAAGTAAGCTCGTCAACGGACACCCATGCATTTTCTTAAATGTTCATCCTTCATATCAAATAGTTCAGACCGAACGCAGACTGCACTAATTAGCATTTCATCACGTTCGTCTCGACAAAATCCACCTTTCAAGTCCATTGTTTACATTTACAATGTGAACATTCAACGGATGCGCGTGAAAGTATCTTTAGTCTTCTTTTTCTATCGTGTAATGACACAACTTGGGACAAAAGTTCAGTTTTCTGAATGCTTTGACTTGGGGCACGGGAGCTTGGGACAGCGCCATGACGTCATAGGGTCGCGTGCACCAATCAGTANTCTGAATGCTTTGACTTGGGGCACGGGAGCTTGGGACAGCGCCATGACGTCATAGGGTCGCGTGCACCAATCAGTATATCCTTGTCCTAAGAGACAGGTTGGGATAGCGCTAGTGTTACAGACTTAGCGGACTTTCCGCTAAATTTGGCGGAATTTAAAAACCTTTAGCGGTGAAATATTTATTTTAGAGGAATAAAATACTGTTGGAGTGTGACATAAACGCAATTATATTATCTGTGGCGGCGACACTAGCGTCGTCACCTCTTTCTCTTTGGTTGTTTTGTTCTTGTTAATGTTCTTCCGACTGCTCGCTGAACTGTTGTTATATTATTATAATAAACTAAATACTTAAACTATAAATTACCACAAGTTTTATTTCATCAGGTTATGGGCCCAGTACGGCCGTTAAAGTCATAAAGTTGTGAGAGTAATTCCGTTAGTAAAAAAAGTTTTTTAGTTCCGCGAAGTTTTCTCTGATTTTTTTTTAGTTAGCCGTTACAAAGCAAAAATTTGAATTTGCTCCGAAGTAACATGGCTATGTCTAACGTGCAAATAGACAAATTATTGGGAAGAGAGAACTATAGCACCTGGAAGTTTGCGGTGCAAACGTTTTTACAGCACGAAGACTTGTGGGAGTGCGTTGAACCCGACGGCGGTGCAATAGATCCGAAGCGTGACCTCAAGACTAAGTCGAAAATCATTTTGCTTGTGGATCCGATAAATTATATCCACGTTCAAGATGCAAAGACTTCTACCGAGGTATGGCAAAATCTACAGAATGCATTTGAAGACTCGGGTTTAACAAGAAAAGTTGGGTTACTCCGGGATTTGGTGAACACTACGCTAGATAGCTGTTCAAGTATTGAAGAATACGTCAATAAAATAGTAACCACAGCACACAAGTTGAGGAATATTGGATTTTGCGTAGACGATGAATGGTTGGGCACATTAATGTTGGCTGGCTTGCCGGAACAATTCAAGCCAATGATCATGGGGTTGGAGAGCTCCGGTGTAAAGATAAGTACAGACTCAATCAAAACGAAGCTACTGCAAGAAGTTAAGGAGTCAAGTGTCTCGGTTCTTTATACAAAGCATAAAAATACCCCCAAAAATAATTATCAAAATAACCAGTACAATAAGCCTGATAGCCCCCGAAGTCCCCGATGCTATAATTGCAACAAGTATGGACATTTCAGTAAATTCTGTAAAAGCAAAAGGAGAACTAATGATAAAGGTTTTGCAGCAGTTTTTTCAACAGTTCATGAACAAATTGACAGAGTGGAATGGTATGTAGATTCCGGCGCATCTTCACACATGACAAATGTATCTGACTGGATGTATGATGTCCGGGCACCTCCGATTCAACAGATAATGGTTGCCAACAGTACTTCAGTCGCCGTAGAAAAGATAGGTAATGTAAACCTGGATCTCTTGGGTGAAGATGGTAAAATAAATCACATACAGGTGAGAGATATTTTATATGTTCCACAATTAAGTACCAACTTGTTATCAGTGAGTCAGTTGGCAAAGAATAACTGTCAAGTTATATTTAATAAAACTGGCTGTGAGATTTACAATGCACAAAAGCAATTAGTAGCATCTGCTAGACTGACTAATAACATGTATAAATTAAATATATGTCAAGGAAATGCAATGATTTCAAAACCAGAGGGTCAGAGCTTAGATATTTGGCACCGGAGAATGGGACATCTAAATTACAAGGATGTTACTAGATTGCCATCATGTACTGAGGGTGTACAATTATCCAATACTAAAGACAGTGAAAGTAATTGCATTCCGTGTTTAAAGGGTAAACATTCAAAACTTCCGTTTAAGAATATTGGCTCCAGGGCAACGGCCCCACTAGAGATAATACACTCGGATTTGTGTGGCCCTATGGAGATGCCCTCAATGGGAGGAGCCAGGTATTTCATCACCTTTGTTGATGACTATTCTAGAAAAGTTGCTGTTTACTTTCTAAAAAACAAAATGAATATAAAAGAAGTCTTTGAAGTATATAAAAAGGAAATGGAAAATCAACTGGAGAGTAAGATAAAAACTCTTCGCACCGACAATGGTTTAGAATATATTAATAATCATTTGTCTAATTATTTGTCAGGTTCCGGCATCAAGCATCAGACTACCACGCCGTACACGCCTGAACAAAACGGGCTTGCCGAGCGAATGAATCGCACACTCGTCGAGCGCGCTAGATGCATGTTGAATGATGCTGGACTTTCAAAGCAATATTGGGCAGAGGCAGTGGAGACAGCTGCTCACATAGTAAATCGTTCTCCGACTAGAGTCCTTGACTACGTGACACCCGAAGAGAAACTGACAGGTATCAAACCAAACCTTTCTCATTTAAGAATATTTGGCTGCAAAGCCATGGTTCACGTGCCAAAGGAGAAAAGATTGAAGTGGGATTCAAAATCTGCAGAAATGATATTTCTGGGATATTGCGAAAATACCAAAGGGTACAGATTATTGAATCCAAATACAAAGAAGATTACTAAGAGCAGGAATGTCATATTTCTAGAAGACTGCCACTATGATAAAACTATATCTAATGTGAACCCCAATACCACATTACAGATGTCTATGCCGTTGGAGGAACCTGCTCAAGCTCAGATTCAGACAGAAGATAACCCTGGCTCCGCAAACCACGACCAGAGTATCTCTACACTGATATCAGACGACAGTTTTAACTCTACAAGAGAAGTGTCTGATCGAGAAGATGAAACCTATGAACCGAGCACTGACAGTTCCTATGACTCTCCGAATAAATATGTAAACACGAGACCACGTAGAAGAAAACCAGTTTCTATAGAAAAGGATGGAGACTTACACTATGCATGTTGGGCTGTAAGTGAGGATCCCTCATCTCTAGAAGAGGCTCTATCTAGCTCTGAATCCAGTCATTGGAGTAAAGCTATGGATGATGAGTACAACTCATTAAAGAAAAATAATACCTGGTTGTTGTGTGATTTGCCTGCCGGTAAGAAAGCTATATCCTGTAAATGGGTTTTTAAAACCAAAAGAGATGAAAAAGGCAATATAGCAAAATACAAGGCAAGATTAGTGATCAAAGGATGCGCTCAAAGAAAAGGATTGGATTACAATGAAGTTTATTCTCCGGTAATCAGATATACATCCCTGAGATATTTGTTTGCATTAGCAGTGAAATATAATTTGCAAATGCACCAGATGGATGCCGTGTCTGCCTTCTTACAGGGCGAAATAGAAGAACAAATATATATGAGTCAACCTTCTAACTTCAAAGAAAATGATACACAAGTATGCTTATTAAAAAAGTCATTATATGGACTAAAGCAAGCCAGTAGACTGTGGAATCAGAAACTGAGCAATACACTTAAAGAAATAGGTCTGTTGCAGTCATTACTTGATCCTTGTATTTATTATAGGATTGAGAATGATGATATAACGTTTTTAGCTGTATACGTAGATGATATAATTTTGTATACAAGCTCTACGAGTACTAGAGATTATATCAAGAAGAACTTATTTTCCAAATTTGAAATGAAGGACTTGGGAGAACTTAAATACTGCCTGGGTTTGCATGTACATCAAGACAGAAAACATGGGACTATAAGTATTGACCAGCAGAAATATATACAAGAAATATTAAGCAAATATGGTATGTCAAGTTGTAAGGGTGTAAAAACACCTATTGATCCAAAAACAAAGTTTAACTCGAATGAAGAAGAAAATTCAATGGCAGATACAGTTCCATATCATGAAATAATTGGATCATTGTTATATTTATCACAAGGAACCCGTCCCGACATATCCTATGCTGTAAATGCTCTGAGTAGATTTAATTCAAGACCGGAAATGCAGCATTGGATGGCGCTGAAGCGAGTCTTGAGATACTTGAAACATACTCAAAACTACGCATTAACTTTCAAGAAAAATAATGAAGAGAATATAATACATGGCTATTGCGATGCAGATTGGGCAAGCAATGAAGAAGACAGAAGATCATGTACCGGCTATGTATTTATATTTCAGGGTGGCGCAATTACGTGGAACTCACGTCGGCAACAAACTGTTGCGTTGTCCACTACCGAGGCTGAATACATGTCTCTTTCCAGCTGCACTCAAGAGGCTATGTGGCTCAGACAATTGCAGGAGGAAATATGGCCACACTTAGCCGCTATACCTGTTATTGTTTTCTGTGATAACCAAAGCGCGATTAAACTTTCAGGTTCTGAAAACTATCATTCCAGGACCAAGCATATCGACATACGTCATCACTTTGTACGTGACAAAGTACAATTGAAGAAGATAGTCATCAAGTACGTTCAGACAAATGAGATGGTGGCCGACGCGCTGACTAAAGGGACACCTCAACTGAAGCTTGATTACTGCTCAACCAGAATGGGTTTATGTCCAAGGGAGGATGTTGGAGTGTGACATAAACGCAATTATATTATCTATGGCGGCGACACTAGCACCGTCACCTCTATGTGTTTTTTGTTTTGTTGTTAATGTTCTTCCGACTGCTCGCTGAACTGTTGTTATATTATTATAATAAACTAAATACTTAAACTATAAATTACCACAAGTTTTATTTCATTAAATACTGCTTCAGAAATTGGATTTTTATATGTCAAAGTAAAAAACTGTTTTAAATTTTTTTTACTGAAATACAGTAAAAAATATATAAAATGCAGTATTATTATAATAAAATTACTTTACGTTATTAATGTAACCATTATTATAGGGTTTCGCTTTTAAATAATTTTACATAAATTTTGTCTGACTTTTTGACAATTTTTTTACATTTGGCGGGAATTTAGCGGATTTTATGTAAACATTCGGCGGATTTTCGAAATTGGAATTGGCAACACTGGATAGCACAGTTGTAGACATACCTTTACTGAACTTACATGTAACATGCCGTGTTCATTCAAACACACTGTGAACAGAATTTAAAAAATTTAGGGGAGTAGTTAGTGTATCACAACAGGCATTGAATTACAAATATTGACGCTCCGAGACCACAACTTATTATAACGCGAACCTACCACACCCAAAAGAAAATTTTTACTTGTAATTTGAGTAAAAAAAAATCTATTAAACCATTTGGTTAGCAGNTTTTTTTTTTTTTTTTTTTTATCTTTTCGGTTCTGACGATACGTGAGCGCATTTAGCGAACAAATTGCATTTTAAAAATTAAATTAAAATGGTAATGCTGGGCCAGGTAAATATAAGAAATCAGTTAAAAAAACACAATGTACTAGTAGAAATAATATATACATAATTTCTACAGTAAAAGACTGCAATACATCTTGTGGATATTTTTGAGTCGAGTCTTGGATATCATGATGAAACTATTAAAAGTGAAAACCCGGGTGTGTTTAGAGGTTTGTTAGTTCGTCGCATCTTCAATGAAGTATCATATGCTTTTTAACTTTGTGCCCTTCTTTGAAATTCTTGTTGGAGCCGCCACTGATTCCATCCGACCAGTTTAGCGTTCATAAAAATCAGCCAACCGTACCAAACGATAATGCTGACCACACNGTAAATATAAGAAATCAGTTAAAAAAACACAATGTACTAGTAGAAATAATATATACATAATTTCTACAGTAAAAGGCTGCAATACATCTTGTGGATATTTTTGAGTCGAGTCTTGGATATCATGATGAAACTATTAAAAGTTAAAACCCGGGTGTGTTTAGAGGTTTGTTAGTTCGTCGCATCTTCAATGAAGTATCATATGCTTTTTAACTTTGTGCCCTTCTTTGAAATTCTTGTTGGAGTCGCCACTGATTCCATCCGACCAGTTTAGCGTTCATAAAAATCAGCCAACCGTACCAAACGATAATGCTGACCACACNCGCCACTGATTCCATCCGACCAGTTTAGCGTTCATAAAAATCAGCCAACCGTACCAAACGATAATGCTGACCACACCGACCAACCATACAGACTAACCATTACCAGTTGACCATACCAAATTACTGCACCAGCCATCCAGATCGACAAACCATACTGTCCAACGACTGACTTGCACATTCTTATAAAAACCATAACATTTCATTATAACTAAGAAATGTAAACAACTGATTAATCTTTAAAATGCGGAACATTAAGGGTACCTGTTAAGAGACAAAAACGTGCTGAAAGAAATATGAAAAAACGAAATTGCTCAGGGTAAAACAGTACACCTGGCAACCTTAGCGGGGGATGTAGCAGTGGTTGAGGAGGTTGTGGAAATTGGAGCATTGCCTACAATTTTTTTCATAAGAAACTGACACACGTCTCAGATTGCAAACGTCCTACATTCAGTTTCCGAAACTTTAGACTATAATTATTAACCATGAGGCCCTAACTAAAATAACCTAGCTCCAATTTAGTATGCAATTTAAATATGATAAAATGTATGATATGCCCTAATGGTCAACATGGGTCAACACATATTCAGTTCCCTTTGTTTCCACTTCGTACTTTACCTTAAAAATTTCAAATTTAGTTAGTTAGGCCTTATAAGAACACGGGTCATAAACCTCTCTCGTTTACGCCGTTTTTGCTTAAATTTTGAATAAAATGTCTTTAAAGCTATGTTTATACTAAATAAATCACTCCTTTACAAACATAACATAAAACGTGCTTAATAGGTGTATATAAAACACTTTTTTGACATTGCGTTTGTAGCTATTCATAATCAAAATCAATAGTTGTTCCCAGTGAAATATAAGTCAACTTGTATAATTAACACATATATGTACGAAACTAAAACGCATTATTAGAAACTTATTAAAATTAACTATAAAAAGAATTTCAAATGGATAATTTCACTTACGTACCAACAACACCGTCACTGCCAAAAACAGCTGGCCAGCTGGTTGACAGCAGACAATTGCGAATCTCGTTTGCGTCTGCGCGTCTCACAACTACTGCTGTCTATCGGAGAGTATGTAATATTGTTTTGTTACTTTTTTTTTGAGCGTGCGCGTGTGCGCTATAGATATTTGTAATGTGAAACTAGGTGGAACTTCGATCAAAATTTTATTTTTCGAAAAGAATAAGTAACTGCAGTCAAATATATTACATTATAATACCGGACACTCGACAGCCATATTGGAAACAACTGCGATCAGCGCCCCTAGTGGAGAGAGGGTGGATGCACAACACACATTTGAATTGGTTTATTTGTTTACGCTGAGAAACGTGGAAAAATTTTAGGAAATCGTCGATAATTATGAAACTTACCGTTGCCAGTGGTCCAGGCTTATGGTGTCGGAGGCACAAGATAAGTAGTGTTCGGCTGTAACAATTACAGAGTTAAGAATAATGCGAAATCTTATTTCTTTCCGAAATCTGAGCTGTGCGTGAATGAGAATGTGTGTGCTGCGTCTCGGTCTCGCCCTAAGAATGTTTTCCTCACATCACTGTCATTGTTAAAATGGTTTATTTTATTTTCATTTTCTTTCAACTCAATCCTGTAATCCTATCATAGTCTTGTAGACAATATAGGTGGTTTTTTTTGGTATAAAAATGTTAACAAGTGTACGCACTGTTTACAGGCTGAACGTCATATTTATATGTCATGTTTACCATGTCATATTCCAGTTATTATTGTATGTGAAAATAATTAATTTATGTCATAAACAATTAAAGAATCCTCTAGATATATGTCTTAAAATACTTTTGGTGAAAGTTCTTGGTAAATGAGTCTGACTTTGTACTAAAAGGTTTTGGTTATAAATTGAAATCCAAACAAAAGTGAATAATTTTGTTCATGCATAAACCAACACGAGTAATTTTAAACACTAACGGCTCATATGAATCAAAGGTTTACAATACAAAATGGTGGTCATGTACTGATAGTACTATTCATTCTAAGGCATAATCCAGTGGTCTCACTACTATAGTTCCCATACTATATAATAATAATCGTGATAGAGAGGATGGGTTATAAAGACCAGAGGAAATGTGGAGTAAAATACATAAAAACAGGAAAAACAAACATTTTAAATGAATGAAAATTGTTTTCAAAAACCAAAAAAATGGCCACATACCAACTGCTATTTTCCACCAAATCTGTGTCATTCTGATTCCCAGAGTACAAATGATAGTAAGAAGTACGGAGGGCCACCAAGTTACCTGTTTCATTTTCTGTACCCAAATCATACCTGAAAACATGTGCAGCAATTTGGAGACTGAGGTGGGGGGTATGAAGTGGGTAAATTGGTGTGGTTGTGTTTGCTGTTGATGGCGCTTCAGAAAATAGAATGGGACAGATTTTTTCTTGAAATCACTATTCTATATAGGCTATTCACGTTAAAGTGATCACTTTTGAAAGACCTCTCATTTGGAATAACAGACAATAAATACAGTGCGGTGGAATATTCAGACTGTTTATTACTTATATGGCAATATTTATTTTAATAGCTGAAAGGGAAATGTAACTGGCCTCAAAAGTGCTCACTTTACTGTGAACAGCCTATAGCTATATTTTGGGTTGAGAGTAAGGTGGGAAAAATTTAAGAAACATCAATGCAATAGGCAACATTTGCACCAGTGATGTTTTTGTTTTAATTCATAAGATAACACATTATGAAGACTAGGAGCTCATCTGTGGGAAAGGTTTGCAGTAAAAAATAATGGTATGTGTCGATAGTACTATACAAACTAAAGCATCATCCTGTGGTCTCAGTAAATTTATTACACAATATATGAATTGTGGAAAAGGGATGGATATGAAGACCAGACAAATTTTGGGGTAAAATATATTAAAAAACTGAACAAAAGCTAAATAAATAAAAAAAAAATTCATAAATAAAAAATTGGCCATCACAACTGTAATTTTATGCAAAATCTGTGCCACGCTGCTCCCTGGAGTGTGAGTAATAAGCACAGAGGGTCGTATCAATTTACCTGCCTCATTTTTATTACCCAAATTGTATGTGGAAATGTAAGAAACAATTCAGAGGAAAAATATGAAGCAGGTAAATCAGTGTGGCCCTGCATGCTTGCTATTGTTCACGCTTCAGGAAGCAGAGTGGCATAGACTTGCAATGAATTCACAGTTCTGCTGCTAGATTTTGGGATGAGAGTATGGCGGTGATAATTTGGGAAACAATATAATGCAACTGTCAATACTTTTAAGCAACAGTGGCAATTTTGTGCTTAACTATGTTGGTAGCACATACAAATTCTTGGCGGTGAGTAGGAAGTGGTGCACATGCATGGTTTTGTTGGGAAACATATGTTGAAACGTGAATTCTGCATGATAGCAGACACTATGCTGATTGGTTAGCATCAAGGGGGTTAGCATCCTCTGCATGGCTGACTTGAACCCCCAAATACACCAGCGCATTCACTCTCCACAAGTTTCCATTCAAAGCTGAGCCAGTGAATGTCAAGAGTCCAGTTTGTTGCGCTAGCAGACCCCTGTCTCACCTCAGCGGGGCAGTTTATATGGTAATGAAGATACAAAATATTTGTTGAAAGTGATTTACGTTGTTATGCTTATTGTATACTAACATTAACATCAGAACCTAATTTCCTGAGCTTTGCTGGAAGTGTTCTTTAAGAACCACGAGCAATGAAAGTTTGACTCTAGTCCAGTTAACACAGATTTCAAAAATGCCAGAAATTAGTCTTATAACTGAAGATTGTCATATAAAAATTTAATGCATACACCAATCTCAAATATTATCTCACCACTTCAGTGCAACGTGCAATACCTAGTAATTGCCAGCTTCATAAAGTTTAATTTATACTTTCAAATTACAAGGTCACTTCCCCAACCTTAAACAGTTTGGTAGCACAAATATAAAACACTTGTGATACATAACATATTCAGGAAGCAACAAAGCACATCATGGATAGAGTGATTTTTCAAAGGTTTGGTTCAAAAGAGTGTTACCAAACTGTGAATAGATTATAGTAATGAAGTGGGTAATTATCTAGTTTAGGGGCTTTTCTGAAAAACACTAGGTTAGTGTAAAACCCTACTATCCTAGGTTTGTTTAAAACCCTAACATCATAGGTTAGTGTAAAACCCAACAATCCTAGGTTAGTTTAAAAATGTAAAATAGTGATTCGCCCATCGTGGGGTTAGGTTTTGTTAGGTTAGGTGGGCACATATTACGAAATTAGTCGGACGTTAATGCCCCTAGTATATTCGTGTTCTGCATCATTAGTAGAGTAGAAATATATCATAATTTTAAATTTTTATTGTTTTTTTTTCAGAAGCCCNAGTAGAAATATATCATAATTTTAAATTTTTATTGTGTTTTTCAATAAAGCCCCTAAACTAGATAATTACCATCACGTGTTGTAGATATACTTAATTCTTGGCTACAATTGCATTGATGCAACAGTAATGCATTACAATAAGTTGTGAATCTGTGAAGAGTAATGGCTGTGGCTGCAATCAACGTTAAATGTTGCTGCGATGCTAAACATCAAACACAGCGCATTAAAAGTCTTTACGTTTAACGCCAGCCAATCAGAATTCAAGATGTCGGAGACAAGCGGAAACAAGTAGCATAGGCATTCGGCAATATGTGTACCCACCATCGCCGTACAATTTTATCATATTCTGTTATAGGAACTCAATTAACAAATAATGCAAAAAGCATTTTAAAATAATTTAGCGTAACTATAAAGTCTTGTGAATCCGTTATTTTACAAAAGGATTTTTTAAAATTACCGACACAATATAAAACATTTGTCTATATAAACCTACCAACCTTTTATTTTTGCACCTGTTTACATCAATTTCAGCCATATCAGTTTTCTTATGGTGACATTTAGCGTTCAACGTTTAGTGATAAGTTGGTTGCAGTTAAGGCTTTATCCTTACCAATACAGGTCATTACAAAAGATAATGATAATGCTTCAAACTTTGCCGAAGTGATTAGAAATGTGGTATGTACATAAATTTTCAACCAGCTGAAATGCTAACTCGTGAAGTTAATAAAAACAGATACATGTCAGTTATTTTGTGTGTGTGTTTATCAACTGAAGGTGTTATAAACTGTCCGCAATTAATGAATGAGGTGATTACAAAGAAACTTAATACAACGGGTTTATTCAAGTCTTTATTAGACAGGCACAGTTTTGTAAATTCAGGTAATTAATTCCTGATACATAAATTTAAGTTCATGGGCTGCAGACAATTTCATAACACTACAATTTATGCCATTCCCGCAGTAAAAGGAACTTGCTTGTTTCATAAAAATAATAGTACAAGGAATGGAATATTAATTATTCTTGCAAAAGAACAAACATTTTTAAATCTGCTTTTATGGTAATTCTAATGTATACAAGAGAGTGGTTTTCAAATGTGTGTAATGATGTAGAAAATTGCTATAAGAAAATTAAAAAATTTAATCCCCACATTATAATTTAACATCACAAGCAAGATGGTTTTAGTGGCCATAGTGTCTAGGATTTTCCACTGTAAATATGAATAACAGTTTTTGGGATGTTAGGCTGTTTTACTTCAGTTTACTTGAATTGAAGTAAATGTAGGCCTACCTAAGATTGTATCACAACCTGTGTGCCAGGTAAGTGGGAATCTTAAGTACACAATTCAAAGAAATTTTAATCCATATGAATGGAGATATGAAACAAGTGAGCTTTTCACGAAAAAAATATGAGCAACTGTAGGCTTGTGTTTTCAAACAAAGTGGAGCCAGTGAATGTCAGAGTATAGTTTGTTGCTGTTTCACATAACACTTTGTAATGATGCAGCATTATTAATTTTTGGGACACGTGTTTCATTTTCTCTCGTTTTGCTAAGCTTCGTAATATTTTTATAGGGTTTGAAATTAAAAGCAGTGGTGGTTTGTTTTATTGTGGTAGTTTGTTTATCGGGCATACGTTTGCCGTTTTCAAAGTTGCAGTTTTTGTTAAGCTTCAACATTAGATTAGCTTTTTTCAGACTGCGTGGACAGTTTTGCTCGACAAGTTCCTATGACGTAGTTTCGATAATGTGTGGAGAGCGTGCGTGGCAGCCCACTCCAGGCCCTTATCTGAGGAAAGGGAGGTGATAGGCAGCACAAGTGCATGTGTGCCTGTCGCCATTGAAGGCAGTTGAATCAAGTCAGTCGTCTGAAGTGAGTCGTCATCTAGTGCTCGCCTAGGCCGCGTCGGGCTTAGCGCTAACCCCCACACCGGCAAACTATACCTTGCTAGATTATTTCTACGCCGGTGTGGGAGGTCGCTGCATTTGTTATTTCTTCGGGCAAGTTTTTAAGAAATGAAATAATTTGTAAACGACTGTGGCGCTGTTCTGCACTTGTCTGGTTATCTGAAACCTGTTCGTACTCTGAACTTTGTATGTGAACTGTGTCACTTAACTGGTAAATAAAAGTATGGAACAAATACACCGGAACTTGACTTTATTTAATATTTAATTGGCGTCCATTTTAAAGAGTCTCGTGTTGCTCCGTCTTGAGCTAGTCAAGTGGTAAGTTATAGCCGAGTGGCAACTTAAAGCCGGCTATAACTGTGCGCGTGACACGTTACAAAATGGCACCCAACGTGGGGCACGAATAATAACCACACGTGAAGACTGATCTACGAACATCGAGCAGCACAACACTCAAGTTACCGGCAGTTCCAGGTTTCCAGTGACCGACACCGAAGTTTCAGGTACGAGACAACTACAATGGTAAGAAATCGTCAATCATCAGTGAAGCCATCATTGCAAGTAATTGGGCCACGGGTATTGTAGTTATTTTGTATACAGGTTATGTTAGGACCAAGTACATTCGCCAAGAGTTATTTTGTGTGCAAATAATGTTAATTTCGCAACAAGTTATTTTGTTAAGTTGGTTAAAGATAATTTTTATATTAATGACTAAATCGTAACTACTAAGTCGTGACTGAAATAAAATATGGCACAATTATCTCAGGAAACGAAGGGTACATAGTCAGCAGAAATGTTTAAACATGAACTACAGGAACTTAAACATGAGTTAGCACAAGAAATTAGGCAACAAGCAGAAAAGAGTGAGAACAAATTTGTAGAATTCATAACAAAGATAGACAAGTGGGGGATGAATCTATAAATACCTTAGGAAAGGTTCCAACAGTAATTACCCCCCTCTCCAAAGATAATAAAAACAGCAATGACATATAAAATGAAGGTAATACTGGCTGTGACAAAGAATGTAAAGAGTTTAATGTTGAAGGTAGAAAGGCAGACGTTATAAATAAAGAGGATAGAAATACAGATAATTTTGAGAAGAGTGTACCTAACTGTGGTGAAGTCATTAAGTTGATGAGAAATGTAGTTCAAGAAGGGAGACTTCAGGTTAGGGGGGTACAACCAAATGGTTATAGTGAAGTAAAGCTGCAAGAGGGATCAGCTGGTGAATTGCAACAGGCAAGAGTTGCTGAGAGTAAGGGGTATCGTAGATTGAAACATTATGAAGTGTTCAGGCAACGTTTTGAAAGGAAGAAGCAAAGATTGAAACAAAGGGTTAGTAAAGTAGTCAGAAAAAAGATAAGGAATAAGAGGGTAAAGACAGTAGGGAAAAAGAAAAGGAAACAGAGGCGTAGATTATAGACAATAGGTAAAAGAAAACACGTGAAGTATAGTATGAGAAAGGTAGTAAGGAAAAAGGGAAGGAAATTGAAACACAAGGAGAAAAGGAAAAGGAAGAAGAAGAAAAATGTAGTAAAGCAGAAAGACTGCGATTTAGATAATAAGGTATACACTTAATTTTTTAAATATTTTCCTTGTATCAATTTTTTATACTTTGATTATACAGTAATAAGGCAACAGAGATAAGTAAATGTTTTCATTTTGAAGAAAAATTATTTTAAATAAAGGACCCTACACATAAGTCACAATGTGTACAGGATACATGGGGTAAACCCTTCTCAGCCAACAGTTAAATAATGGATAAGATAATTGTCAATAGAAAATATATCAGATTGCTGACCTGTAAATGTGTATTTGGTAAGAATTAATCATTGTGGGACAGTGTGTTTCTGTCAGTATGTTTTAAAAGAGAATTGTACAATAAATTTACAGTGTAATAATGTTTAAAACTAGTATTTTAGAATTGTAATGCCAGAAAGAAGCAAATGAGTGGTAAGGAACTAATAGGCAAAGGGATAGTGATTATGTAATAATCAATATTGTAAATAATCAGGCACAGGATTGTTAATGAACAGCACTAAGCACTTTACAAAAGGACACCATGTGAAGTGCATCCAGTGTCGTGGGAATGTTGAATTTTGGAATGACTGATACTCTTTTTAAAACATTCAAGAAAATTTTAGTGCTAATGATAGAGGTTGTGTTATTCCCTATTGAGATGAATTGTAACTTATCATTATATTCTATATGGGTAAGTGTAATTAGCAATACAGGCTAAGTGGTTCAAGGCAACTGCATATCAATATACTGTGCATATATAGGAAAGGTTGTATTATACTTGTGAATTTTCTTTAAATGTGGGTAGTGTTATTTCAAAATATGTACTAAAGTTAATATTATAATATTTTGCTACCATGTTTTATAATTTAATTACTATAACTTACTATTGAAGAAAAGGCAATTGGTAAGTCCTTAGTAAAAACTTGTGTAGAAACTCGATGCATCCTGATAGCAGAAGCTCAAGCTGTCATGGGCTAGTAGTGGTTTTTTTCTTTCTAAAGACATACTGTATTAGAAACTATTAATGAGAAATACGTTAATATTGTAAAGAGTAGTATGAGTTGCTATTTAATCTAAGGGAACCGTTTTAATAATATGGTTAAAAGGAGTTTTTGTATTAGTAAGGCTTTTGTGAACTGAGATATACCTTTTCAATTATGTAAACAGTTGTGTTATTGCAACTACGGTGATTTATTTATGCAGAGTACCAAACAGGAAGTGCTATATGAATGTTAATAAGTTTTATTTTACATTTGAAAGTTGTGTAACATAAAGAAACAAATAATTATAGTGGCACAAGGAGTAGGTGTATTTGGATTGGGACAGGTCTGGGGCCCTTTTTTTATAGTCAGCACTGGCCTAGTGAGAGGCAGTCGCAGTGGCTTTTAATGTTTTTTGTCAGCACTGACCTAGTGAAAGGCAGTCACAGTGGCGTTTTTATAGTTTTGGGCAGACCTGGGTCCCCTTTGGGAAGGTGTGTGCTGATCCCAGTGAGGAACCAAAGGGGAGCAACCCACAATGAATCATCAATGGCACAGGTTGGAAATACACCCTCAACCACAAATTATAACTACCGGTAACTATTTGAAACCAGTGAAAGGTATGATTTTCTTGCAGCATCCCCGTAAATATCTTGTTACTCTTCAACAGGTGAAGTAAATAATTTTGTTCTTAGTTGAATACCATGTTATATATGTAAATTGTTTTCAAGGAGCAGAGGCACAGTGGTTTACAGAGGAGCAGCATACAAGATAGGTTTCACTTTGGGAAAGATTTCTTCAAAATCTATCCCAAACCGAGGGCGGTAATGTAATGACGCAGTATTATTAATATTCGGGACACGTGTTTAATTTTCTTTCGTTTTGCTAAGCTCCGTAATATTTTGATCGGGTTGTGGTAGTTCGTTTTATCGTGATAGTTTGTTTATCGGGCATACGTTTGCCATTCAATGTTTATTAGGCATCCGGTTGCCATTTACAAAGTTGGAGTTTTTGTTAAGCGTCGGAATTAGATTAGCTTTTTTCAGACTGCGTGGACAGTTTTGCTGGACAAGTTCCTACGACGCATTTTCAATAACATGTGGAGAGCGTGCGTGGCAGCCCATGCCAGGCCCTTATCTGAGGAGAGGGGGATGATAGGCAGCACAAGTACACGTGTGCCTGTCGCCATTGAAGGCAGTTGAATGAAGTGAGTCGTCATCTAGTGCTCGCCTAGGCCGCGTCGGGCTTAGCGTTAACCCCCACACCAGCAAACTATATCTTGCTAAATTATTTCTACGCCGGTGTGGGAGGTCGCTGCATTTGTTATTTCTTCAAGCAAGTTTTTAAGAAATGAAATAATTCGTAAACGACTGTGGTGCTGTTCTGCACTTGTCTGGTTATCTGAAACCTGTTCGTACTCTGAACTTCGTGTGTGAACTGTGTCATTTAACTGGTAAATAAAAGTATACAACAAATACACCGGAACTTGACTTTATTTCATATTTAATTGGCGTCCATTTTAAAGAGTCTTGTGTTACTCCGTCTTGAGCTAGTCAAGTGGTAAGTTATAGCCGAGTGGCAACTTAAAGCCGGCTATAACTGTGCGCGTGCCACGTTACCACTTTACAAGTAACATGTTCACATAAGGCATCTATATATTGTCTAATGTGTTTTAATAAGACTTATTTTAATAGTCATACGTGCATCACATAATGGAAAGCTTTCAAGAGTCAAAATTTTTCACTATACACTGCTTGGTTACACGTTACCATGCTAGGCAATTATAATAGGGATTGGAGTTGTGTTGGAGACAATCTATACGCTTATCAAACTTATCTTAAAAGTTTCCAATTTTAAGTGTAACAATAAAAAATTGTGACACTTTTATACAAAACGCAAAGTTTGCATACTTGTGTGATGTGTGTTATGTGTAACACGAAGAGATAGTAAACACCTGGCATTAACAATGATACGTTATGACCTACTGGCAGTGCGTTTCTGAGCTCAGTACAGGAACAGATGTAGTGACAAATGAAGTGTACAAGAAACCTCAAGTTTTAAGCATCATTGTCTGTGTACATGAATGTGTTATTTTATTAAATATAAACTTNAAGTGTACAAGAAACCTCAAGTTTTAAGCATCATTGTCTGTGTACATGAATGTGTTATTTTATTAAATATAAACTTTAAATTTGTTATAATGCACAACTGCAAAACTGATTCACCAATAAGTAGATAACTAGACATATACCCTGAGTATTTAAATAATACATGAATCATTCCCACTTAAGTATGATTTCTGCTCCATCTCACTGCCAAACTATCCTCTCAAGACTGCTCTTGGAATGAAATCAATCAAACATGCAATTAAAAAAAACATTTTCGAAATTGAAAATTATTTTATTACCTATGTCTCATAATTACAAGAATTATTGAACTTTATTTACTTTCGTTGTTTGTGGTTTGGCAAAGTTTAAAAGGATGGAGGATCAAACTTTCATAATTCAAAGCTACAACTTATTTATTTTCAACAGGAGCCACTGGCACTGCTCATGTGACAGACTCCGGCCGGCACTGGTAGCTGATTGCAACTTTGGAGCGAGTGGTGGTGCAGTATGCTACTTTGTCAGTCACAGTCACTACAGCGATATACTCCCCATCCCTGCTATGTGATACATGGGCATGGATTTTCACAGAGGAGGAAGGGGGTGTAAATGGTAGCAAGACCCTCCTTTCTTTAATAATACTAAGAGATACCTTTTTTTTTTTACTTAGTCTTAGTTTCTAGTTTGTTACTGGCTTCTAAATCTACTGTCATGAGGATGAGCTTTTATTTTAGTCACATTTATTAAGTTATTCTAGCTGGAAACAAAAAAAAACTATTTGATGCTGTCCAATGAAATAGTAATTTTTTTGGCAGTATGAATCTTTTTAATTTGCGTTTAAAGTTTTTGAAATAACCTTTGCATTCATCAACAATTTCACAGATTAATTGGGAACATCAGATATCACTTCCCACGAAAAGTCCCAATTGATTATTGTTACAAGTGTGACATCTAGAGCGCTTCCGTGCCCACTATTTTGNTCACTTCCCACGAAAAGTCCCAATTGATTATTGTTACAAGTGTGACATCTAGAGCGCTTCCGTGCCCACTATTTTGTTTTACAAAGCTGTGCTATGAAACCTATTCATCTGTGGTTGAATGGTTTGTTTACATTTCAGCAATAAATATTGTTCATGAGTATGCTGTTTCTGTCGGTAAATTTGGTACTAACTGTAAAAAAAAAAGTGTGTAGGAAAATTTTAATGGAAGTCACTATTTTTGAAATATTAGTGATTCTTTCTGGTATTGTGCTAGGGTAAATAGTGAAATACACGTAGCAATTTGTAATAATCTGTTAGCAAGTAAATTTCTTACTTTATTTTGTTTAAAGCAAATTTCGTTATTACAAAGTGCCAAAATTATGGTGCCTTCAGTCTTGTAATAATGAGGTTCGATTGTGATGCTGTCTTTATTGAAGCATGTGTATGTTGAAAGACTAAACTTGAACAGAAGGGCAAAAACCAATGCATCTCTTGATTAGTAGGATGCCGCAGTGAATATTCACTCTTCAAACTTGTAATAAAAACAAAGTACCGGTTTCCATCTTCTGCTCGTGACAAGCAAATCCTGCTTTATGGAAAACATATTTTTGCATAATTTCATTGCTTTGTATTTGCATCACAAGATAAGCAAAAGCGTGCACTACCATATCAAATAATTAATTCAAAATTAACAGTGTGCTAGTCTTTGTCGAATCATGATGCTTTGACAAGTCTTTAGGCATAAAAGTAGTGCAATGTTGCGACATGGAGAATGGTTAAGGTTCCCGTCTACTTGGCGCTTTTTTTTCTGCGTTTGAGACCGTGGGAGCAATAAGGGCGACACTGCCACGCACATCAAGTGCGCCGTCACTGCTAAGCGCAAGGCTCTGAACTGGCGTACAGTGTTCTCGCCGCGCTGCGTGTACCTGTGGGACTATCAGCGGTGACCCTGTTATTTTAATGGTGGAAAGTCTGTAGGAAGGTTAAGTGTAGGGCCCTTGAGTAGTTTTGTATGTATCTGGTGCATATATTTTGAGTGATTTGAAAAGGCAGTTTTTAGACATATTAGAGTACCCTGAAATGGTGTTTCTAACGTGTGTAACATTTTGTGAGTACTCAACAGCCATTGTCTGAAGTCTGTGTTCCTTTTGTAGATGAACACATTGGATGTATGTTTAATAGTTTCATAGAAAAACATGTATTTCAAACACTTTTCAACGCAGTTCAAGCACCATGTAGGCAGTAGCCATAATGCATATTTGGTAGCACTCCGCCCAATGTTTCTTTTTAAAGAAGCAATGCTTCACTTCATAGGTAAAAAGTAGAATTATGATACAAAGTACACAAGCAGATTTGAAATTTTATACTTAATATGTATTAAGTGATATTACATTTGCCAGGGATTTGAAAGATGTACTTAAAAGTGAAGTACTCTATGCCAAGATTTACTGTACATAAATTTAAAAAAATTTCTAGTCTCTGATTAACAAAAATTAGTTAGACGAAATTTGTTCTGTGTATATTTTTTGTCCTGGACTTGTTGCATTTATTAGTTTAAAATAACATTAAAGTAAAGATTTAACCAAAATTATTATGAAAGGCAAGCAATTTTTTCACTACACTATGAATAATTATGAACAAACCAGTGCTATAATTTTGACAACAGTAAACAAAATAATATACAGTGAATTATAATCACTGCATTCCATCGGCACTGGCCACGATCCAGCTCATCTGCAGCATTTTGAGTGCATGTATAGAGGAAAAAAACAAACACTTGTTTCAAGCATCCATGCGACACATGCACTTTTCTAGTTTTCAGGATGCAGTGAATTGGAAATAAAAATGAATGTCTCGCATAAGCTGAACAGGAAGAAGAAAGCTAAGTTTGGGTCTTAGCCACACCAGTATGCACAAAACTGAAAACCAAACATCTTGCGCTTACTGTGGGTACCGAACTTGAATACAGTACAACCACTCTTTATCAACTATCTTTCTGTAATGACTCGTTTTTGAGCAACCATAAAAACTTTGGGTGGAAAAGTCTAAGATTTCAGGGAAGTCTGCTGAAAAAAAATTTGTTGCACTTAATTTTGGTTGCTGCGCACAGCATTTCTCTTGGCGACTGCTGTACTGTCTGTCCCGCATCTCTAAAATTAGATACCGCCCCTAGGCCGCCAGTGCTACCAAATACCCATCGACTCTGCCCAACCTTCAACCCCTAAGATGGCTTAATGTTTCCACACAACACTACTACTTTCATGGGTTTGTTCTGCCATTGTGCTCACACTCGCTTCCTTCTCACTGTACTTGTGCTATGACGACTTGGGATTTCCCTTGGTTTTTTATTACAGTTTGTTGACNCACTCGCTTCCTTCTCACTGTACTTGTGCTATGACGACTTGGGATTTCCCTTGGTTTTTTATTACAGTTTGTTGACAACTTATTATGCTTAAGCTTTTTCAGACACGCTATCAGCCACGTCGTGGAAGCATGCAAATTGACTCACAAAAACAAATTTGGCCACAACTGCTTTTATAGNGACACGCTATCAGCCACGTCGTGGAAGCATGCAAATTGACTCACAAAAACAAATTTGGCCACAACTGCTTTTATAATGTGGCGTGCAAACACGGCAAGTATTCCTCCCCTTGTGGCCTCCCACCTCCACCAATCTATCACATGTGACAAAAGCCAGATACATTACTGCCTCGCTTACAGCCATCTCCTCCCCTCCAATCACCCTCCCTTTGACTGGGTCTCAGTTGTGACCTTCAGCACATTTATATTGTCAGTTAAAAGTAATTTTTCAGCAACCTCGGTTTCGGTTTGTGTGTGTGGTACGAAGACCACAAAGTGGAGTTTCCCAGTATCTCCAAACCAAGCTTTGTAATTAAAGATTTGTGTNGTGTGTGGTACGAAGACCACAAAGTGGAGTTTCCCAGTATCTCCAAACCAAGCTTTGTAATTAAAGATTTGTGTTTAATGTTAGGTTTCATGTCGTGTTTAAACAACCAAACTTTGGTTTTGTTTGTAAATATGGAGTATCCAAGGTTACATTTTTTTGTAATTGTCTGGTGACAAAGGAGGTTGCAGATACACTTTTGTGGTATCACTTTATTGAGATGATGTCTGCCTACTGAATTAAAATCATGTTGATTTTATGCCAGAGACAATTGAACATGTACTTACAATGCTTGCTAAATCCTTGCACGGGTCAATGCTTTTAAAATCTTGTGGAAGACAAATATATACCCCTCGGGTATTATTTTTTGTCAGGAGACTACTGTCTATTAAATTTTTTTTTTTATATTTAATTTAAAAAAAAAACATATTTCCATGCTAGACATGTTATGCCTTAGACATCACAGACATTGACCTACATTACCACAGAATGAATGTTACTCTTCAAATAAAACCAACACATTCCAGCCTAAGTACCCAAGTTCTACACCCCCTTACACACCCAAACTGCATAACACCATAAGAAGGCAGGCAGAGTGAGTCATAATGGTTAGATACATTTGTTTGTGATAAAAAATTTTGATAGATTTCGTCAACTTTTTTTAGTTTATTTTGGTGCATTTTTCATCAGTTTTAAATTTATTTCGTCAAAAATTTGGCTGAGAAAAAAATGGTTTGGTAATATCAGAAAAATAAAATTATATATATTTGGTTAAAAAATGCTAGTGCTCGCACATATTTCATATTGCAACAAACTTCGGCTACTTTGGTGATGGCACAAAAATAAAATAGCAAACATTTAATCAGAAACTCAAGCACTGTCATTAATTCCATATTGCTTGGCTTAAGGTTTGTCCTTCTGTCAGTCATTATATTCCCATACATTGAGAAACTCCTTTCAGTGTCTACATTGCTGACTGGAATTCATACTGATTTCACTGCAGCATTAACAAGGTCAGAAAAATCACACTTCAGCGAAAGCAACAATTTAACAATATCGACAACTTAATCATTTTGAAACACGTTAACTACAGAATCCCTGAACAACAGATACGGTTGCAAACTCTCAGTTGAAAGCTCACACAAGATAGGTACTTTTTTCATTGCACCACATATTTCATGGTTTTTTTAAAAGACAATTTTAGAATTCCCTACCACTGTCAGACTCAATAAAATCATTTAATTTTTTGAGTCACCTCACCGACCAATTTTAACTGTGAAGTCAAATGTGACCGACTGTTTGAAAAGCTTTGAAAGTGCATCTGATGTTTTCTGGGGGAAGAAAAAAAAAACCATCTTTTCAGCAACTCAAACAATTTTTCCAGGTCACTACATTGTGAGGAGAGTTGCTGCCACTCGTGCACCAGAATTTTCCAAATTCTCAAGTAATTTACAGCTTTTATAACAGTGCTCTACCAGAGCTACCAACAAGATTACATTAATTATGCGATGAAAAGGGACGAAATGCAAACAAAATTAGTTTGTCACCAAGATCAGTTTATTTCCTAAACATAGCGATATCACTTCAGCGGGGATGTTCTCAAAACATTGATTGTGCCGACTTTCCGATCCAGACTACATATTGAATCAATTTATTGAATTAGCATCTTAAACATGTGGATTCACAACTGGAATGTACCTATTTTGACGTGTATAAGCTGCGTGCGTATATAGGCTCACCAGAAATTTTTAATGAAAAATTAGAGATAATTAATATTTCACGTATAGGCCACACTGAATTTTTGTATTCCTGTAAATATTGTTAAGTCACGATTCCGTACAAACATGGCGTCTATCAATGCGCACTTGTAATGCAGCGGCAGGCGTGCGAACTACGTATATTTGTCTCGTACAGCAGCAAAATTTCCTCACGTACGGCATATATGGCCGAGCTCCAACATGTTTACATTTTACGCGTCCGGGATGGTTATTTTGTTTAGGAATGTGAGTGAACAAATTATTGCCCAAGTGAAAAGCTATCAATTTTTTTTACTTCCTTAGGAACAAGGTTAAAATATTAAACTGTACTGTATGTTGACAAATTTTTTTTGTGAAAATGTGTGATCTATACATGCCGAAATACTGTATTTTTTCACACATTTTTTGTGTGTGTGTGTGTTTTTCGCGAGAAACTGTATTTCATGTTTATTTCGTGCACCGCAAAAACAAGTGTGTGTAATAAAGGTAATCGTTGGTTGAGACGTGCTACTCGTTTTGGACATAGGTACTGCCTCCTCCCTTTTCACAAGACGCCCAAGATGAACAATGAATATGCCTTCACAAAGCAGGGAATCAANATAGGTACTGCCTCCTCCCTTTTCACAAGACGCCCAAGATGAACAATGAATATGCCTTCACAAAGCAGGGAATCAAACAAGGGGTGTACATAACTGTCTTCTGTCAGCACCACCAACTGATGTTCACCTATGTGAGTCAGTTTATGATTAAGATGAAGGCATAGCTGTCTCCCCTTGTATCACCTCGGCTATGGCTGCAAGCTTGCATCAACACTATGTGGGTTGTGTGGTTCACACACATTTATTGAGTCAACACACTGAAAAGAGCAAGGATCCTGAAGTAAAGTCGTGACAAGGGAATAAAACATGTTAACTATTTTCCTTACATATTACATTTGAAAAATATCCAACGAAATAAAATAAAGCCACTAACAGCTTTCAGTCTTATGTTTATTTACATAGCTTCCGTGACATTGAAATAAAATTACACCTCTTTAAAATTACCAGATCATCAATCATTCATAATTATTGTGCACTTGCAGTTTCTCTTCCACGACAACAGCATATAACATGCGACTAAAACAATAAGGGATTGTAAGGTACACAGCAGTGATGGAAAACCCAATATGCAATAGAGTTTGGAGTATTCACAAGCGAGTCTCTCTATGAACACAAACTTTACTGTTCAATCAAGCTTTGCTTTTGCATATCTCTCCGACACATCTCGCCAGTTGACCACATCAAATATCGCCTTCACATAGTCTGGTCGAACATTCTTGTACTGCAGGTAGTAGGCATGCTCCCACACATCAATACCAAACAATGGCACTAACCCTGAAAATTGGAAAAGAAAAAAAAAAAGATCAATGGTAAACACAGATATTAATCAGTTACATACGACATCATCATTGAATAGACCTATTTGCATCCTCTCTTGTTCAACTTGTAATGTAAAGGATACCAAAAAGCAATAAATAATTTTATTGATTTAGGTTGTCAAAAACTAATTTTTTATATATATATATATATATATATATATANTGCATCCTCTCTTGTTCAACTTGTAATGTAAAGGATACCAAAAAGCAATAAATAATTTTATTGATTTAGGTTGTCAAAAACTAATTTTATATATATATATATATATATATATATATAAAATGACAGATTGTAACACCAGGGTTGTGTAGAGAAGTGAAAACTTACAAGAAAATATACGGGTGGTTTTTATTACGGCCAACCATAACACTTTCTTAGAAATATGAGATTTAAATCTGACGTTTTAAGTGCCCACCATCCATTCATAGGCATGTGGCGATCCACACACACACTATCATACACTACATTCATGGGGCCACTGCGCCCAAACAATTGGTCGTAACACAAAATTATCTATATATTATTTTCTTTACAGTTTTTACTTCTCAACGTAACCCCGGTGTTACAATCTGCCATGGCTGACAGAAAAATGTATTCTTTCTAGTGATGGGACGATTGGTTCTGCGGTTCCTCGGAACTGCCGATTCTTGAAGGAACCAAACCGGAACCGACGTGACTATACCATCAGTTCTTTGTATCAGTCAAACCTTACCTTGTCTATTAGGTGGTTCCACATTTGTATTAAAGTAGTTGTTTACTCTTATTTCCGGTGCTCAGTGCTAAATGAGGTCTAAATCTTCACTAGCAGTACCATCGTAATGTACTGTAACGGCCCTTTAATGATAAATTAACACAACATTAACAAATCATCCGGTTTTCCTGTTGTATGCTGCTGAAAATGTGAATGGCGTGTATGACTTTATGCCGGTACGTGCTACCTGCGCTACCATGCACAGTACCTTTTAGACTTAGTTTATGTTCAATACAAAAATAAAACCAACATTCATGCATGCTAGTGTATTAATATTTCAATTAAAATGTACCCACGTCTGTGGCAAAGTCGTTAACACTTCGCAACGAGTAAATTGGTGCTACTGCAGAATACAAACAAAGTAAAAGTGTACTGTTGGCCTCGATGTAGCCCGCACTGACAGAGGATTCAATACTACAAATGGGAAAGTCTTGCAAGATACGCATAAATTGGTATGTGACGAAATTTGAAACTTATAATACAAATTTTGTGGTGTGGTAATTTGTTTCGTAATTTAATTTAGAAAACCTGCACCGTACAGAGCACCATTATTTCTCACTCGCTACACAAAAGAATATTTTTTCCTTATGACTTGCTGAATGTGTGTTGGCTAATCTGACAGCATTTAAACACAGCAATTAAATGTTTTCTCGCAGCAACACATCCTTTTTCGCAAGCGAATAATGGTGATGTGACATGGAAAAATGTTTCGATATTGCAAAGGCTTCGCTCACAATCTAAAATAAATTTGGCGGAGTCAAGGCAGAAACTTAAATGGAAATTCATTG
Source organism: Clitarchus hookeri (assembly GCA_002778355.1). NCBI lineage: Eukaryota > Metazoa > Arthropoda > Insecta > Phasmatodea > Phasmatidae > Clitarchus > Clitarchus hookeri. Next base: position 42,938 of record NQII01000744.1, read on the forward strand.
TAGAAGGGTAAATTATAAATTTTTGTCTTGGCAACACTGCGCTAGGCTTTGAGCTACTGCCGAACTGTTAGCGCCATCACAAAAGTGTGTTTTCGTTTTTCTTTCAGCACGAAATAAATTTAGTTGAGTCTCGTGATAAATTTTAAATATGTCAGGTGTGGAATAATTTCAAGGTTGACATTAACAATGTCAAATATGTATGCGATTCGCNTAATGCCAAATATGTATGCGATTCGCAACCACTATGGCGCACAAATCTCTTGAGGCGTGTCAAAAAGCACTTCTAACCTCAAAAAACACGTTAACACGCAACTGTGTCTCAATTCTGCCTGTTATTGTTTTGCAATGGCCAAACAGGTGAAGAAACAAGGTACCAGAGTTTTTTAATAAAGGTGAAAGACTCAGTTTGGCAGATAAATTGAGACAAAATAAATAAGTCGGTTGCTCACTTATTCTCAAAGTTTTTAAATAAGTATGAGCAGTGAATGTGCAAGTTTAGTGTCAGCCAGAACAAGAACCGGTATCAGAACCAAGGACCAAATTGAAAAACCAGAACTGGGAAATTGTGGAACCGTCCCATCACTAATTCTTTCAAATAGCTGACACAAACAAAATAAAAAAGTTACAATCCTCCAGCAGTCATAGACTAATGCATTCTTTGGCAAATGTTCTTTTCTTTAAGCCTAATTATTTTTATTAAAATTTTATCTTTAGCTTATTGCTTTTACACACTTAAAATCAGGTCACAATGTAGTTAATTTTTTGTAAATTTTTTTGTAATATGCACTTGTTTTCCAAAATTGGGTTTCTGCTCGTACCCAGGGATGGCTGGTACATAGGTGGTGTAAGTTTGTTTCAACTGTATGCTGATTTATTTCATCTTTTCCCTAACCATTCTCCACAGCTGTGATCAGACACATTAAGTAGAACAAGTCCTANTTCACCAAATCTCCACAGCTGTGATCAGACACATTAAGTAGAACAAGTCCTATGGCATGTATTGGACATCAGAAAAAAAAAGGTGCAAACACAACACCTATGTTTAGTTCATAGTGTACTTAATCTCAAAGACAATTATCCTGTTACTTTAAAAATGAAAATTCTTTAGTACAGAAATTCTAGTAAGACTAAAGCACAATGTTAATTAAAAACTGACTTAATTCTTTTGAAGTTCTCAAAACTTTCTTTTTGAAAGAATTTATTGCACTGAAGCCAAAACTACGAAACAGTAATGGTAGGTGTGGACAGATGGTGGGGGTGGTTGTATAGCAAGAGTGGTGGTATAGGTGGTAGTTAGACAAATGTGGACGGACGGTGGCTGTGGGTAGACTGTGGCATACAAATTGTGTAGGTAGTGGAAGTGACGGCAGACAGTGAAGGGAGCAGTGGAGGTGGATGGATGTGGAGAAAGGACGGTGGACGTGGTGGTGGCGGAAGGACAGTGAAGATGGTAGTTGTATAAGGGTGGTTGGTGGTCGTGGAAAACTGGTGGTGGCATTTCGGGACCAACATAGAAAATGCACAAAATTGATGCATGAAGAAAGTTTAACCCTCTATCATTGGAGCGCTTTATGTCCAAGACTTAACAGAACATAAGTGAGCACAAAATGCATTGCAATGTGCGTTTCATTAAGCCTGTTGTCATTGTATCAAATGAAAAAACCATTAAGGAAGCATACATAGAGTGCATACCAGTTGTTGCCTCCAGAGGATCCTGGTTAGCGCATGTGGTCAGTTGCAACCTCTTTGACTGCTTGTTGTAACCAAGCCAACCCCAACCGGAGCCCTGGACGCCCACGGAGAGGGCAGACAGCTGGGCTTTCAGGTTCTCCATTGAACCAAAGTTGTTATTGATAGCAGCCTCCAAGTCAACTGCGTAAATAGAAATATCCTATTAGCATAAAAATATCAAAGCAAAAAATTATAATCACTGAAAAGAGGAAGACCACTTACCGCTTGGACTCCCGCCAGTGGGTGACAGATTCTGCCAGAAAATTGTATGGTTGATGTGACCACCACCATTAAATTTCAAGGCTGGGACTAGGGTTATAATGGCACTTACATCACCTGAAAAAATATATAAGTTCATCTAATAGACTGTGGAAATAATCTTGTTTGTCAACTGTATTTCCACAATAAACTACACTATTCTGCACCAATCCAAATTAAATTAACTGAAAACATAAAATGAAGCCTAGCGAAACATTGCACTCTTCTAATATTGAGATAGATAGCACGTACGATGTACCGAAATGCTCAAAATGTCCAACTATTTTAGCAACAAATTGCTTTACATTAATAACATTTAACATAGTAAATTTACAAACTGTATAACAAAAGGAAAATAAAAGAAAAATATTCATATAACAGAAAAATAATTTTTATTAGGTATTTATATAACTGATGAAGTTGCACAATGTTAACATTTAATTTCTGTGTAATTTTGTGCAGGTAATTTATATATGGATTTAGTCCAAACCAATATTGTTAATGTCCACTGAAATTCCATTTCGGAATTCCCCGACTTTTCCGTGTTTTCAAGGCAGAATCTTACTATTTTTCCACCGCTGACAGAACAAATATGCTATCAGTTACGTTTAATTAAATTACACTGCAACAAACCAAGCAAACAATTGAAATTTTAAAATGCATACACTCATAATTACATTACTCTGTATTCACACAACTAACAACTTTTAAAGAGTAGCAATTTTTTACATTTTCCCTGACCCAGGTGAAAATTTGATGACATTATTTCCCTGTCACATGAAATTCCCTAACTGTAGATGAATACAGAGTAATGTAATTATGAGTATATGCATTTTAAAATTTCAATTGTTTGCTTGGTTTGTTGCAGTGTAATTTAATTCTACTTCACTGATAGCATATTTGTTCTGTCAGCAATGGAAAAATGTGGTATTGTAAGGTTTTGTTCCTCAAAATAGGTCAGGGAAAATGGTAAGATTCTGTGTGGAAAATAGGGAAAGGTCAGGGAATTCTAAAATTGAATTTCAGTGGACACCATGACAGGTGTCCACCTATAGGGAAAACAGGGAAAAGTGAGGGAATTTCGTGTGACAGGGAAATGTCAGGGAACTTTCACCTGGGTCAGGGATAATGTAAATAATTGCTACTCTGCTAAAGTTGTTAGTTGTTTGAATGCAGGATAATGTAATTATAATCATATGCATTTCAAAATTTAAATTTTTATGTTTGTGAACTAGCAATAATACATCTTTTCCAAGAAACAAAAGTGCTCATTTTATCGTGGATAGCCTATATCTATCACACTTCCACACCTAGTCGCTATCATTGTACTATAGCAGTGGCCAAACATCACACCCTTTTTAGAAGGGGGCAAGCCTTTTGGCACCCCCTTACAGATTAAAAAAATGGGGAAGCAAGGCTTTAGGCACCCTTCAGATATTTTTGCTACCTTTACAAATGTCATTTTGATATGATTGGTGCCTAAATTACATCATAAAAGATAAATATATATAGCAGTTATAATCTAGACGCAATATATCGGAAACATATTACAACATTTTTTCGGCTACAGTTATGACAAACTTAATGGAAAAAGGAAAATTCAAGTTGCGTATTAAATTGGGAACATTAACCAGAGGTCAGGAATGTGAGATTTTACTCATCATTCTAATGCATTTCAGTGAACAAAACTGTTTGGGTGACCATTTAACCTCATTCTGATGCTCTTTATCAAAATTTAGGAGGGGGAAATGTACATGCCGCATCCCCCTAGTTGTTAAGCCACTATAGCTGGAAGTACAGCTAGATTGAAGTTTTTTCTGCCTATGTAGGAACTTTGATGTGCAGTGTCCACGAATAACTTATTCTAGCCGAAACATGAACATTGATGTTTGTAGATTCCTGCTAATATTATTAATTTTAGTGATGCAATAAATAGAAACATGTGTTATGTAATCTTCAATTTTTTGCTGGAGGCGTAGCTTTGCACAACGCTGATAACCGTTGATTATAATGCAAGAGGCAAAGATAATGATTGATGAATGCACACAAGGCGTGCATTTAGACTTCTAAAAATATTTTTGTAAAACAAAAGGAAGTAATAAGAGACGTACTGGTCACTAACGACAATAATAAATTGAAGATGCAGAGATCAATTTGTCTGCAGACATCATTGTAAATGCAGATTAATAAAGATATAATCATTCAAGCTCTCCATTAAAGGTGCATCAATTTTTAAAAAATATCACTTACCTCAAGTAAGTTCCCTAGATTACTTGATTAATTGTCTGTGAACTCAACTAATTTCACAGCGCCATGAGGCGAGCACGTTACCACAGAAGACGATATGTGTCAAGACCTGTGTTCAGGAATATTGGTTCTTTTGATTGTGATATTATGAAGGACGATAATGAGTTCGTGAAGCAAGTTACTACAGCAGAAGAAAGCTACACACCGTTAAGTTTCATGTTTAGATTTTCTCTAGAAGGAATGTCTGCACACAATGGATCTGATATACTAGAGTTATGCTTTTACAGATATCCACATAACAGCACAGTGACTGGTATTAATTACTTGAGTCAAATAGATTCAAGAGACATAATATGTTGGAAGACTTCTCTGTTTCGTCTATCTTTTTTCTTTTACTATGTTCGTTAGTTATCAGACATATTTCCTTGTGCAACTTTCTATGATTTTCTTAATCATATTTTGACTACAGCTAATTTTGGCTCATTGTTAATGTGTGTTTTCATGTCTTCTCCTTGTGAATTTTCGGCGATGACGTAGCTCTGCAATGGCGCACATCCACAATAATAATTTTTAATTCTGCAACACATCTGTATTTTTTGTCAAAGTTGTTTGAAGTTGTATCATTTTTTTATATTTGGTTTTTAATAACTATTAATTTTATTTAAATATACCTTAAGTGTGGATGCCCTAACTGATGCAGGAACAGTCATTTTCAGTCCAAATTTGTCTTGGAATTACACGTCCTCTACTCTCAAAGATAGACGACATATGAAGAAGTTAATCGTATTTTTTTAAACAGTGTAACATTTGTTCATCTTACCACTACGAAACGTAAAAAATCAGGCTTCAAGAACACCGCGAAAAAACTGCCCAAATTTTGAGCTTATTTATAGAGTTAAAATGTCTTGTCGACATCATTAGTCATTATCTTGCAAGGAATTCGAACCCAAAAACTTCTGTGCCGCAACACAACGTAGTACGACTACATCATTGTGGTATAAAAATCTCATGGTTGAATTCATACAGGATCATGCATCGCCCTCCATCCATTTTTCTGTTTTGTTAGTTAAAAAATTATTATTCTTGGTGTCCCTAATTGCGAAGAAGTGGTGACCATTAATAAGGTAGTAATTCCTTTTGTTAAACAAAACCAAATTTTTCAAAATATGTCAATACACTCTACTTCAGAATACAGAAATATAAGAAATAAGTACATATCATACTTAGCATATCTCTGATACAGTGCAACATGACAACTGGTAAACAACCAATGATTTGTATGTACTGTATGTATGTGAACCAGATTTCAAGGATGTTAAGAATTTATAAAAATGTATTTATGTATAGGTTCCTTACTGGATTAGTAGTTCACATGGTGTGGTCCTTAATTCGTAACTGTGTTACCTGCAGCCGGCAAGACGAAGGGCCTCTCGAACTACATCATTCGGTCACTGTTTTATTTACAAAGTGACGCCAGAGATGTCGAGCAGACAAAACTGTCAGAACTTAGTTATTTTTTTCATATTCAAACGAATNTCGAAAACATAAAGTGACGCCAGAGATGTCGAGCAGACAAAACTGTCAGAACTTAGTTATTTTTTTCATATTCAAACGAATTATCTATGTTGTTAAACCATGATTGTCAATGGTTTTTAAACATGTATTCTGTTCATCCTGAATATACTGTATATATGCACAGCCTATTTCATTTTATTTCAGATGTTTTTCTTACCCCTGAGCGAAACTTATTTGCTCAAGTATTTATATAGTGTAGTAAATAATGATCAAGAATTAGTTATATTCTTTGTGTACTGTGAAATTCATGGATGCACGAATGTGTGTACAACGGGATGCGTTGGAAAATGAGAAGTGAAGTGCGCCCCAGCAACAGCACCATGTTTCTGGCAGTCGTGCACTCAGGGAGCAGTGGACTTGCCTGCTGGAGAAGAATGCAGTGCGCTATGCTGAGGGCTCCAGAGCTATGAGCCGGCGCTCAGCCCAGAAAAGTCTCGTGTTTCAATTTTTTTCTATTAAAATGCTGTTAGCACACTTGAAGAGTTGCATACTCAAGATTTGGAATTTTCCTACACAACTGTTATGAAGAAATCATAATATCAAAATAAAAACAATTTCAAAAAAACACTTTTTTCTTAAGCATTTATTACATAGTATCACCATTTCATTTTATTTAAAGGTAATTTGCTAAATACATTTTGAATTTAAATTACCAGTCAAATAGACCGAATACTCTGAAATAAAATGAGCTGTTACTGAATATTCTAGCATGTATATTGCATTGCGTCAAAACTACTGCACATATATAGTTACTTTGTTATTCAGAATAATTGCAATGCTTCCAAATTGTATGTAAAATAGGTTACATACATAAATATGTTAAAAATACTGCATAATTTCAAAGCAAACTCGGACGAAAAATTCAGAATATGGTAAACCTCCACCTTAATATACTCTTATTTGCTCTCTTGTAGCAGGGTTCTTTTCTTCAAATGACACAAAGGGTTTTTTTGTTTGAAGAAAGGTGGTCTAGATACACCTAAAATCATATAGCAAGCAAAGCGGGCGACACACGGACCAATCCAATGACCTGATATCATGTCCACAACGTGCCAGGAGCCGAAATTGGGTCGTGTGTAGGCTGATCTGCTAATCAAATTGGTTGGGTGCAATTATAAAAGGCTAGGGTTGTCTGGACCTTCCAATTTTTCAAATCATCCCGACTCCCCACCTTTTCTCCCTAATGAATGGCTTATGTGTAGCACCATCGGCACGATTCCTCGACCGCGAGTTCAATCTCCTCCTTTATTTATACACTTTTTTTTTAGAGTGTGAAGTCAGGTTATGTTGTTTGTTGTGCTGTTTAGCAGACATTACCCATCTTAAATATATTTGTTTTATTGATTGATAATTTACTTACTTTGGTGATTGATAGAAACCTGAAAAATTTGTGAGTTCAATGACCTGCAGGCTAGACTCTACAGTTTTAAGAACAAATAAGCCGATGTCAACTGTGTATTGGTTGTCTGCTGTCACAGTGGAAGGCACCGACTGGGCCACCGTTCTCCAGGAGATGTCAAACACTGCGTGGACCAATGGCTAAACTTGTACAAACACACGTGTTTTAAAGTCCAGCTTGTCCCAAAATGAATCCGCGAATTCTTCAGTCTCTAGTGAGTGATAATTCCAGAGGATTCTCAATCCGAAAAGGAAGGGAACGAGATTATGGTTCAAGTTATGGGATGCTGCAACAGCTACAGGTGTCTTTGGGACTTCCCCAATGTGTTATACCACAACAAGGACAGCTGCAATGAAGGCTGCAAGTCTCGGTTGGAGATGCATCAACAATTCAAACCAAATGTGAGTGTCAATGATTTAAAAAAGAAATGAGTGAACTAGAGGATGGGCAGCTGGATAGGACTGTCTGTAGAGTTGCCTACTGCTGTTGGCTGAATGGATCGGCCTGTGTGTAGTCCGCTTAAGTAAAACCCTATCCCTTCACTAGGCCAGTCCCATACTAGGCAGCATCCTTAACATCGGGCTAGGTTGCTGTCGTTTCCTGTAATTATGTAACGATAGCGCATTAGGTTTTACACATATATACACACATAGAAATACCAAAAAGAAACATTAACAATTAACTGGCAAGACTTTTGTACCCAAAACAAAGAGAGAAACTTAATAAAAATGCAGGCTTACTTTTTGCTTCTGCTTCCTTCAGTTTTTCCTCAGCAATGTTGAGGTTGTTCACATAGGCAGCATGATGCTTGGAGTGATGCAGTTTCATGATCTCTGTGCTGATGACCGGCTCCAGAGCATTGTAGTCGTACGGCAGGTCCGGCAGGACGTGCTTGTGACGCACTGCACACACTCCCAGCAGCTGAGAGGGTCCGCTCCTGAGGACATCACATCCACAGGGGCCACGATGGTATATTAGACTACTCGCATTCCACCAAGGTAAACCGGGTTCAATTCCTGGCAGAATAGCCCTGACTTCAGCACGTGGGAAAAGTGGCAGACGTTGCCACTAACCAGTGGGTTTTCTCTGGGCACTTAAGTTTCCCCTGTCCTTGCATTCCGTTGTTGCTCCGTCTTCACCTCATTTAACCCTCAGCACTGAAAACCTCACTGTTCAGCACATTTCTGGACAACGGGGTACATGTAGGCATTTGTACGTGTGTATTTGAGAAAACATATTGCAGATAGTGGGGATTGGAAGTGCCACTCTCTGTAACACTTCAGCTTCATAGGTACCAAATGTGACTGCTAGAAGGGTTGGAGACTAATATATTGGTTTTAATGGAAACGCAAAATTTTTAATGGTTCGTTAAATATTAACACTCAGTTACAACAGGCTCAAAATAATTTCAATCTTATGGTACTTGAATGATTGTTTATACACTATGTGTTCATGGCCGCAGTGGTGTAGTGGTTAGACTACTCACCTCCCACCTAGGTGAACCGGGTTTGATTCCTGTTGGGGTTGCCCCCGGATTTTTGAATATGCGAATCGTGCCGGACAATGCCACTGGTCGGCGCATTTTATCAGGGATTTTCTGTTTCCCCCGCTCTTTCATACAGGTGCTACTCCATACCTCACACCTCGCTTTACCCTCATCATCTCTCAAGACCTCGATGTTAAGAGTAACCCACATCTCTTCACTCACCATTATGTTCGTGTTACCTCCTGCCTTTCAGAAACTTATCAAAATTAACGGGTGCTTCATCTAAAAAGTAGAGTCTTAACTTAATTGCTAATATATTTAAGTTTGGATTTGACGTAAGCAAATCACTTTTTCCTGGGTCTTCACAATTTATCAGAAATGTGTGATACCTGGTTCAGAAAAATATCATTTGTAACAATCAGCACATGAGGCAAAAACACCATTACTTGGGACGTGGATTTGGTAATTATGCCGTTCAGGGGCTTTTCTAAACAAAACATCCGAGACAAACAAAAGTAGCATTAATGGGTTCTACACAGCTTACCATGTTCATATTTAAGAGGGGGTCATGTTAAAATAAGTAGAACATATTTTTAAAAATTTAACAAAATTGCAAAATGTACGAGCAGTTTGGCCGGTGTGTTTGCGTCGGTCGCCATGTTTAATGGCCGTGCATCGCTGTTTCCTACACTAACTACCGGCTGCGGATGTTCAGGAGGGCATAATGTTGAAATAAATAGAATGTATTAAATAAAATAGTTAATAGTACGAGCGGTCCGCCACTTTTTTTTACGTCAGACGCCTTAATATTTGGTGATTTTCGGCATCGTGTCGTCACCTTATTGGCTGTAGGTCGTTGACGCCATTGTAACAGTCTTTTATACGTCATCGTCATCGAATTTCAGTTGCCCATTCAGATGCAAAACAATGCGGTTGTGTTGTTGCCGGCGCGACTTGTATCGTCCAAATCTGACAGATTTAAAAACTGAGAGTGCAATAACGAATGCTTCTGTGCGTATTTTCGCCTATGAACGTATGCTTCTGTGCATAATATTCGCCAATGTGGCGGGTGTTACTTGTTTCGTCGAGTGAGGTAAGGTGTACAACAGTTGAATTGGCCGAGGACAGAGGAATTGTACTCACCGCTACCTAGGTGAGTTAATTGATATTATTCCGTGTGTTTTACGAATCCTTTAAATCCCTAAAATCCTAGATTTGACTAAATTTGTATATTAGTTTAAAACCCTAAAATCTGAGGTCAGTTTTAAACCCTACTGTCCTAGGTTAGTTTAAAACCCAACAATCCTAGGTTAGTTTAAAAATGTAAAATAGTGATTCACTCATTGTGGGGTTAGGTTCTGTAAGGTTAGGTGGGCACATATTACGAAATTAGTCTGACATTAATGCCCATAGTATATTTGCTTATTTGCTTTCTGCATAATTAGTACATACGCTCAGGGCATCACTCTGTCCACAAACTTACTGAATGTGGTAGTATAAAACTACAGGCACTATAGTAAAAAGNAAGGTTAGGTGGGCACATATTACGAAATTAGTCTGACATTAATGCCCATAGTATATTTGCTTATTTGCTTTCTGCATAATTAGTAGAGTGGAAATATACCACTTTTCTGGGGGGTTTTTTGTTTTTTTTTGCAGAAAAGCCCCTAAACTGCATAATTACCAAAGATACAAAATACTTGGTAGTATTGGTTAATACATAGTACAGTCAGTAAGGTTGTGGATGCCGTGGTGTGAGGTTGCATACGCTCAGGGCATCACTCTGTCCACAAACTTACTGAATGTGGTAGTATAAAACTACAGGCACTATAGTAAAAANCATACGCTCAGGGCATCACTCTGTCCACAAACTTACTGAATGTGGTAGTATAAAACTACAGGCACTATAGTAAAAAGACCGGCGTGTTAGTGACTCACCCAAAATTTTCAAACAATTTATGGTAAAAACATGTTGCACTAATTTTTTTGCTTCTATACTTCAGTCGCTGTAGTTTCAATATTTAGGAAAATCTGTTTATCATTGTTAGCATGTCACAAGATTGTGGTAGTTGAATTAATAAAAATTTATACAGATTTTTAGAATTTTTTCTTTTAAGCAACTTACATGCATTTAAAAGAAGCTGTAAAGAGTAAATTAATCACAACTAAAATTAATGGTAATTATGCAGTTTAGGAGCTTTTCTGCAAANAAAGTGGTATATTTCCACTCTACTAATTATGCTGAACACGAATCTACTAGGGGCATTAACGTTTAGAAAAGCCCCTAAACTGCATAATTACTGTATCTTTTTACATAAAATGAATTTTAATTATATATTATAGAATTCCTTTGTAATAAAACTAGATGAAATTTTACTACAAACATAATATTCAATTTACAGATTTTTTTGCAACCATGTATTTATTCTATTTTACGGCATGAGCCTCTGAGCCACTAGTGTACAGTTCTGCTTCCAAATAAAGCTTTCTACAATGCACCTAATTTTATATATTTGAAGACATACGTGGAGACCATATGTATAAACTCAGAGTCTACGGTCACAACTGCTAAGGAAGCAAGCCGTCATAGACCCTTTACTCAAGAGGGATTGTTGCGAACAATCCTTTTCCTAAAGTATCCTCAAGCATTCCTAGCCAGGCATACATACATAAAGTGAGGACGCAAAACACGACATGACATTCGACAATCTACTACTTATATCGCTATATTTATTAATATAGTATATAGACTTGAAAGCTATCCAAATATTCATGAGTTAAAAGACTCGCACAGTGAATGAAACATGGTCTTGCAAGCAGCGATGGGCAGAACGATTCAGTTAGACGAATCAATTAGTTTGTAATGATTCATTCTAAAGAATTGTTCATTTCATTATTTTAGATCTCTTATACTGCAGTTTACGAGTCGTGACTCATTCTCCCTCTCGGGCATTCGTTTTCGACTTTATCTCCTTTTACAAAGTCTTTATCCGTTATTCTTTTTGTTAAAATGATTTCTAAAAGACTTCTTAATTTATTTTTGCAGAAGATATATCATTTCATACACATATCACCCATCTATCTCTTAAAACAAAAAAGTCTCACGCTTGCAACTTTCTTTCCTGTGCACGTCCAGAAATATGATCAAAACCGGCCATTGTTTTACAATTCTTTAGGTTGAAAATATATGCAGTAAATAAAAGATTATGATTGCAACATGGTTAGAAGATATCAGTGATTCGCCAGTAAAATTTTTACATTATTTGAGTGGATAGTTTTTGAGTGATGATGAGTTTAGTTTGCAGGTAATTCGGCAACGCGAGGCGAGCATGCAGCGCTGTAGTGTTTCCTGCCACCGTGCAGAAGTTGAGGGAGCACGGAGGTGGCGTAGATAAGGGTGATATTCCCGTGTTTCTTCAGCGGCACCGGCCAACGCGAGGGACTGGCTGTAGAAGCGGCAGCCATGCTCAGCTGCAGAAGAGCACTGAGGCGGTGCACTGGATGCTAAAAACCTGCAAATTATCTGTGGCAACAAAACTGAGCTCTAGCCAAGTAATATTGTATTGTTAAAGGAAAACAGCATCAATCTTGAATAATCATTAAATATTCTGCAAAATGTATGAAAATTTGATTAGTGCTAGAGCATGAGCGCACGGCCTTGCGCACAGCCACTACCACCCCCACCCCCATCCCATTAAGCACCAACCAAATGCTCTCAGCTACACTCAACATCCAAATGAGAGATTTGACAACTAACTGCTAGTGAACATTTGAAAACAATCTTGACAAGTGATGGAAGGTACTTTTGAAGGGTTGACATTGCATTCAAAAGACAAACACACGAGAAGTTGGAATTGGTTGTTAAAAAACAAAATTATTTAGCCATGCATACATGGTAAAAAAAACACCCCCACCACCCTTTTCGGGATAAATCCTTTACGGCTAATAAACAATAATAAATTCCATAAACGGTATACTACAAACAACAGTGGGATTATGACATTTTATCCGTGTACTTTCCATTCAAAGACACTAAATTACCAAACATATTTAATAGAATAATTGAGTAAAAACTAAAATTACAAAATAATTACTTTACCTTAAACAGGACATTAATATATGCCGAGAAGAAATCATATTGTTCGCCCTCTTCGATATAAAAAAAACGAACGTAATAAAACTTTTAATCTTATATTAACATGAATTGTTCGCAAACAAATTGTTCAAAATGAACTAAACCACTTCAATACAACCATCCAAGCCTTCGGCAATGTTGGCGTTTTCGTTACAGAAAGCAAGATGGCATTACTACGCGAATGAACTTTAAACTGTATTACGAATGTTTGTTTATAAATTGTAAATACTTTAGCTTGAAAACTTTAGTAAACCAAAGCCGTAGAGCCCTTAACATAGTTTGTTTGCTTTTGGCATGTTTTAAATATTAGTATTCAATAAATAATTTATCCTAGGAAAAAGGTATATTTCGTTCGTTAATTGTGTAAGGTTTGCTGGCGACACCATACTATTTTCTAACTCGACTGGACGTGTGAAGTATTGCACATAAATATGCTTTAATTTCCTATGCACTGTGTTGACATAGACTCACATATACGCCAGTATAAGATAGCAGACAAAACTTTAGATGTTACATACAGGAAGATTTCTAATAATGACCATTTTGATGTTATGTTGCAAGCTATTTACGAATATGCTGTTTCCTATGTTATTTATAATACCAAGGTTATAAAATACGCGATGAACAACAAAGTAGATGATGTGTTTCTAGTCGACAGTATTAAAATATATATATATTTTTTTTTCTTTTTTTTTTTCACTAAAATATTTTTTAAGGAAAGTAATTCTGTTGTGAACTACCGAGAATTATTTACAGTTTAGCTAGCGGTAAATTTACGAATTACTTTCTTCAAAGGAACTTTTTAAAATAAATCTGTGTTTATGTTCTAGTATTTCATTATAAACAATTGTAGTAAAATAATAGATACCCTCACAATAGCCAGGCTACACTGCTGCATACATAGTTCACAAATTAAAGCAGAAAGGTTAATAGGTGCATTTAAAGTATTTTTTTCTTATATATTTTTTAATGTTTTTGTAATGCATTAAGGCACATTACTTCACGATTCTCTTCTTTCACAGTTAAAAAAAAAAAAAACAACCTGTTCACACGCCCGCCAAGTTTTTATAATAAAACTCGGTCCGAAAGCCCGAAGGGATTCGTTATCATTTCGAGTTTCTTATCGAACATAGTGACGTCAAACGAACACAAGAATACGCTTCGAATAGACTATCGCTAGTAAACGAACATTCGAGTAATCACGAATATTTTTGTCGACAGGAAACGAATATCTTAGCTAGTACAAAAAGCTTGAAAAGAGGGGGGTGTCCTTCAAAACATGCATAGTATCTCTCTTAATAAATACCACCTACACGCCCAACGTTTTGTAACTTGACACACAATGTCAAGTAGTTAGAATTTCATCGCTCACATACATATTCCGCGAAAATAAAATAAACAGTATTTTAGCAATCATTTTGACCAAAAATAATAGCAGATAAGGACTATGTATACAGAGAAAGAGCCAAAAACGAGAAGCATAGAAAACGAATACCCGAAAGGGCGAACGACGAGTCATGTCTAAATAAGTCTAGTGATGGGTCGTTCGCGAGCGAGTCGTTCACAATGAACGACACGCTGTCCCGAGCGACTCGCAAGCTGCTCTTTTTTAAAGAGTCGACTCATTCTAGAATGACCATGGCTACCGCTCGGCAGTTCGCTCCGCTCAGTCAGCCTAAAAGGCGACAGCTCATCGGCTCTTTGGAGAGATAGAAAAACTGCTACTGTAGCAGTTAACTATCGCATTCAGTGGGTATATCTCCTCTTTTAACGAGTACGCAAGCAATAAATTCGAAGATAGACATGTGGACAAAAACATTCAAGCATAATAAGAGCAAGGTTTTCAATATATTTTCATTATGTATTTTTCTAATATTTTGACAGCAAAATAGTTTTAGTTTGGGAATATTACGTAAAAACATCATTCACTGCTTGCTCTCAAGTTTTCTACAAATTCCAATTCACAAAATAAAAATATTACTCTAATAACAATGTTAAAATTAATATACTTTATAATTATGCTATATTTAACATTCTAAATTAATTTAAAAACAACGTAAAAATGTTACTAACATAATTACAATACCTTAAACCGTGTAGAACATGCTAGTCACAGGTCGCGAATATCCCAACAAGATCTCATTTTGCTGACAAAAACGTGTACTCTTGCACTAAAAATTTTTTATAATGTCTCTTGTATGTGCAGTTTACAGTATAAATATATCTGTAACACACAGTTTCAGAACTCTGACTACCATTATTATAATTTCGAACAATGGGAAGAAAAAAATCACACGACTGTTTAAACATGCAATTTCAGTTTTCAACTGTATGTGATACATGTTACAATTAGACTTAGTAACAGATAGTATACTTCACTCAACTTTAAATATTACAGCGCACAAAAAAGTTATCTCAGCAAAATATTTTACAAATTCCCACTCAAAAATAATATCTGCGACACTGATTTTCCTGACAGCCTATTTCTTTTTTCTGTAATAACCTGTCCTGCCTTGGAAAAAACTCTCTCGCACAGAACAGAAGTCGCAACCGCACACAAACGTTTTTGTGCTATTTGATACAGTGCTGGGTAAACTTGGCGCCTCTCAAACCACCAAGTAAGTGGATTCCCATTCCGAAGAAGCAGTTGTTCCTGAAGGAATTTATCCACTTCAACGATCCCGGCAGCTTTTGGATTGGAATTACTGATCAATTTTGACACACTTCGATCAAATTCATCCCATATGGCTGACCCACTTTCTGTTATTATGTCTTCCACTGCAGCTATTCTAGGGGTGCTTGACTTTCGTGCGAATGTCTCGCAGTGGGTAATCAGCGATTGCTTGATTCTCTCAGAGCATCGTGAGTTGGAGAAACCATGAGATTTAAACCTGGGATCCAACAATGTAGCCTCTGCAAACACTTTTTTTTTCTTCGATCCCTTTAAGGCGTTTATTTAAGCCTTCCGCCAANGGGATCCAACAATGTAGCCTCTGCAAACACTTTTTTTTTCTTCGATCCCTTTAAGGCGTTTATTTAAGCCTTCCGCCAATCACTTTGCCATTTTCTGAACTGGATCATCTTCAGTGGGTTTATTAATAAATCTGTTACACCATGATTTTAGTGATTTGCTAAAAAGAATAACTTTCGAAACAGTAACCTGTTTTTCAGAGCTCATTTCTTCCGTACAGTCCTTGAAAACTTTCAGCAATTCACATACCTGTCCTACGCAGTTCACGTCTTCGTTCGTGATTATCGGAAGGTCAGGATAGTTGATGGCTATTGTTGAAACTAGGGCCGTTTTGACATCAATAATTCTTTGTAGCATATCATAAGTGGAGTTCAACCTTGTGATAACATCCTGTTTTAGTTTTAGACATGGCTGGTCTAGTTGTCCTTGCATAGCCTTCAGTTTTGTACTGGCTTGTAGCCTGCTCTTAAAAAATTCCACAATAGTTTTCACTTTCGAGATCAGCTCCTTAATTTTCTTGCTCTGAAGACCATACTGCACTATCAGGTTTAGGTAATGGGCGAAACATGGTATGTGCATCCATCATGTCAATTTAACAGCTGCAACTATACTGGCTGTATTGTCACTTACAACTGCAACAATTTTTTCATTAATGTTCCACTCTCGTGTTACTCGCTTTAGTTCTTCAGCTAGATTTGCAGCTGTGTGCTTTTCGTCGTATCTGAAACACTCTAGCAGGGAGGAATTTAGCTCTAAGTCTTTGTTGATGTAGTGAGCAGTGACCGACAGGTAGCATTCATTATTGATTGAAGTCCACCCATCTGTGGTGATTGTAACCGCCTCAGCATTCTCTACTTCAAGTCTTAGTTTTAGCTTTGTCTGCTCATATATCTGCGGTAATAAAACAGTGGAAACGATTTTCCGAGTGGGTAGTTTATACCCACTATTCTGTTTCTGAATAAACTTTTTAAAATGTGGACTTCCTACAATTTGAAATGGAAGATAATCTTTGGCAATGGTTTCAATCAGTGTAAAGTCAATTTCTTTAGTTTTTTTATTCATTAGTGGTGTCTGCAAATACGATGATATTGAACTCTGACCTTCACCACTTCTAGGAAAACCTGTTTCTACTAACTGAACTTTTTTTTCTGGGCCCTATTATCTGGTTAAATGTACTTCCCCCTTATAAGAAATAAATTTAAAACAATAATTACACTTCGCTTTTCCATCACTGTTACTTACTTCTTAAAGTAGTCCCAAATTAGGCTCGTTTTTCGTTGTTTACTAGAAGCCATTACTGCATCCACTAACTTAAGTTTTATAAAAAGTAAGGCACTTAAAA
This sequence comes from Clitarchus hookeri, assembly GCA_002778355.1. Lineage (NCBI taxonomy): Eukaryota > Metazoa > Arthropoda > Insecta > Phasmatodea > Phasmatidae > Clitarchus > Clitarchus hookeri. The sequence goes on from NQII01000744.1 coordinate 60,082, forward strand.
GTTAAAATATCACTTTACCGTTTTCACATAATGTATTACGCGATTGAAGTATTTACTTCAGTGCAGTGGTGTGAGCCACTCTTAGCCACATATATACACTCGACTCTTTGAATCCCGAATGACTCGCGAAGGAGATGACTCTTTTGAACGACTCTTATCAAAGACTCTCCACAAAGAGTGAGAGCGAGTGAACTAGCTCTTTGGAATGAACTGTTTCGACACATCACTATAAAGAATTACAGTACAAGAGAACGAAATGAACGATACTTTTGAACGAATCGTTACACAGAACTGATCCTAGCGAATCGATTCATTCAGCTGAATCATTTTCCCAATCAATGAAACATATTTCATTCGACCTAATAAAATTACAAAACCATAAAACAGAGAATTTTACTGACTGCATTACATTACTGTGGTACTAATAGAATTCTTAATTAAGCATTAATTTAAATACAAAACATTATTATGTGGTACCTTGCAGAGCATGTGGCAAATTTAGGTCTGTTAAGTTTTGGGGCACTCTACGACTGGAATGGTCAGGTTGAAAGAAAGATTAATTATTTCCCACGTCACTGATTGGCTTGATTAGACACACAATTGCACTCGGAAAATAATATAGAACACTTCAAATACCCTAGCCTTGCTACTCTACACCTCATTAAATAAGCATGTGGTGTGCATTTATTCTGCGATCACTTCGCAATCCCCTAAGGGCGAATTTCACGAACATTTGCCCATGGGTGATAAATTATCATTCTATTTACTACACATTCTAACACTTGAATTCTATCCTAACTACATAGATCTCTCCAGGGACACCACCGGTACTCGGGATTGAGTCATGGCCCGTTCTCAAGTGAACGATGCTAACACGCATCGGGACGCATGACAAGCGTTTACCGCGGGCCGCTCTGGTGCAGCATCTGTGGCTGACGTGATGTCAGTGGCCATGCCAGACCACGCAGGAGTAGTCCACGTGAGTGTCGAGTGTTGTCTGTTAATGATCATACTAATTAGGATGGCCGCATAATGGCCGCAGAACATTTAGCTTATTCTGTGGCCAGGAAAAACGGGGCTAAAGCATGATAGCAGATCCTCAGTTGCATTACACATACATCAAGAATATCAACTATCTTCAGAGATATTTACTCGCTGCAGATCACCTTTCCTTAAAAGCATGTTCTAGCCCATCTCAACCAGGTAAATTAAGAGTTGCGACCTCCGGACATGCCATGTCATCAGCGCCCTTCCAGCCCCTACTACAGTATCCAGCTGCTCGGCTGCTGCCACACCTAGACATCCTGCGAAGAGATGACACAACACTTGTCGCAAACGATTTATATGTATTTGGGACAATGCAGACATCTATTTATATGGTGGGCATTGTCAACCAGCCATCTCGATATTGGTTTACCCAGCGATGGCTTAAGCCTATCGCCAAGATCTTGGGGTAGCAACAAAGCTTGTCACCCTGCCCACATTCCATTGGCCGACCCCAAATGGGAATTACATCGCACGTGTGCACCCCAGCACACTGAGACCTGTGTGCAACAAGGGACTACGTACAACCAACCGAGAAGTTGATGTTATCGGGAATACAATGTGCACGTTGTGAACTTCCGCGAAATGTAAAATGGTTGACTGGGAATTTTCCTTGTCAACCTGACGTTTTCGTACTGATGGTAGTGTTCGGCACGGGACTAGACCAGATTCGCGAGCTGGGATTGTGTAAAAATGCAGACATATATGTGTAACTATGTTATGCTACCACATGTAAATTGCCTCGGACAGAGTTGTTCAGTTGTATTAGGTGTGGGATGAAGATACATCACTGGTGTATTCGCCTGTACAATGTGTGTGTGGGGTGGAAAGAGTCAATGATCGAAACCACATGACCGCCAACCGACATGAGCAACAATAGGAAATTAACTGCACCAGAACAGACTTGCAAATGTGTCGTAATGATCAACAGGTCCTAGGTACAACTGAAAGCATGCAAGAGCCTGGAGGTGGCACACACTTTCATGTTAGGAGCGGTAATGCTGAAGAGATCTACAACTGTGCTTATGGACGAGATGGGACAGGTGCATATGCCCGACCACTGTTTGTAGCTCTCCCAGAGTATTATAGCAACAATACAGAGGACCTAGTCGCTTTCCTGTTGCAGTGTGGGGACCGACTCCTGAGGTACAGAATGCGACAGAAAGAGCAGGCGGAATGTACAGGAGCCCAGTTATATGGTGATGTGTGTGAATTGTGGACAGTGTTGCAAAAGCTTTAATCGACCAGGTGCGAGTGTGCAATCAGTCTCTGGGGTCATTTTTCAGTTGCAGAAGCCCATGCTGTTGCATGCTATACTATGGCGAACATCAAAGTGAAGCAGAGCCTGACGAGCAGTTCATCGACAGAAAATTACAATTGTTCTGGCACCTATACCCAAAACACTGACACAGTGCACAGATTGACATGATGCAGCACCTTCCCAGTGTGTTTCAGCCATTAATGACTCTTATACCCAGAGATAGTGTACAATATTACATCCCCCATGCCATCACTGCCAAGCATGGAATAAACCAATGCCGAATTCGAAGAACTGTAATGGAGGGCCGCATCCCGGGTGCATGGGAAGTTCACAAGCATAAGGATGTTCTGGCATTACCACCAGTCCAAGCAGCTGAAGTGGAAAATACAACAGCTACCCCTGTGACATCAAAGGACCTCCACTAGCGACACCAATAGCAAACGGGCCTGCACAGCAGCACATAGACACCTGGTTACCACAATACTGCCCATGCACAGCGCCTACCTACCACGGGCACTAGGGTTGTCTAGTACACAACAAAGTGCTAGCAGAAAACCGAGAGTGAAGGGAGCCCAGCTGGACACCAGTCTCCCCACGAACAACATTTAATTACTGGTCGAACATTTTAATGATTCAGATTGTTTATTTATTTTGTACTTTATGTGTTTTAAGTATATTTTTCATGTTTTGAAGGGCAATGTAAATATTAATGAGTATTTGTAGAAAAGTACTATTTGTTTACATTTTTTCATTTGCCACTGTTTTCAAAGTTTTGTTATGACAGACATTAAGATAATGGAGACGTCGCTGTAAAATATACATTGTTTATTTTGTAACAGAGAACTCAAAAATGGAAGTGGTATACATAAAAAGTGTTTATTTTGTAAGAAAACCTCTTTAAATATGTCTTTTTTTTTTGTTTTGAAGTGTATTTTAGAGGGAGCGCGAGCGCCAGAAATGAGTGCATGCAAACGCCAAAAATGAGTGCATGTATGCAATGTCTGGGATGCGCGGGTATGTAAACAAAACACAGATTAGTCAGCAGATATCAGGTGATTTGACAGCTAAATATCATTGACATATTCACGTTATCCACATCTCAGACAGCTCCAGTTCGGATGCTGGCTGTGATTGTATACTGGATTTGCACAAAAATCTGGGAAGTTGGTTGCTAGCCCGCCTAGTTTCCTTATTCTCGGACTAGGCTTCAATGAGACCAATTGTAGTAAAAAGTTTACTATTACTGCCGAACCCTCATATGCCACCGAATGGCCTGTATGTCGTGAGACCGGGAGCCTAGACTCCCATAACTCACAGGGTGTTTGTAAAACAAATGCAACCCGACACATATCCAAATCATTGGGTCGGTGGCAGGGTGCCGTGTATATGTGGGTTGTTGGGCATCGGACCCGTATTTAGGCTGTTAATTGGTGCTGCATATTATAAGTAAAGTTACATGTTCGTGGAATTCGGCGGGGGAGTGAAGCTTCCCTCTAGCCTCCCAGCTGGAGTGAATGTTGTATTGTGATGTCTGTCTGTCCTGTTGTTTTGTTGTTTACAAGTGTGCTAGTTAATTTCGCATATATTGTGTCGATGATTCCCTAGTCTCCCGAGGTGTCCTATACAGGTCTCCCTCGGGGTACGATTAATCGTTTCAGAGTTTGTGACATTGTGAAGTAATTAAAAACCAGTGTTAGTAAAAATTACCGTTGGGGAGGTCCCTGACACCAGAGATTAACCAGACTTCAGTATCAAAGGAGCCCCCCTTCCCCCTTCTCCGAGATGTCCAAGTTATCTTCTTCCTGACCTGAAACAAACTATCAAGTCGGTACATTATTTAGTGTTTAGTTGACATATTGATGTAAAACTTGTTAAAGCAGTAATAAGTCAAGGGCAGGTGAGGAAGAGACCCAGAATTAGCGGGATTGCTTTATTCTAAGAAAATATAAGCACAGTCCATCATACTTTTTTTGTGATGACCGAGGGGAGTATACCCACAAAAGTATAAGTACCATATAATAAACACTTTTAAACATTTTATTTCACTGTGACATCTCTATAATCTTTTGAAACTGTTTTACAAGAAGTTTAATTTTTCAAATGTTAATGTTTTGGATCAGGAAGACTTACCACCCATTAGAGTACCCTGCAGTATAACGGAGTTTCATTCTCCCTGACTGGCGCTCAAACCCGAGGAATATTTAAAATAATTCATATTAACTTGTGGAAAGAACAGTTTATATGCCTGTTAAATGGGAATTTGTTTGTGTCATGTGCACGACAGACAAATGATCTTTTAATTATTTGCAAGAGTGTGTGTTTTAGTGTTTTATAAAACAGTTTAATTTACATTAAGTTAATTATATTAAATATGATGAATAGTTAGTGTATTTTTCAAATTATAGAAATAGTACCATACTACACCCTTGAGTTTGCACTGACATCTTTCGATCTCATTTAAGTGGATGTGTTCTTCACAAGTGCCAGTGAGTCGTTTATTTGTGGGAGGTAATTGAGAGGAGAGTAGAAAAATACTTATTGATGTGCAAGAGGGAACCTTATGATATTTCACACTTGTACACTTTAAGTTAGTGTCGTTTATGCATTAAAAACCCCTCACATCACACCAACAATATTTATTTATATATTCACCAAGTGTATTTTCCCATTGTCTCCTTCAGTTGTGTGTATGTCTTTTCACCCATCAACCACAACAAATAAATATAATCCCCACAGTCTTCTTCAGTGGCGCCCGTTCGGGGGGCATTTTCATAATAAAACAAAACAAACAAACATAAAACAGGAGGAGGAAAAAAACAACATATCATCGATCTTTTCCTTTCGACATAGTTGCCACCAACTGCAACTGACTCAGGGCACCATCCCACTAGGAGAGCAGATGCACATTCTATTGGAAGTGAATGGTTATCCGAACGCCTCCATGGTTGATACCACAGCTATCCACGTGTTCATGCAGCCTACCTGCTCAAGCCAAATGCCTGTACAAAGAGGTACTTCAGCTGGCCACACCCGATGTGAGCGGGACCATCCTCAGATCTGCTAACATCACCATGCAAACAGGTTATAAGAACACCTGCAGTTGTGGTACAGTGGTTGCATGAGGATGTTGTCACAGTGTCAATGATGTCACAGTGCGACGAGTGTACATGGGCAATGGCACGATGTCGCAGTGTGACGGGTACACTTGGGCAATGGCGAGAGGTGCACTGTTAATACCATGGACGAAGACGACTACTGCTCACCAACACCGTGACCTTGAAAGATCTGGATCACGACATTCTGGAGGTTTACTGGGAGGATACTGCACGAATACTCAGTGAGCAACAGGAATTTATACACATTTTCCCAACCTTCACCATGCAACAACCACAGCAGAAAATTCCATCCCGATGGCTGAAGGAGACCCAGTGTATACTGCACCACACTGGTACACCTTTTGAGAAGTAAAGCATAATATGGGAACAGGTTGACACCATATTGATTTAAGGAATGATATAATATTCCTACTGTAGAAATGGTGCTCATAGCGTTCTAGTGCCGAATAAGGCCAGAACTGTATGCTTCTGTGCAGATTTCTGTCCTCGAATAATAGTGACAGTCAGTGTGCCCCACCACAAATAAGCATTGAGGAAGCATTGGCTAGCCTCTACGATGGGATAGTGATCTGTATGGTTGACCTAAAGGTGGGCTACTGGTAAGTGCCAATATGCCAAGAAGACTACGAGAAAACTGCATTCACAAAACTATATGGGTGGCAGTTTCAGTTCTGGATGATGCCATTCGGCCTTGAGTGCACAGCATCGACATTTCAGTACATGATGATGTGCATGCTGGAAGGTTTAACAGGCGAGTGCACGACTGTGTACCTCGACGACCTCATCACCTGGTCACACAGCTGGGATGAGCACTTGCGAAATCTCCAGTTAGTGCTGGAGCAACTTGTAGTCTTGCCAACTAAGTGTCACATTGACATATGCGAATTGGACTTCCTCTGGCATGTAGTGTATGCAAACGAGAGCTTCGTCCAGCCTAGGCACTTAGATAAGATCGTAGAAGCCGAATCCCTACGAATACGGAAGCAGCTGCAGTTATTCGTCGGCCAACCCAGCTGGCTAAGAAACCACATTCTGCGCTTTACACAGGTTACGATGCTGCTAACGAACTTACACTCCCGCGATGCTGGTACTGGTGGACCACGTAGGTGAAGCCTTCGAACAACTGTATGGAAAATTCTGGCATTGTCTTGTGTTATGCATGTAGAACTTACAGGGCACCTGTTCGTTCAGACCTACACGAGTCTATACGGTGCTGGGACAGTTCTGTAACAGCTGGCTGATGACATTATTTGACTGATCATGTTCTAAAGGAGTGTCGAATACGAGGACACAAAATATTGATACCACAACATTGAGAGAGAGAGAGAGAGAGAGAGAGAGAGAGAGAGAGAGAGAGAGAGAGAGTGAGTGTGTGTGTGTGTGCATAGCCATCGTGTGGTCACTGTTATTGCAGTACTTAGATTTCCCAATCGAGCATGTGCTTGGAGAAGATAATAAACTGCCGAACTTACTGTCCTGCTACTCAGATGTGAACGAAGTGCTGGCCGATGAAAACGCGAACAGTCGCATGTTCCAGCTGGAATCGTCCCGCGTAACCAAGCCCTTGAGAAATTATTCTGTGGTAAAATACATCAACATCCCACCACAGATAGCTCTTGCTGTAGTGAAGCTCAAGACAGACCCTGCACCAATAATGTGGGAAAATGTGTGTAACCATGGGAATGACATACAAATTACCACCCCTACAGCAGCACACTTTTAAGACCAATATCTTCTCTCATGAATAAATAGTTCATCATTGCATATTTCATCCAGTTCATACAGCGATTGTGCACAAACAAGCCTAGCCCAAGCGAGACTCCAACAGTCAGTGAACTGCATTCTGTCTTGATGTGTGTATCAAGATAGCGCCAGCCGAGTATTGAGCTGAAGACCTTCACCAGCTGATGACCACCTATTCACAAAAAGGTACTCTTTACAAGCTTGCTCCTATTCTAGCCTCATAAGGTGCTCTTTGGGTGTTCGGCCATCTACAACTTTCAGATCTGCCATATGATTAGTGGCATCCTATGGTAGTATCAATACATCACTGCCTCACCCATTTTGTGATTGATTATTTTCACTCGCACCTAATGAATTGTGGATCCACAATGCTGTGGTCAGTCCTCCAGCAAGAGTTCTGAATTCTCGGGGCTCGAAGTGTTATCTAGAGGAGTCTGCAACAGTGTGTCATGTATTTCCATACTCGTCCAATCACCTTGGCCCCACTGATGAGTAATTTTCCATCAGACCGTGAGAGCCAAGCTGAGCCATTCCTCAACGCTGGTGTAGACTATGTAGGACCTATCTACAATACTTCGTGTCGTCTGAGAAAGGCCTTCATTCATACCACTTACATGTTTAATGTTTGTGTGCTTTGCCACAAAGGCAGTTCACTTGGAATTAGCTTCTGGTGTTACAAAAGAAGCTTTACTTACACCCTTTTGCCGTTTATTAGCCCGTAGTGGCCAGTGCTCTGACATCTTCAACTGACGTGAGGTCGAGGTTGGAGAATGGTAGTGACATCATCGCTACACCGTTCTTCGTGCAGAGTTCTGGTGGGAAACACTCATCAGAGACATCCTGTAGATTTCTTACTAGCTGCTCTACTGTTGTGGGTCGTGGCTGAGTCACCCAGGTGTCTAGGCTGTTCTCCCGATCCTCTACATCTCAATTGGAGGGTTATCAATTGTGGTTCGATAGGCTGCTAGCCGTAGGCAGTCATGGTTGGCCCAGTTTCGCCGCGGATGCCCGTTGTAAGGTGGGCAGTTATGCTGGTATCAAGTTAGCTAATTGCAGATTTGTTAGGCCACTCCACACGACAATTAAAAACTTATAAAAGTACATGTGACGTGGTCAAGCACTGGCTCGGAGAAATACTCGTCCCTAGTAGGGAAAGCCAACTTGACGCGTGGTGTTACCAGAGCTGATGATATAGGAAATATGTGCCCGGCGCCACAGCTATGCAGTGATATGATGAAATGAGGGTCGTTTCGGTCGACAGCCTAGGGGCCTCTGGTTAACACTTCGTCACATACGATGTCGAGGCTGTAGGCCGCCTAGCACACCTTAATTAAATTACAAATGAAACACTTACGATGCTTGTGGAGTTATTTATTCCTTGCAACTCCTTAATGGATACACACAACTTTAGTACAAAACGTGGCCTTAACGGCCCGGAAATGGCGAACATGTGGCTTTATAATGTGATACGCGATTGTGTTAAAACTCTCAGATGAGGGTAACCTTGCTCTCCTCTCGGCGTTATAACAAATAAAATAAATGATTCGGTCCATGAAGTGAAGTCTATTGCAGTGAATATGAGTTCAGCTTAAGATGTCAGCACCGAGGGCCTTTGCGGAGCGAGAGACTTACACGTCTTGATGCGTTCAAGTGGTGGAGATAACTGGGAGGAAGCCTGGGCTGGCTTCCGCTACCTGAGCGCAGCCGACACCAAGTGGCGAAACGATGAAGCACAATATACACTAAAAAATGATTATAAGATGGAAGTGACATGAATTAAATTAACGTAAGACAACATAATTATTCCTTATACAAATACACAATAAAAATGATTATATTAATCCTAAACATTTCCATTGTACCAGCCACAGTATTGCCAAATGTACAATGTCAAATGTCCCTGGCTGTGGCTGTGTCGACTGTCTTTCATGATGACAATTATGATATGAAGTATATACACTGATACAATTAATAACACTGAGGCAATTATGAACACTGATGCAATTAATAACAATGATGCAATTATGAACACTGATAAAATTAGATACCCTGATTGAATACACTGATGCTATTATGAACACTGCTGCAATTATGAACACTCTCACTCGTGTCCACAAGCCCATCGGTGTGGTGTGTCTGGTGTTGTGGACACAACTGCGGCAGTCAGAGTGGGCACAAAGGAGCTCGTGAACGTGTGGTTCATGCGTGGTTCACATGTGACACTGAAAACATTTAAAAGCCCTTAGAATGGCTGGTAGATGGTTCCAGCTCNGCAATTAATAACAATGATGCAATTATGAACACTGATAAAATTAGATACCCTGATTGAATACACTGATGCTATTATGAACACTGCTGCAATTATGAACACTCTCACTCGTGTCCACAAGCCCGTCGGTGTGGTGTGTCTGGTGTTGTGGACACAACTGCGGCAGTCAGAGTGGGCACAAAGGAGCTCGTGAACGCGTGGTTCATGCGTGGTTCACATGTGACACTGAAAACATTTAAAAGCCCTTAGAATGGCTGGTAGATGGTTCCAGCTCCTTAAATGCCTTTAAGAGGCAAGGCCTGTAAATCAAAATGCTGACTTGGGGATTACAGTCATTTATTGACATTTCGACACTACAAACCAGTTGACGGTGTTCACACCATTAAGCAGACCCGATGCACTAAGTCCATCGGGGGCTGATGCAGGAAAAATAAGTGTGTGCTCCCAAGATTAGAAAGGTGAACTAACATTCCTGGGGCTATAGGTCTGCAGGAGGCTATTTTAAGTTATACTGTTCTGGTCGAAAAGAAGTTAAAGCTATGGCTCTTGGTGAAAGATAAAGTAGTTGATGAAGTGCCCGGGAGTCAATTGTTTACAATGCATGGGTGGGGACGCTCCCTTAACTAAATGTGGGCTGAACGTTGTCCTTAGCAAAAACTTACATATTCTTTATAATAAACAAGCTACTTAATTATTCATGACAACTCACTTTCACGCTGTTAGGTTTACGGGCACACCCCCAGTCAGGTGATGCCTGTGGGGGCTAAACTTAGGAGGGCAGTTGTTGACACTTAATTTTTTTGTAATTTGTAATTACGTTTAGTAGCACAGTTTACTTGTGGTTTGCACTTTGTGTAAAATGGGAATAATTTTGCTCTGCTTTTGGGGACCACTGACACTCGCAAACACTTAGTGCTGCACAATGGTGTCGGTTGTTCGCACTCATTCCGATCAGGGTCCTAACCACGAGGCTGTATTTGTGCCACCCACGTGGTCGGATCAAAGTGGAACCGTCAGCTGACTCGCGCGGTGTTGGGTGAAGCAGGTGCATTCCCAAACACAGTCGAGATACTGTAGCTGACGGCACCACCCGATGTTCTTGTCGTCAGCACAGTGCTCGGCCGTTGTTGTATTGTGGTGCAGCGACAGTCGCGGAGACCAGTGAGTTTGGGCTCACATCACATTATGTATTAGATAGGTACTTGGCTGCAAATGGGTGCAGCTCCCAATTCATTTATAAAGAACCATAGCGAAAATAACGAAGGCACTCGTAGGACTTGACATGGTTTATTACCAATTGTTAGTTACACAGTGCATGAATAATTACACTTTGTACTGATGTGTTAAATGGTGTTGTAATTACTGGAGCACGAGCGCTTGCAGGAACAAAGAGGTACTCCTCCAGGCAGAAAAAGTACTTAAAGGTTTCGGTTTGAAAGAAATTGACTATTTCAGCTATATTTTTAACACAGTAAAGAGATGTGTGCTCGNAATTACACTTTGTACTGATGTGTTAAATGGTGTTGTAATTACTGGAGCACGAGCGCTTGCAAGAACAAAGAGGTACTCCTCCAGGCAGAAAAAGTACTTAAAGGTTTCGGTTTGAAAGAAATTGACTATTTCAGCTATATTTTTAACACAGTAAAGAGATGTGTGCTCGGGAGGGGCTTAGTGGCATGACCGACCACTAATGTGCCCAAATCCAAACTAAAATGATGGCGACATCCCAGGATAGTAATTTCCCATGATGGTGCCAATAATGCAAACACGGTGTTGAAGAAAAAAAAACAAATATGTAAGAACAGCATTTGAATAATAATAAACAATCAACAATAAACACTTTAAATCACAAGACAATAGCATTTAAGTATAGGGAAACTATAAAGTTTGGTATGTATTAAACGTAGTATGATTTTCTCCAAAATGCTTATTACTGTCTTTCTCACTATCCCCCCCTTTCCCCTGTAATTTGTGGAGATCCAGAGCACATTGCAGAATATGTTCGACATGCTTCGAGATGAAGACTTCCAGGACACATTATAGAAATGGCAGGAATGCTGATATCACTGTATTGCTGTGCAAGAGAACTATTTTGAAGTGCCTGGAAGTGGTAAAGTGGTATGGCCTTTCCCCTCACATGCTCAAGTTTAAACTGACTCATCGAAATCATGTCCACTGGGAGTGCTGATGGGTACATGCTAAACTTATAGAAAAAAATTATTTTAGTTCCACTTTTGAAAATTACAACCACAACATAACCATGCGACGAGAGAGCAAATTTTATGTGAAGAAATTCAACAGTTTTATATTTTAAGTACACAAATACGTTGTTCTTCTTGAAGGTAATGTCTTCTCAAGTCTTAAGATGTTATAAAAAAATGCGAAACATATATGATTATATCAACAAATGACTTATCTGAAAACAATAGTTTATAATAAAAAAATTATTTTTGNAATGCGAAACATATATGATTATATCAACAAATGACTTATCTGAAAACAATAGTTTATAATAAAAAAATTATTTTTTGCTCAGGTGGCGAGTCTATTGTAACCCAGGTGTGTTGGTTATCCTGAGATATTTTTATATTTAACAACTTATTTGCAAAAAAATTTGCTGACCACATATATTCTATTCACTGTAAATTCCAACTTTTCTATGGCTATGCCAAGTTTCTACTTCCAGTATATTCCTCCACCTCATGCAAACAAAGTTTAACCGAGTCTAGAAAATTACACCAAAAGAACAGTGCTCTGTATTCGTGTGCACTTAGTGTAATCATATTATGCATAACAACTACTTCTTACTAGGTATTACCAACACACTTATTTTCTCCCTGTTTTAATTATATCAATTTTAAAATTCGTAAATAAAATATAAGTAAAAATTCAATTTAAACACACACACAAAATATATATATATACACACTCACACACATAAGGCAATATTTAGGCCAGGTAGATACATATGTTGCCACTGTGGAAAGGACTTCGGTTTTTTTTTCATGAGAATGATGCAAGTAAATGATTGTACGAAGTCTACCATAGAGCTTACTTCTATGGATGTACACCTTCTTCCACTGCTGGAAAACTACATGTAAAACAGTGTTGCTACTTTTGGAAAGATCTTCAGCAAAAGCTGCCATGCTCGGCGACATGAGAGAACCGCCTGTACGAAGAGTCCTTTTCGCGGGTTGAATCATGCGACAATTGACACATGCAGTTTATGCAGGGTGATATATTGAAGAACCATATCAAGAACTGCAAGNGGTTGAATCATGCGACAATTGACACATGCAGTTTATGCAGGGTGATATATTGAAGAACCATATCAAGAACTGCAAGGATTCGTCTTTTGAGAGCCAACATGTGATATTGTCAATACCCCCTGCGGCATAGATGGGTACTGATACCACAGACGATTATGACAGTACAGTTAATGCTAATGATGGAATGTGAGTCCTACAGGGTTTGGTAGAGTCAGTGTGTGTGGAATGTACACTTGCAAGACGTTCGCGTGAAATCGACGAACTTCAGAATAAACCGTTATCCNAGAGTCAGTGTGTGTGGAATGTACACTTGCAAGACGTTCGCGTGAAATCGACGAACTTCAGAATAAACCGTTATCCGCTCCAAATATTGATGATGACTGTGCGACCCTTACAAAGAAAAGTAAACTTGATATTGAGGATGAAACAGGAGGCGAAGACGATCATGAAGACAGTATTGTTGATAATGACTATGAAGACAGTGTTGATGAAGTATCTGATGAGAAGGATGATGATTCTCTCGACGTTCCCACACATTTAACCAACGACTTTCCTTCAACAAGTGGCGTGAAGAAGGCAGAAGGCGCCAAGAACACTTGATACATATTTCCCGAAGACATATTTCCCGAAGACCCGAACGAACTTGTTGATAGACTCAGATATTTGATTGACCTGAAAAAACAAGGGGATCTCTCATACATTGTTTAGATATCTTCAATCATCGATGAACTGAAGAATCGGGGTTATATTAGATGTGACTGTTGGCTACTATCGATGATCTGCAAACATCTGAAAAATGTAAAGATACAATGTTAAAAATATTGAGAAAAATATAATATATACAGTAAGTAAAGAATAAGACTTATGTATATAGCAACATGTGTTTAATTTCTTATACAGACCTTTCTGCTTCTCTGAAAGCGGTATTAATTTTAGTGATGTTTGAGAGTCTGTTTTAGTTCAAATTTACGTGAGTGCATGCAGTAGGAGCGTTATAGTTCGATTTGAAGTATTATGCTTTACTCGGGTAGTTTAAAATCGACTAAGTTCTATATGGCTAACTAATAAAATGAGGGGAATATGTTTGAGGAATGTTTCGCAACTAGTTGGTTGGTCTGGTCAGTTGGTCTGGTAAATTGGCTTGATAAGTTAGTACGGCCCTTTAGTATGGACGGCTCTGGTAGAAATACTTTGTGAAGATTCTGTAAAGATTTTCTGCGAAGAGGTTAGCTATGAGACTCTTATTAGGAGACTTTTTTTTCGAGACTTTCCATCATCGTTTGATTTTATAACTGGGTGGTATGGCAGGTTGGTCATGTCGGTTGGTCTAGCCAGTTTTGCAGGAGCTGGTCTCGTCAGTAACCAGTCTTCGGTGTAGCTAGCTTGGGCGAAGTCAGAGTTGGGTGGAGTAAGTCTTGGTTGGAGTTAGTCTTGGGTGGAGTTGGTCTTGGTTGGAATAGGTCTTGGGTGGAGTCGGTTGGGTGGAGTACGTCTTGAGTGAAGTTAGTCTTGGGTAGAGTCGGTCTTGTGAGCAGTCAGACGTTAATTAGTAGTGTTAGGCGGTATGGCATCTTGATGTTACCAGCTAGTAATTGGCAATTGTATGGACTNACACTCACACACATAAGGCAATATTTAGGCCAGGTAGATACATATGTTGCCACTGTGGAAAGGACTTCGATTTTTTTTTCATGAGAATGATGCAAGTCAATGATTGTATGAAGTCTACCATAGAGCTTACTTCTATGGATGTACACCTTCTTCCACTGCTGGAAAATTACATGTAAAACAGTGTTGCTACTTTTGGAAAGATCTTCAGCAAAAGCTGCCATGCTCGACGACATGAGAGAACCGCCTTTACGAAGAGTCCTTTTCGCAGGTTGAATCATGCGACAATTGACACATGCAGTTTATGCAGGGTGATATATTGAAGAACCATATCAAGAACTGCAAGGATTCGTCTTTTGAGAGCCAACATGTGATATTGTCAATACCCCCTGCGGCATAGATGGATACTGATACCACAGACGATTATGACAGTACAGTTAATGCTAATGATGGAATGTGAGTCCTACAGGGTTTGGTAGAGTCAGTGTGTGTGGAATGTACACTTGCAAGACGTTCGCGTGAAATCGACGAACTTCAGAATAAACCGTTATCTGCTCCAAATATTGATGATGACTGTGCGACCCTTACAATGAAAAGTAAACTTGATATTGAGGATGAAACAGGAGGCGAAGACGATCATGAAGACATTATTGTTGATAATGACTATGAAGACAGTGTTGATGAAGTATCTGATGAGAGGATGATGATTCTCTCGACGTTCCCGCACATTTAACCAACGACTTTCCTTCGACAAGTGGCGTGAAGAAGGCAGAAGGCGCCAAGAACGCTTGATACATATTTCCCGAAGACATATTTCCCGAAGACTCGAATGAACTTGTTGATAGACTCAGATATTTGATTGACCTGAAAAAACAAGGGGATCTCTCATACATTGTTTAGATATCTTCAATCATCGATGAACTGAAGAATCGGGGTTATATTAGATGTGACTGTTGGCTACTATCGATGATCCACAAACATCTGAGAAATGTAAAGATACAATGTTAAAAATATTGAGAAAAATATAATATATACAGTAAGTAAAGAATAAGACTTATGTATATAGCAACATGTGTTTAATTTCTTATACAGACCTTTCTGCTTCTCTGAAAGCCGTATTAATTTTAGTGATGTTTGAGAGTCTGTTTTAGTTCAAATTTACGTGAGTGCATGCAGTAGGAGCGTTATAGTTCGATTTGAAGTATTATGCTTTACTCGGGTAGTTTAAAATCGACTAAGTTCTATATGGCTAACTAATAAAATTAGGGGAATATTTTTGAGGAATGTTTCGCAACTAGTTGGTTGGTCTGGTCAGTTGGTCTGGTAAATTGGCTTGATAAGTTAGTACGACCCTTTAGTATGGACGGCTCTGGTAGAAATACTTTGTGTAGATTCTGTAAAGATTTTCTGCGAAGTTCGAGACTTTCCATCATCGTTTGATTTTATAACTGGGTGGTGTGGCAGGTTGGTCATGTCGGTTGGTCTAGCCAGTTTTGCAGGAGCTGGTCTCGTCAGTAACCAGTCTTCGGTGTAGCTAGCTTGGGCGAAGTCAGAGTTGGGTGGAGTAAGTCTTGGTTGGAGTTAGTCTTGGGTGGAGTTGGTCTTGGTTGGAATAGGTCTTGGGTGGAGTCGGTTGGGTGGAGTACGTCTTGAGTGAAGTTAGTCTTGGGTAGAGTCGGTCTTGTGAGCAGTCAGACGTTAATTAGTAGTGTTAGGCGGTATGGCATCTTGATGTTACCAGCTAGTAATTGGCAATTGTATGGACTGCGTTTTTTCTCGATTTTGCGAGTTCAATGTCATTGGGGTAAGGTCAAGGTCGTCAACCAACATGGTGGCAAAATTGACAGCACCTCTGGCGACTAAATCGATAATTAATACACAAGCGTCATGTAGGTGTTTAAAATTAAAACAAATTGCAAACGAAAAAAAAAACACGATGGCTGCACACGATGGAATGAGCAAAGGCGAGGGAGGTAAAGGCCTGTTGACTAATTAACCAATGAGAAACATTGGTGGGGGGTTGAACGAGCGTTAGTAATAAACCAATAAATAATACTTTTGGGGGTGAAGCGAAAACAAGTAATCAACCAATGAGAAACATTGGCGAAGGAATTGGATGGGAACCAACTAATTAACTAATGAGAAACATTGGCCAGGGTCAGTCGTCTGCTGGACGTGGTGCTGAGGAAACTCCAGGAAATGTAAGTTTTTAATATAAATTTTTCAATAATAATTTTAGAATATTTTTTTTGAAATTATTGGAAGTTATTAATTTTTAACTTTTATAAAAAAAATTTTTTTTATAATTTTTTAGGTATTTTTTTAGAATTTTTAGGATTTATTTGGGTCTTGGGTTAGGGTCTTGAGTCATAAGTCTTAAGTCTTGGGTTTTGAGTCCTGAGTCTTGGGTTTTGAGTCCTGAGTCTTGAGTTTTGAGTCCTGAGTCTTGAGTTTTGAGTCCTGAGTCTTGGGTCTTGAATCTCGGGTTTTGAGTCTTTGTTTTTGAGTCGTGGGTCTTGGGTCTTGGGTCTTGAGTTTTGTGAATTGGGTCTTGGGAATTGAGTCATGGGTCTAGGGTTTTGGGTTTTGAGTTTTTAGTCTTGAGTTTTGAGTCCTGAGTCTCTGGTTTTGTTTCTTGAGTCTTGGGACTTGAGTCTTGAGTCAAGGGTCTTGAGGCTTGAGTCTTGAGTTTTGGGCTTGAGTCTTGAGTTTTGGGCTTGAGTCTTAAGTCTTGGGCCTTGAGTCAAGTGACAAGGGCTTTTTGGGAATTTGTTAATAATTTTTGGAAAATTTTTTTTGGAATTTTTTATGAATTTTTTGTGTTCAAGTGTTCAATGACATGTAAGGTCATGGGAATTGGGTTCAAGTTCATGGGAAATGTCATTGACATCTAACATGGCTGACGAGATTGACACCAGCTGACCTGGCGAGGGTCGACCATGTTGGGAGTTTAGTCGATCTACCTGTTATCGAACCCCGGACCTCCTACATGTACATCTTAAATCATATATATTTTTTTTCGATTTAAAAATAAAATTATAATTTTCGGGGGAGTTTTATAATTTTATTGCATTTTTTATTATATTTTTATTTTTTGGGTTTAAGGTCATTTAAGGTCATATGCTTGGGGTGAATTTCAAATATCATGGTCACAGGTAAAAACCGAGGTCCCCAAATCCTTCCAATGGATCGTTATTGCTTTTTTTTTTTTTTTTTTTTTTAGCTCGTTTTTTTGCCAATGAGGGGATCGGTGCTTCTTGAGGGGAACCGGGGAATTTTATGGAAAAAAAGAACATTTTAAGGGGGAAAAGGAAAATTTTAACAGAAACATGATTAATTTCGAGTGAAAAAATTAACATTTTAAAATAAAAAAGGGGAAAAAGGGAAATTCGAGATGGCGGCGGTCGGCGCCTGGCGCATACTCCTGAATCCTTTATGCCTGTATTGGCTATATCATTCTACTTATAGAACATGTTTTAAACTAAAATCTT
The DNA here is from genome assembly GCA_002778355.1 of Clitarchus hookeri. Classification (NCBI taxonomy): domain Eukaryota; kingdom Metazoa; phylum Arthropoda; class Insecta; order Phasmatodea; family Phasmatidae; genus Clitarchus; species Clitarchus hookeri. The sequence continues at coordinate 77,883 of NQII01000744.1, forward strand.
GAAGGAAAACGAGACATTCAAGGAATTGAAAGAGAAAATGGCGACGATTGTGACGTTTATATGACGTCATACATAATTCAATGAATTGAATTCTATAAAAATAGAAGGTAATTTGAAGAATATTTTGATAGTGTGAAAGGGCCTCAAGGAATATTTTTAACAAAAATTTCAAAGTGGTCAATTGAGCAGAGAGAGAAATTGCACAGCGCGCAGTTGGTATGTTTGTTTGTGTTTTACATTTGTAGAAATAAAAGAGGGTTCATTCAGGCTGGGGATAAAACAGCTGAGTCACATTGCAAGTTCCGTGACGAAGCACAACTGAACAGGTTGTCTATGTAGTCACTATCTATTAAATTGTGACAACCTCCTTCGCGTACCAGTATTCTCGGATTAGGTAGGGACAACGTACGATAGAGCATCGGGGATCTCATACTTCTGTGAAGAAATTAAAGTTTCGTTTCTTGTCTCTTTCACTTGTGCGCACCACGTTCTCATTTTTTTTTCTNATACTTCTGTGAAGAAATTAAAGTTTCGTTTCTTGTCTCTTTCACTTGTGCGCACCACGTTCTCATTTTTTTTTCTGATAAATACTGGCTTTACTGGGTGGGCGGACTAAACTTTTTACCCTTGCACTAGTATATAGCTAGCATATCGCCAATTATCGCCTATCTAAGCGGTAATTGCAAGCATGCATAAGCATACTGAGCAACAGTATTATATGCGTAATAGCTAGTTTCAATGCAAGGGCAGTCGCTGGCACGAGATAAATTATATTTNATACTTCTGTGAAGAAATTAAAGTTTCGTTTCTTGTCTCTTTCACTTGTGCGCACCACGTTCTCATTTTTTTTTCCCTGATAAATACTGGCTTTACTGGGTGGGCGGACTAACCTTTTTTTTACCCTTGCACTAGTATATAGCTAGCATATCGCCAATTATCGCCTATATAAGCGGTAATTGCAAGTATGCATAAGCACACTGAGCAACAGTATTATATGCGTAATAGCTAGTTTCAATGCAAGGGCAGTCGCTGGCACGAGATAAATTATATTTNACTGAGCAACAGTATTATATGCGTAATAGCTAGTTTCAATGCAAGGGCAGTCGCTGGCACGAGATAAATTATATTTTACCTCCCTTATTCCCTGTTTATCCATGTTTTGTGATGAGTATTACTGTAAAATATGTGATTTTAACCAGATGTGTTATGTATTCGTATTAATGATTGTGTAGTAGATCCTATTATTCACGTACTTTATGTAAGCAGTACTTGTCTGTCTTTGCCACAAAAAATTCTGCGGAATAATTTACAGAAAAAAAAACAATATATGGTAATATTTCTACCAAAATTGAGTGCCAAAAGTTGTGACTTTTAGAGACATCGGTTTTATGTTTACCTTCATTACAACACAATGTTCTGCAACTGCAAAATTCAAGTTTTCTGGGCTACCATCCTTTTGCAAGGCAAGGAATCGACATTAAAAGTGCCACCTCCAATTATGTATGGTTTATTCAGCAGGTATTCAAAACATGNTTGCAAGGCAAGGAATCGACATTAAAAGTGCCACCTCCAATTATGTATGGTTTATTCAGCAGGTATTCAAAACATGAACAGTATTAACTATTAATGGAATTTGGAAATTTTTTTTTGCCATTATGTAAGGTTTTCGGCTTTCGCTAGCTAGTATTGAGCCCATCTCATCCTTCGCCAAACTCATGACTTCATGGNCATTATGTAAGGTTTTCGGCTTTCGCTAGCTAGTATTGAGCCCATCTCATCCTTCGCCAAACTCATGACTTCATGGTCTGGCATACATTAGGAGCCACACTGATTCTGTTAATTGTTTTCTCCTGTGTGAAGCTGTGAATCTGAACGAACTTGCTATACCCACAGTGAAGCACCTAATCCAATCCTGTTTTGATTAGGGTGGGGGGGGGAGAAAGGAAGAGGGAAGGAATAAAAACAGATTTTTTGTCTTCGGTAGTAATTATTTATTTCGCACTGTAAAATTTTAATTTCCACAAAATAAAATGTTTGCTTTACAGGTAACCAATAGGAGATATAGCAGAGTCTGTTGAGTATAAAATATTATAAACTTACGAGTATGGATAAATTAATGCAGAATNCCAATAGGAGATATAGCAGAGTCTGTTGAGTATAAAATATTATAAACTTACGAGTATGGATAAATTAATGCAGAACTCCCTAGAATTTATCAACTACGCCTATCCTTCGTCTTTGGAACGGAGTCGTTACAAATCGAATATAATTCCTCGCTCCAATCTCTCCACCGCATGTGTCAAAACAGTAACCAAGATTCCTTCTAGATAATCACTTCAGGTCTAAAGATCGAATTTTTCAAAGAAAAAAAGTGGAAGACGCGAAAAAAGACGATAAGGCTTCGGATTGTTATAATTTTTAATAACGTNCCAATAGGAGATATAGCAGAGTCTGTTGAGTATAAAATATTATAAACTTACGAGTATGGATAAATTAATGCAGAATTCCCTAGAATTTATCAACTACGCCTATCCTTCGTCTTTGGAACGGAGTCGTTACAAATCGAATATAATTCCTCGCTCCAATCTCTCCACCGCATGTGTCAAAACAGTAACCGAGATTCCTTCTAGATAATCACTTCAGATCTAAAGATCAAATTTTTCAAAGAAAAAAAGTGGAAGACGCGAAAAAAGACGATAAGGCTTCGGATTGTTATAATTTTTAATAACGTACGAGAATTCCATGTTCTTGTACGATCATTACGGGAAGCTTGAACGAAATACGCGAAAGNCCCTCCCTTAGTAACTACTACCATTTGTTCACTTGCTGGTTCTTGCGTTTGTTTTCGATCTTCTTGTTCGGCGCGCTCGATCGAGATAGTCACGATCGCCCGGGCGACGCGTGTGGCTGATAGGCGGCTGGCTGACGCTGGCACTGAAACTGACGACCAGTTAGCACGCAAGGACTACGACGAAATGTCTGCAGCACGCTTCGCCTTTCTGTTCGCGGCGATTGTGCAGAACCTGGTCGGACTCTACCGCGAATCGAGCATCGAGTTGCTGACGAAGGGTTTTGGCGGAGCCTTGAAGTTCTTGACGAACTGGAACGTGGTATGTATAGTCCGGTAATGGTTACTTCCAACTTTTCTGAAGTCCTTCTGGCTATTCCTCCACATCTTAACTGGGTCCAGAAAATTACGCCAAAGGGACAACACATCGCACACGTGAGCACACAGCTTAAAAGCATTTTGCACGAGAACTATTTCTTACCAGGCATTACCAACACACCTATTTTCTCTCTGATTTTATTCATATTGGTTATAAGGGAAATGTTATTATAATATAGGTAAAGTATAAGTAAAAATTTAGTTTAACTTAAAATAAGATACGTTCGTGTTAACTAAGTATGAAACGCCTGTGATACATTAAATATTTAGGAAACAAGCAACACGCCATACATGGAGTGGTTGTTCAGCGATTTGATTTAAAAAGTGTGAAGATACTGAGAATAGAGTATATTAGAACAGTGTGAGTGTGCACCGTTCGCGCTTTTCACGTCTTTCGTTACGGCTGCAACGCAGCTTATCGCATTCCTTTTGCGAATGACTCATGGGCCGTGTCTACGTTTAAAGAATGCTCTTTCGAGAGAGCACTCTTTCGCTCAACTTGGCAAGAGCACTGATTCGCGCTAGGCGCTCTCTCGCGTTCTCGCTCTGTGGAATTGAGACAACCACTCTCGTTTCTCTCCGTCATGCAGACAGCTGATGCCGAAAGGCGAGAAATCATGTTAAGCTAAACCTGTAATCATAGCTATAGTAAATAACGTATATATGTTCAAAATAATTCACTAATAATTATAACACTGCCAGAATAATTATTAGCGCATAAAATATTAATATTCTTGTTTTATATATTACCGTCATGTTGCAGCAAAGTGACAAAGAAACAAGACTTTGTCAGATATCCGTATTTATATTTTTATAAATACGTGTTATGTAGGTTATTTCGTTGTTTAGAACAGTTTAAATTATTCACTTACAGGTAAAATGCGACGAGGCTTAGCTCAGAAAGCTACTAAAACCTTATTCAAACACGGAAATAATATAAAGAAATATGGCGTGTGGTCAGAGATTGCGAGAGAGAGCCAGCGAGTACACAACTTCGTGCTCTCTCTCTCTCTCTCTCTCTCTGTGCTCTTGCTCTTTCGCACTCTCTCCGATGAATTGAGACGACCAGAGAGCGTTCTCTCTGACGTCATAATGGCGTGGTCACGAGAGCGAGAGAACGAGAGAGCGCTCTCTGGGCCAATTGAGACACGACCTTCATACAGACGTGATAACGAACAATAATATCGCTAGAAGAGCATAAAAAATAACAAAGAATTATATAAAGAACTTAAAACTTATTTTTAGATTGCATTATTGTTTTTATGCTTTTTTCGGTATGACGAAAAAAGAAACATCGGACGAATTTTTATTAAATTTTCACTCTAACATAGGTTTTAAACCAAATTAAGGCACCTGGCTAACTTAACTGAAGTACGAACTGGGTTTCGGTGCGTTTGAAATACACCGAAGAGCCAAAAATAACTGGTACACCTGCCTAATATCGTGTAGGGCCTCCGCGAGTACGCAGAAGTGGCACGGACTCGACTAATGTCTGTATGTATGCAGGAGGCAATTCACACCATGAATTCTGCAGGGCAGTCCACAAATTCATAGGAGTGCGAGGCGGTGGAGATCTCTTCTGAACAGCACGTTGCAAGGCAACCCAGATATGCTCAATAATGTTCATGTCTGGTGATTTAGGTGGCCAATGGAAGTGTCTAAAGTCAGAAGAGTGTTCCTGGAGCCACTCGGTAGCAACTCTCGACGTGTGGGGTGTCGCATTGTCCTGCTGGAATTGTCCACGTCCGTCGGAATGCACAATGGACATGAATGGGTGCAGGTGATCGGACAGGATGCTTACGTATCTGTCACCTGTCAGAGTCGTATCTAGACGTATCAGGGGTCCCATTTCACGCCAACTGCACACGCCCCATACCATGACAGAGCCTCCACCAGCTTGAACAGTCCCCTGTTGACATGTAGGGTCCATGGATTCATGAGGATGTCTCCATACCCGTACACATCCATCCGCCCGATTCAATTGGAAACGAGACTCGTCAGACTAGGCAACGTGTTTCCAGTCATCAACAGCCCAATGGCGGTGTTGGCGGGCCCAGGCGAGGCGTAAAGCTTTGTNCCCATTTCACGCCAACTGCACACGCCCCATACCATGACAGAGCCTCCACCAGCTTGAACAGTCCCCTGTTGACATGTAGGGTCCATGGATTCATGAGGATGTCTCCATACCCGTACACATCCATCCGCCCGATTCAATTGGAAACGAGACTCGTCAGACTAGGCAACGTGTTTCCAGTTATCAACAGCCCAATGGCGGTGTTGGCGGGCCCAGGCGAGGCGTAAAGCTTTTTGTCGTGTAGTCAACAATGGTACACGAGTGAGCCTTCGGCTCCGAAAGCCCATATCAATGATGGCCCGTTGAATAGTTTGCACGCTGGCACTTGTTAATGCCCCAGCNTGCACGCTGGCACTTGTTGATGCCCCAGCATTGAAATCTGTGCCAATTTGAGAAAGGGTTGCACGTCTGTCACGTTCAATGATTCTCGTCAGTTGTCGTTTGTCCCGTTCATTCACGATCTTTTTCCGGCCTCAGCGATGTCGAAGATTTGATGTTTTACCGGATTCCCGATATTCACGGTACACTCGTGAAATGGTCGTACGCGAAAAACCAAATTTTATTGCTACCTCGGAGATGCTATGTCCCATCTCTCGTGCGCCGACTATAACACCGCGTTCAAACTTCCTTAAATCTTGATAACCTGCCATTGTAGCAGCAGTAACCGATCCAGCAACTTTGCCAGACGCTTGTTGTCGTATATAGGGGCTGCCGACTGCATCGCGTTACTCTGATTGGTTCAGTACCTCTGTTATTTGCATACGCACGCCTATACCAGTTTTTTTTTCTTTCCAGTGTACCTAATGCATTTATAAAATTGCATTACGAAAGTCTCCGCCTCTTTCTACGTTTTATTGATTTTGCAGCAATTTGAAAATTTGTGGAAAATTTAAACAATCACGATATTACAAAAAATGATGAATAAAATGTTTTTTTTTAAATAATTAATATTTTTATGTAGTATCTGCTTACTTTTCACACGCTCTAATTTTTTTCTTCTAATTTTNTTTTTTTTAAATAATTAATATTTTTATGTAGTATCTGCTTACTTTTCACACGCTCTAATTTTTTTCTTCTAATTTTGTTCGTATTGTTTGTATAAATGAAAATCACCAGAATGGTCGTTTTCGCAATAATTTTTTGATTTTGGTGCGAAAATACCTGTGCAGATATTTGAAAAGTAGCACAGGGACATGCAGCACACATTATTTTACATTATTGTTATTATTTATTAGCATCACCAAGCGATGTAGCACATTGGTAATCAAATAGCTCCGTATTCGGGAAGACCCAAGTTCGAATCCCGGTCCATCCTAATTTCTGTTTTTCCAGGGTTTTGCGGCCACATGTTTTCGACAAGTGGGCGTGTCGTGTCTCGCTTGACAGGGTGCCGAGCGATGAAGAATGCTTGGAGAGGGGAAGAATGCGCAAGGCGAGCTGCGCACTGGCATTTGAATTGAAAACTGAGCGACGAAGGGTGCGTTTGCCTAAAACACCTAGTCTCTCCGGCTTGCCGCAGTACAACTACAGTTTGAAAACAGCCAGGCGGGATCGGCTAGCTGTCCCCAACCTGGACTCGATAATGATAACCAAATGGGTGGACAAGGGCACCTCACAGGGCCTGTACCTCCCCCCGCGCCGAAGATTAACGTCCCACTGATGGTGAACGGCGGCGGACATAGCCTTTCCCTTCCTTTGCCAGACTCTATGCTATGCACGCTACACCGCGGGCGGCACGTCACTTACTCTGGATTGTATACAATACGTACTATTTTTGCCGCGTAACTCAGTATGATAGTGTAACACTGAAAAGTAAAATAACTAATAATTCTGCGGAATTAAGCCCATATGACGAACAAGTACATTTCAAACCTACAGTTGCAAGAACTATATTTACTTGTTACATAAGAAAGGTTGACATATCGGTATAAATTATAACTCAATAAAAAAAAATTATTTCAATGAACATTTGTCAAAGAAAAATACTTATATATATATATATATATATACACACACACACACACACACACACACACACACACACATGTAGGTAGCCCCGGACAGCAGGTAGCCCCGGAAAATGCTAGTTGCTCGTGTTTCAAGCTAGGTAGCAGCACAGCTCTGCAACACCAGAGACTGCCTTTATATACGGCGCCATTAGCGAGGAGTCGAGGGAGATGCACTGACGCAGTACCTTGTTGTGCGGGGTTTAAAAATGTTTGTACGTTGTTGAAATTGTATCATGTTCTGTGGCCAATTACTACCACTGTAGGTAATNTGCGGGGTTTAAAAATGTTTGTACGTTGTTGAAATTGTATCATGTTCTGTGGCCAATTACTACCACTGTAGGTAAGCTGATCACCATATATTTGTTACAGAATATTGATTGGAATCTCCTTTCACAAATCCTATAGTTTCATTCGCTGGGAATCTTTAGTTTGTTTCATAAGACCGTTTTTTTTGTGTGTGGTGTCGGGCGGGTATCTCCGGACAGACTGAATGCTAACGCGCCCGATGCTAACGCGCCCCTGCAGGTGACGAGTGAACCTACGCACGCAAAAATGGCCGCATCGATACCAGCGCTCCTAGCTGCGAACTGTAGAACCTCCTACACCCTGGTGGTGGGTGCAGGAATTAAATATGACCACCTACAGCAGCCGACTGGTGGTGGGCGCGGGCCTTAAAAATGGAGGACGTAAAAAGCAAGAACTTAGCTCACTTTAGTGGCAGACGCGAGAACTAAAGAATGAGAACATGAAAACCAAGAGAAAGAAAATAAAGAAGACCGGAAGGAATATGAGAAAATCAAGGGATAGAACGGACGAGAGAGAGGACGGGCGTGGAAGAGAGACACACAAAGGATTGCCAGAACGTGAAGAGATTGGAAGGAATGATAGAGCAGGAAGGAAAAAAGGGAAACTCCGAGGGGGAAAAACAGATCTAAGATGGCCGCCATTGGCGGGGAATGACAGAGCAGGTGGTTTTGGCGTGACGTCATGGAAGATGGTCGCCGTGGCGCCTTGGCACCGCAGTCTGCAGCCTGCGCTGGTGAACAGACATTTTATAACTACTCGTTTCTATACCACTTAAAATTTAAATGCATTTTATTATTATTAATATCCATCTCATGTATTGGGAACTTGGCTTGTTTGCTCCAAAACTCGTCCCATTAAATGACTCTATATTTTGTTCATATATTCATTTTAAAATCGTGTTCGTTAAACTGTCGGAATGAGTAGTGGTTCTAAATCAACTGAATAAACATAAAGAAACAGTTGGTCTTATAATGCGACCCGAGGATGGCAGCTGCAACAACTGCCGAAACGTCGTAAAAGAAGAAATACCTGACGTGGCTCAAGCCCAAAAGCATCAGAGTGTATTGACAACAGCCGCGAAAACCTGCGATCCAACATTTATAAAGGATACAAAACATGTGCAACAAAAATGGCCGTAGCGATGTCACCGTGATACTGTTTAATTATATTTCACATGGTTTTCTTCCACGTTTATTACATTTTAGTAAAGTATCCCTAGTTGTGTGAGACGAGGAGGATACATGCAGTTGGTACGACAGTCGACTGCGTGACAGTATAAAAGATGGTGCACATTTAGACGTGAAACATATTTTTTGTGGCCTTTAAACTATCTTGCGAACGATGCGAAAGTTAGAAGGAAAATTTCGTTACATGTGCTGAAAGAAAATTACGCTTACTGTAAAGGGAAATAACCATACAAATGCACAAAGAATTTGAATGTTAAATAGTGGGTTATTCCTTAATTTTAATGGAAAAGTACCTTGTAACGTGGCACGCGCACAGTTATAGCCGGCTTTAAGTTGTCACGGATAGCTCAGAGGTAGTAACATGAGACTCTTTAAAATGGACACCAATTAAATAAAGTCAAGTTCCGGTTTTGTTTTGTTCCATACCATTTACCATTCAAGTGACACCGTTCACATACGATCTTCAGGTATGCAGAATACGAACCGTTCACAGATAAACAGACAAGTCAGAACAGCGCCACAGTCGTTTACGAATTATTCATGTTATAAAAACTTGCCCGAAGAAAATTAAATGCAGCGACCTTCCACACCGGCGGAGAAATAATCTAGTAAGGTCTAGTTTGCCGGTGTGGGGGGTAGCTCCACTCCCGACGCGGCCTAGGCGAGCACTATTTGACGACTGTTTCAGACGACTGACTTGATTCAACTGACTTCAATGGCGACGGGCACACTTGTACTTGTGCTGCATATCATCCCCCTCTCCGATAAGGGCCTGGGGTGGGCTGCCACGCACACTCTCCACACGCTATCGAAACTGCGTCGTACAAAACTTGTCGACGCAGTCTGAAAAAAAGCTAATCTAATGCTGACGCTTAACAAAAACTCCAACTTTCAAAACGGCAACCGGATGCCTGATAAACGTTAAACGGAAAACTTATGCCCGATGAACAAACTATCACGGTAAACGAACCACCACGGCTTTTAATTTCAAACCCGATAAAAATATTACGAAGCTTAGCAAAACGAAAGAAAATGGAGCACGTGTCCCTAAAATTAATAATACTGCGTCATTACAACCTGAAAAAAGTTTGGAAAAATGTAAGGACAGTAAAGTGAGAACATTTTGAAGCCCCCTCATATGGAATAATAGTCAATAAATATAATTTATTGTAGCTTCAGACATTAACTTTAGAGTCCAGTGTAATGTAAACACTATGTTTATTACTTGCATGGCAATATTTATTTTAAAAAGTGGCGGTAGTATAAAAAATGGCAGATAGGAAAAAAATAACTAGCGCCTCAAAAGTGCTCACTTTACTGCGGGAACAGCCTATAACACTTATTCTGTACACTGAGTGAGGAAAAGTATGTGAAATTTAACTACATTATTGAACCAGTTTTCCATGAACGTCGCACAAATCCTTTGTCGCACAGATACTGAAACCGGGTTTTGGTGCGAACCATATATCCTTACTAGGGTACGTGTGCATGCTAACCATTACAACGCAACGATTTAGTACCAACGGAAATGTTTTACTTTGTGAATTAACGGCCNTAACTTTAGAGTCCAGTGTAATGTAAACACTATGTTTATTACTTGCATGGCAATATTTATTTTAAAAAGTGGCGGAAGTATAAAAAATGGCTGATAGGAAAAAAATAACTAGCGCTCAAAAGTGCTCACTTTACTGCGGGAACAGCCTATAACACTTATTCTGTACACTGAGTGAGGAAAAGTATGTGAAATTTAACTACATTATTGAACCAGTTTTCCATGAACGTCGCACAGATACTGAAACCGGGTTTTGGTGCGAACCATATATCCTTACTAGTGTACGTGTGCATGCTAACCATTACAACGCAACGATTTAGTACCAACGGAAATGTTTTACTTTGTGAATTAACGGCCGTAAGCTTCTTAGATGTAAATAAATTTACTGGACATGAATCGTAAAAATGTTTATAAATAAAATACGAAACCTGCAGGCAAAAAATCTTTATGTAATTGAAAATAATTGCAGATAAGTTTTGCTTTATAAGCTTAAACTTTCGTGTATTAACGGTGAAATTTAATTTAAATAAATTAAGAGAAAACTGACATCACAATTAGATCTTGGAAATATTTATTTTGACACAAAATTGTTACAGGCTTGTTATATATATGATTGGTATATGGCAGATTTCATAGGTATATCACTGCACGGCAAGTATACAGTGTTTCTGTGGTATAGGAGATAAGTTGTAAATATAATAGTCCTTTCTTCACCTCATTAAATTTATTATTTCGCACAGTGGGCTGAATTCTATCATCATGGTGGCAAAATCGTAAAAGCGACCAGTTTATTTTTAATTGAAATTAACACGGCGCGTTCAACAGGATGTATTCAACACATGAAGATAGTTTTTTTTAATTGTCGTGGACTGATAATCTCACTGCGTTTGATATAAATTGTGAGTTCTTAATGACTTTAGGCACACTAAGAATCCTCGATCGTGTTGGATGCATTGCCACTTGAGAATTTCGCCATATATCGGTACTCGCATTAATTTTTTTCTTTGGTATTCTCAAAAACTATACTGAATTCAACCTCAGACCCTTTCTCCACAGTTAGGGCTACAATAAGAACCGAGAAAAAAACTGTTAAACGAACTACCGCTTCCAACCAATATTTTCATGCAAAGCAAGTCGTGCAATTCGAGGCTTATCGAGGCTTTTGTAGCTTCTCAGCTTACAATGTAGAGAAAATGTCAGAAAATCGGAGGGTACAAAGAGTGGTGGCGTCGACTTGCGACTGTCGGGCACAGGTCTGATAAAGTGAGATGCCATGGCCGGCTCGTGGCCCTAGCAACACTGAGGAGTACGAAGCTGTAAACAGCCTTCGCGTCCTATGTCAATCTGTGTCTGCAGACTGCGACTCATGGCCGGCGAGTCGTGGCCAGATGTGTAGAGCTACGATAGCTATCACATTAAGATGTATCGTGTTAGGCGAGTACTATTTCGTTTTCGTAATCACTAATTTTCTATTTACCTATAAGTAATAATTTCATAACTGTGTTCTCGTAAATAAACAATTATAATAAACACTATGCGATAACCCCAAGACAAAGAAACTAAGGAACATTCGTTTCTTCTTCCAAAATCTCCAGTCCTTGCCTGTATGGAAGCAAAACACAAAACAAACCGATTTACGCACAGTGACTTGCTATATATATATATATATATAGCACCTCCCGCCCAACCGCTCTCGACCGTTGACACTACTGACATGAACAACCTACCCCTTCGTGCAGCGGCAACGGACTGTCCCGAATCACGCAGCGCTTTTTGGACTACTGCGCATTATTTTGTCATATGGATTTCACTACAACTTGCTCACCAACCAGCAGCCCAGCCAATAGACAAACTTCCGCAGCACACAGAAACCAATCAGACACCAGGTCCGTTCCCACAGATTCGCGTAGCCAATCAAAGAATATGTTCGTCCACGTCAAAGGAACCGTCACGGCATTTCGTCTCTGCATACTAATGTACTTTGTGGTGATGTCGTAAGTAATTAGAAATAGGGAATTGTAAAACATCTGGCGTCCTGGCAGGGACGAGAGGACGAACGGCGGCCATCTTGGATGACGCCACCCCCCTTTTTTACTTTTTCCTCCTACGGCGACCATTTTGGCAGCCAGTACTGGTAAAAACGGTAAAAGTTCCCTCAAAATGTCCAGAATTTCCCTCAAAATTTCCAGAATTTGCCTTTAAAAAACATGTCTTGCACAATGCGGATAGATCCGGCTGAAAATTGTGCAATGCTAGCCAGAATATGCAACTAGGTACGCGAGGCTCTCGAAAGGGCCTCGTCACTGACAAGCCAGCACCATCCATCTTAGCTGAAGAATGTTCGTGTTCATTGCCCCCGTCATGCAACTTCTCTCATCATGCTCCATCATTCCTCTTTGGTTTTCTCATATTCCTTCTGGCATCCTTTCACCTAACGCCCCGGAGGTTCATGCTCTTACATTCATTCCTACAATATGTCGATATTTCATGCTCTTGCATTCCTACCAGACATCCCTACTTCATGCTTATACATTCCTTCCCCGCTAGTTGGTCCTACTTCATGTTCTTGCATTCCTGGCCAGTCGTGGTCCCTACTTGATTCTCTCGCATTCCTACCAGGTGTCCCTACCTCATGCTCTTGCATTCCTGTTTTCTCAGAGGACAGCGCCCATTTAGCAGTCAGTACCAACGGCGGCCATTTTGGCAGCCAGAACCCATGACTATCTTGTTCCCCTACTTCATGCTCTTGCATTCCACCCTAATCTCTTCCCTACTTCATGCTCTTGCATTCCAAGCGAGGGTGTTTTCTCCGAGTCTTCCAATTCGAATACCTTTTCCAAACTCTTGCACCCAATGCGTACTTATAAGCATAGTTGGCCATAATTTCCGATCCGTTTAAGATACAGTTATCAAATTGATAACATCACATCACCCCGACAACGAAAATTATCGCAGGGTCATTTATGCACTATGCAAACTTATAAGCATAGTTTGCTGTAATTTATGAACCGTTTAAGATACAGTCGCCAAATTCGTAACATAGAAATCGCCCCCGACAACGAAAATGACTGCAGGGTCATTTATGCCCTATGCGAACTTATAAGCACAGTTGACTGTAGTTTCGGAACCGTTTAAGATACAGTCACCAAATTCTTAACATAGACATCGCTCCCGATAACGAGAATGATCGCAGATTAATGTATGCCCGATGCGAATTCATAAGAATAGTTGACTATAATTTCCGAATCGTTTAAGATACACTCACCAAATTCGTAACATATGTATCACTCCCGACAACGAAAATGACTGCATGGTCATTTATGCCCTTTGAGAACTTATAAGCATAGTTGGCTGTAATTTCCGAACCGCTTCTAGATACAGTCACCAAATTCGTAACATAGACATCACCTCCGACAAGGAAAATTATCGCAGTGTCATTTATGCCCTATGCGTACTTATGAGCATATTTGGCCGTAATTTCCAAACCGTTTAAGATACAGGCATCAAATTCGTATCACCACCACCACCACCCTTGTCACATGATAGCATCAGTGTCTAACAACTCGATATCCCTTAGCGTCAGCTAGTTTCCCTTGACTGACCAATAACATACAGACTGGATAAATATAAATGATCATCGTCAGTCCTACACAAGGGTCGGCAGCTCGAGTCATCGCTAACATGGGTAACCCTTAACAACCAGACATAGAATGAAAAAAAATAAAGACATATATAATTGCAATGTTAACAAGTCATACATAACCAAAGGTTACATTAAAACATGCATGTGTTAATATAAATAAACACTGACAACCCAATGCGAGGGCAGGTGAAATCGTATGTGTAAAAGATATGAAACTGTCCTCTGCATAAAAAAAACCTTCGAGCATTGAGCATGGTATGCTATGTTAGACAAAAAATTACCATCGCGAAGTGTGTGGGAAACGATAAGAGGTCAACACTGCTACATGCTGTTTAAAACAGATATAATAAATAATATGTACATGAAAATAGTTTTAGGTACTTACCAACCAGCAAAAGCGACATATGTTATACGATGCCAGACAAGACCAGGCCCTTCCGACCGGTACAACATAATAGCAAACTACTGCTTCCTTACGAACCGACTAAACCAAACCACGAAAATTCAGAATACGGACATCGCTAGCAGCAGCAGAACGCGTCCGACCCGACCGACTTCGCGCGCTCAACTAACATCGATAGAGAACTTGTAAGACAATACCAAGCGATCGGCCGGGCGTTGGCAGCGCGAGCACCGGATGCAGGCCTCGCCATGTGAGGGGTGCAATCATTAGCCGAGAGAGCAGGTGTCAGGGTGGCAGACGGGTCACTCGTACATGCACATCCCTTTACGAAGGAAGGGTACATCTCATTCGCTAAGAGAGAGAGAGAGAGAGAGAGAGAGAGTCGCGCCAGACTCCAGAAATAAAATGAAAAGATAAATAGTTATAAGCACTCACCAACCATCTCAATCACATGTCACACNACTCACCAACCATCTCAATCACATGTCACACATACAGGTCCCTTTATGTGTGCAATTCAGTTATAAAGTACAAGTTAACAATTTATTTCGTTTAAATACAACATGCACATATTAAAAATATTGCTTCGAATAAATTGGTGTTGGTAGAGGATATCGCTTCCGCCCACCCTACTCACTTTTAGGTCTGTACAAGCAGTTCGTGCCACCACCACGCATCACTCAGAACTTCATTCTCTCGTCGAGAAGACACTGTGAAAACTATAGGATACTGTTCTAGTTGTCAGAAAATTGTATCAGCTATCACGACAAACAGAAAGATTAAATCACTTGCAGCACTCGTCAAAGATACCAAGCTTGCTTGCATACGCGCCTAAAGAATTCCTTCTCACATATGTACAACACGAAATAAAATTCGTCTACAAACACCTACCTGTCTATCTGCAACAGGACGAAGTGATTCTCAGCTGTCTATCAAGTCTAGAATGTTTTCAAGGTAGCGTACTGATGCAAATAAATAAAAAAAAAAGTAATTATAAAATCAAATTAGTTATAACCTTTTAACAACCGTACAATGTATCAATTCATCACGTTTTAAATATTATATATATATATATATACATAAATATTTTACACGTACTTATTTGATTTCATATCGTCTATATTACCAGAACTGTAAGCACATACGAAACCACGCACATTTAAACCACATAAGAGAGAGTCGGTACAGTTACGTGCTAAGACAAACAGATTACAAAAAAATAAAAATAATTACAAAAGCAAATAGTTATATGCATTTACCAATAAATGTTTATCGCGTGAGCATCGTGCACAGTACCTTACGTTAGGCGAAGAAATTTCAGTTGTAAAGTGCTAGAAAAAATAAGGTCAACACAGCTATACACGGATGCAAACTGATATAAAATGAACAGGAAAATAGTTATAAGTGCTTATCAACCATCCCAATCACATATTACACATACATGTCCCCTTTACGAGAGGAATTCAGTTATATAGTACCAGGTAACAATTTATTTCGTTTGAATACATCAAACTGTAAATATTAACATGTATATTTAAAATATTGCTTCGAATAAACCTGCGTCGGTAGAAGAAGATATCGCTTCTCCCTTCCATAGCAAAAAAAATTAAAATGAAAAGGAAAATAGTTATAAGTGCTTACCAACCATCCCAAGGGAGTGCTACCGTTACAGGCACACTACATCCCAGGAACTGGTGTATGACACATCGGGAGCGAGCAACAGCAAAAGAAAAACAAGACACCACCAACGCTGAAAGATGAATGATTACGAAGTTGAGAGGCTAAATTGACAACTTCGCAGGTTAGACAGCGATCGACCTGATAAGGTAATATATTTCAGTTCAGTAACCATGCTGACGTTTGTACCACACAGCCAGCGGTCATCTACTGAGCCAACACGAGACGATGCATGTAAATTTGCATGAAATGCGAACAGTATATAAGTGAGCATCATGTAAAAAACAGACATCATTTCGTTGGCGAGCGTGGTGACGGAAATCAGACAGTAGCAAGGAGTCTTGAATAGTCGCTACATGCACTGTGATATCAGTGTAACTATTGTGGAATTACTTTTAAGACAAGTCGTAATGCACGCCGACATGAAAGTTGCCATTGCATGTTCAGTCCAGCATACAAGACGTTCTACTGTGATTACTGCAATGCTGTGTTTATCCGCAGTGATGCTCTGTATAAACATAACAAGAAGTGCAAAGGCTATGTTTGCCGTTCATCGGGAAGCATGTACGGGTATTGTGGCAAGACATTCAGTAACCACACCAATGCTAAATGTCATAAAGATAGTAACTGCTAATTTGCCTTCGCCAAAAAAACCTACCAATGCGTTAACTGCTGTGCAGTATATGTGAATAAGAGTGGCTTGTATGCTCACAGCAGAACTTTTTCTGCAAAAACACTTACCATAAATGTGTCCCTCAAATGAAGAATATGTTGAGCATGTATAAAATATTATTATGTATTCTTATTGTGTTAAGTGTATAAATAAAGGTAAAGTGTATCAATTATTTCGGTGTTATTCATTTATTTTAACCTACGATAATATTAGTTTCACCTTAACGAGAGGAATTCAGTTATGCAAGACAAGATAAAAAAGAATCCCATAAAAAAGCAAGCTTTAATCTCAGCGTGCAGGAAGGAGAGCTTTGCATGTTGCAATATATCATTTTTTTTATCTACCACATCTTCGAAAATATGATTTGCACTTTTCATGTGATAAAATAAATTGCTTAATATTTTGCAGACAACCAGTCTCGTGTCGACGTGCATTGCAACTTTTAGAAAAGGTCTTCTTTCAGTTGCGACACAAATAACTTTCTCGAATATTCTCCATCGACGATGAAGAAATACACGTTATCCACAGCCAATGTTCACTCTTCGAAGTCTGAATAGCAACTGTGTCGACCAGCCTATATACTNATATAACTATAATTTGAGATTCATGTCTATTGACCGATACTAAACGTCATGCTACCGAAAAACTGACATGATAGCCTCTTGGTTAGTACAACAAAATAGTAAACGATTTTCCTCAAACACAGTACAGAGGCACGCGAATTTCACTAACAACCATCGCATAATGTGCGAGTATCGAGCAACGTACGACACATTAGACTAAAATAAAAAATACTATGATGGAGTCGAGAAGCCGGGAGAGTGACAAGGTCGACTTACCATCTATAACACTGCCTGCATCGTCAACAGCAAGAGACTCTGATGATTCGCTCCTTACATCATGTCAACATGAAAGTAGCCATTGCATATTCGCTCGCAGTGTTAGTTTGAATAGTCATAGCAGGATGCACAAATAAAATGTTTGTTGTTTATCGGGAAGTGAGTGGAAATATTATTGTAGCAAGACATTCACTTGCAACCTACTAGTAATTTATAAACACACATAGCAGTAGATACATTTCTTAGTCGATAAGGAATTACAAAATAAATAAAAATAAAAAACCTTTTAATTTTTTTCTTGTATTTATTCACATTCTTAACCAAATCATATGCATATGTACATAATATTCCATCCAATAAAGTCATTAGCTCTGAGTTCATCAATAATCGAATTTATCTCTTCGCTGACAGAAATATATCCACTTCTCTGCAATGGAACCAGGACATGTAGTCTATCAACCAGGTCATTGGGGCCTTCAGAAACTAAGTAGCTAGACTTCACGACACATGTCTGCATCTATGTTCTTCTGTGATGAGTAGGTTGTTAGATACCTCTGAGCCAGAGTACTAGGTTAGAATATTCGTTTATTCTGTTCCAACCTCAAGTAGCCGTTATATTCAGGAACACTTTTACGCTTTTGCTTTGCAGATGCAGACACTTCATCACCATCAGTAAAATATTCATATTTCGCATCATTAGGGCGGAATGCAAGATCATGGAGTAGGGGAACAATATGGCCGTCGGTTCTGGCTGCCAAAATAGCCGCCGTTGGTACTGACTGCCAAATGGGCACCATCCTCTGAGAAAACATGAATGCAAGGGGATGAGGTAGGTACGTCTGGTAGGAATGTGAGAGAATGAAGTAGGGACCACGACTCACGTCGTTGGCCAGGAATGCAAGAACGTGAAGCAGGACCAACAGGCGACGAAGGAATGTATAAGCATGAAATAGGGACGTCCGGTAGGAATGCAAGAGCATGAAGTATCAGCAACTGGTAGGAAGGAATGTAAGAGCATAAACCTCCAGGACATTAGGTGAAAGGATGCCAGAAGGAATATGAGAAAACGATAATGGAATGATAGAGCACGATGAGAGAAGTTGCATGATGGGACCAATGAACACGAACATTCTTCAGCCGAGATGGATGGTGTTGGCTTGTCAGTGACAAGACCTTTTCGAGAGCCTCGCGTAGCCAATCAGTGACGAGACCTTTTCGAGAGCCTCGCGCAGTCAATCAGCCTCACGTACCTGATTGCACATTCCGGCTGACATTGCACAATTTTCAGCCGGATCCATCCGCATTGTGCAAGACAATTTTTTTGAGGGAAATTCGGGACATTTTGAGGGAAATTTTGTCGTTTTTACCTGTACTGGTTGCCGAAATGGCCGCCGTAGGAGGAAAAAAATGGAAAAATTACGTCATCCATGATGTCCGCCGCTCGTCCTCTCGTCCCTGCCAGGGCGCCAGGTGTTTTACAATTCCCTATTTCTAACTACTGTCGTATTTAAGCAGGTTCCACACGATGCAAGATGGGTTGCAAAACTTGAGCGAGATGCTGGCTTTGCACGAAATTTTCTTGCACATGTCTTATTTTTTCGAGCAAGACACTGCAAGTTGCAGGGAACTAATGAGCCTATTGGTATTTCTATGCTGGTTGTGTCATAGACTTAAGATGAGGTAGACCGATTCTATGTATTTTGCAAATGCACCCAACATCGCGAACCTAACATCACGCACCCAGCATTGACCTACCCCAAACAACACAACTGTTTTTGCTAGTCGTGTTGGCAGAAAAGCTGTTCATGTTGGGAATCAGAGGTTCTGCACAGCCAACGAGATCGCTGTACCCCATATTGACTCTACGGGTTATGTGACCTGTTACATCAACTTTAGAGGTAACAGAAAATCACAATCTGAGGCGTGCGAAGAGGAATGCAGGGAAAGGAAACGTTGCTGTAAACCACGTAAATTACTCATTTTCCGCACATCGATTGCACACGCCTTGTTACTGAAATGTTTTCAAAATAAAAACATTATTTTTGGCACGATAGCTTGAAGCAAATACTTTGTTTGAAGTCGACGCCTTCATATTTTGTATTATAACATTATGGCTGTTTTGGCACTCACCGGGGCTTGTCAACTAATTCTGATGCGAGAGAATTTATCTTTAAAGCTGCATGTGAACTCGTTTCGAACGAAATTTACTTGGGATCTCGCACGAAACACATCTTGCGTCGTGCGAAACCCGCTTTTGATAACAAGAGCAAGCAATACAGATTTTCAGTCCTATGATAACAGATACGATTTTATTCAAATGTTAAAAATTTGTGTAGGGTCAGATTTTTTCTAGGAGAAGAGAGAGGAGGGGGGGGGGCTAATATTTTGTAGGGAGGACTCCTTGGTTACGCCAAGGCAATGAGTACACTCCGCATAGAGAATAACACGAATATGGGTGTCTGCGTCAACCTTTGAGCTCTTTCACTTCTATTCCGGGAGAACGTAAAATACCTCTAAGCCAGACGGTATTGTTAAGATTGTATATATCATGTAGTGACTTTGGACGTGAGACTGCCCAGCTATAGATAAAACATAATTTTTAAAATATGATAGATATGATTACATGTTGTGAACCTTGCTCGTTGCCCCCTCCCCCTCCAACGTCCAATACCTTTTTAAAAATCTCCTGTTGGCGAGGCGTATTCCCAGTTCTCACGTTTGCTCTCGGTAGATCTGTGAGTGATAATTGGCCGACATATGCAGTGCACGTCGCAAAGACAGCGAAATGTCTTCAGCGCGCTTAGCTTTTCTTTTGACAGGGTGGTTGCAGAACGTTGCTGCACTGTGCTACGGAGCAAGCAGTAAAATACTTAAAGAGATGTGTGGCGATGGATCACAGTACTTGACCAACTGGAACCTGGTACGTAGGGAACAGCTATTATTGAAAGCCATTCACGGTGATTTGTAACTTTCTTGTAGGTTGTGATCGTAGAGTGAATATGGCGTAGAAAGTTTTTGCTGGCTGCGCAATACTAGTTTCCATGTTCCAGCAGTGGACTGCTTTTCTGCCAAAATGACTATCATAAACGAAGTGGATAGTATTTGAGGTTAAAACACTATTCGTGTAAACAAATTCTTAGAGATGTTTTTGTATTTCTTCTAGCCAAGTTTTCATGAAATTAAGTTAAATTAAAATTATAGAAGCGTTTTATTTAGATAAAAGGGCTTGTCTTTTGAAAATTAAGGTATAAGTAGTAGGAAAATGTACTTTCTGGGACAAGGGATGGTGGACGGGGACAAGACGACCACCATCTTGGATGATGTCACAAGGCAACCTCCTGCTCTGTCATTCCTCGCCACCAGGGGTTATCTTATATTTCCGTTTTCTCCCTCCTAATCCATCACTACACTTCAGCACATCATGATCTTACATTCCATTTGGGGTTTTTTCCTTATATTCCTGCCAGTCTCTCACGTTTCCCAAATTCTATACATTGGGTATTTTTTCGCATATGCTTCCTGTTCTCCCTCTCGCTTCCCACCCCCCAGGGATTTCTTATAGTTCCCCATTCTCTCGCTCTCTCTTGTCTCGGCATTCTCCCAGTCTCCTTCCTACCTCTCTCGTCCGCCCTATCTCTCGTCGTCACCAACGTCCTATCCCTCCCTCCCATCTCCCGCCCCTGGGGTGTTCTCATATGACTCCCTCTTTCGGCTCCCACCCTTGGGTTCTCGCAGAGTCTTCCCGGTCTCCTTCCTGCCTCTCTCGGTTTTTTTTCTCATATTCCTTCTAGGCTCCTTCCACCTGACGTCCTGGTGGAGACGAGTCTCCTGCTCTGTCATACAACCTTGGTTTTATCACATTCCTTCTGGTCTCCTTTCACATGGCATCCTAGTGGGGACGAGTCTCATGCTCTGTCATTCCACCTGCGCGACATGTGGCGAGGTCTGTCCACTCATGCAAGCCTAGACTCGAACCACAATCATGTCAAGTACGTCCTAAGCCCACTTATAAGCATAGTTGGCTGTAATTTCCGAACCGTTTAAGATACAGCCACCAAATTCATAACATAGGCATCACCCCCGACAACGGAAAGGGCAACAGGGTCAAGTATGTCCTAAGCCTACTTATAAGCATATTTTGCTGTAATTTACGAACTGTTTAGGATATAGTCACCAAATTCATAACATAGGCACCATCCCCTACAACGAAAAGAACAGTGTGTCAAGAATGCCCTAAGTATACTTTTAAGCATAGTTAGTGTTATTAACTTTATTTTGTAGCTATTATACTCTCTGTTAAGGAGTGCTTACAAGTGTAAAAAGTAAAAATACCATGTGTTTGGCACTGAGCTTTTACAAACATGCTCTTTTTAGTAAAAAAAAAAAAAAAAGCTACAAATACAAGGATTGAATTCATATCACTGACCTTCTCCATTAGGTTGTCACAAAGAAATTGTGTAATCCAACGTTTTGTTAAATAACGTGATTACGACAGAATATTAAATAAATTGTTGTTGGAGATCGTGCAACGCATGCATTCACTGTAAGTACGCGGATGGACAAGATGCACTGCAAATAATCGGAGACACTTAAGGGGCCACGGTGGCTGAGTGGTTAGACTGCTCGTCTCCCACTAAGGTGAACCGGGTTCAATCCCCGGCCGGGCCACTCCCGGATTTTAGCAAGTGGGAATCGTGACGTACGATGCCGCTGGTCGGTGAATTTTCTTGGGGATCTCCCGTTTCCCTGCCCTTGCATTCCAGTGCTGCTCCATTCTCACCTAATTTTACCCTCATCGGCTTTCAAGACCTCTTTGTTACGAGCCGCCCAAATCTCTCAATTCGAAGATACTTTCCTCTGTGATCCAGTGAAACAACCAACGCATTTCTTTCACCTGCGAAGATAGCGTAACAATCTACTTGATAATTTCGATAAGTGGACTTAGTTATTCAGAAAGAAACTTTGTATCACGAAAATATACAAAACCAGAAGTTAATATTTATTGCACTGACGAGCAAAGTGGATAACTTGAGAAATCATGTTGATGAATCAAATTATGAGAATAATTGTGTACGTACAATGGTTGAAAGTTTGAAGTTGTCTCAGTTTGAATCGCGTTTGTGAGCAGCATATTTCGTGAGGAAAAGGACAAGGAAAAAATAATTCTGAGAGAAATGCGGAAATTTAAAAACGATAGCCAGCTGCTAATGGCCATCATGGCACTCATAAAAAAATTGTTTAAAGACTGTTTACGATAAAGTAATTATTTTTGAATGCAACCTTTGAGAAATGTCACTGCCCCTACCTGAATATATTTTAAAGAGCGCACTGAGTGGCATGCGCTCAGTAAAGTTGGCAAATACGAAGGGAAAGTAGTTCCATGTATTAACGTTGAATAAAAAAAAGTGTTAGTAAAATATTTGTTGATACTAAAATTTTTGTTTTATTCTTTTTTTTAAATTGTTTTTTAAGTGTAAGAATTAGCAAATTTGTAAAACATTTACATTTATAATAGTTTACATTTTTTTTACTAAACATCACCAACACACCTATTTTATTTTCTCTCTGTTTTGAAGCATATTATTATAAATGAATTAGTTTATTTCATAGGCATAAGAATATAAGTAGAAGTTCATTTTAACTAAAAACTAATTTATATACATTAACAAAAGTACAAAACTCTTATGATACATTACATATATAGGAAACAAACAAACACGTCGTACATGGGGTTATTTTTCGAAAGTTTGTTTCAAAAAGTGTAAAGATACCGCAAATAAACTATAAACGCCTATGTCCATTTTAATTTCAAACAACGCGCTATAAAGATACGTTTTTATTGTCCACTTAATTTTTGTCAAGTTACCGCTCACTGCCAAATCCTACTGCTTAATGCTTAAGTTTTCGATTGTGCAAACTCCTTTACACTGAGAAACCTCGCAGACGGGTTCAGCTCGGACTTCTATAGCGACGCCTTACTGGACAAGAAAGGCCTGGTTTTGTAACATAGCTTTCCTCCGGAAGTGCAGGAGACTGACACAACAGCTTACATTAAAACAATTTAATTACTGTTGTGGAACTTCGTGTTACCAAAATGAACACGAAATATAATTCCTATTCTTCTTACCGTGTGGCTGTGACGGAGCACGACTTCGAGCGTATAACAATATATTAATACAGAGGCGGAAACAGGCGGGAAGGGGAGGCGATCGGGGAAATTGCCTACCCCAAGTAAGTGAGTGAAGAGATTTGGGCGGTTATTTAACGTTGAGGTTTTGAGAGCCGATGAGGGTGAAGCGAGGTGAGTGTGGAACAGCGTCGGAACGAAAGGGCGGGGGAAACGGGAAATCCCCGAGAAAATCCGCCGACCAGCGGCATCGTCCGGCACGATTTCCACACGCGAAAACCCGGGAGAGACCCCGCCTGGAACCGTGCCCGGCTCGCCTAGGTCGGAGTCTAGTAGTCTAACCACTACACCGCCGCGGCCCCCCGCTTACCCCGAGAGTTCGAATTTTTGAATAGTTTTCGCAGTATGATATTTTTGGATTGAAAGCACTTCCGTTCCTAGCTGGCCTTGCATGAGGAAAATCTGTAAAGTTGTAGTTTTAATTGAGATATTTTACATAAACTAATTACTGCTAAAATTTGGCCTCGGAAGAGAAACTCCAAGACCCCCACTTAATAGATGGCCTTAGAGAGTCTCTAATCTCGATAGCAATACTCCTCCTGCCCCCTAAAAAAAAAACCCTGCACTTTCGATCGCCGATAAATGGGGCTAATCACGCCCACTGTATTAATGTGATATCCAGTATGTTTCATCTCTTCCTTCTAAAGGAAAGTAAATTCCAACCTAATCTTAATAAACGCTTGAGCTGAACCGTCAAGCCATTCTTATAGTGGTTCTTAAGCTTATAATCAGCACGAATAATTTTCAAATGCAGTTTCTGTGATCATCTTGGTGCCGCCGGAATTGGCTTTTCAAAAATTGAATAAGACTATGTAGGCTGTTCACGGTAAAGTCTGTTATTGACTGTTATTCCAAATGTGAGGGCTTTCGAAAGTGCTCACTTTACCGCGAATAGCCTATATTATGCCGCAAAGCAAGATATGGAAACTGAGTTTTATTACCAAAATATCCGCTGCCTAAGAACTAAAGCTTCAATATATTTTTTTTTAAACGTTGTAAATGGGTATTTCATCATATATGCTTAGGTTAAATCCAACCTACCCCTTGCCATGCAAATTCACTTTATTTTTCAGAAGATAATTTTTCGAAAAAACTGGGTTACCTNTAAACGTTGTAAATGGGTATTTCATCATATATGCTTAGGCTAAATCCAACCTACCCCTTGCCATGCAAATTCACTTTATTTTTCAGAAGATAATTTTTCGAAAAAACTGGGTTACCTCCAATCATGGAGGGTTGTGCTAACTGCGGTTCTCGTTCCTGTAGGTTTTCATAAGAACAATTTAATGTGTATTAAATCACAATTTAAACCGTTTGGATTAAACTTAATATGAAAAATAGTTATAACATTGTAATAAAAACCACAAAATAAATATTGCATTAATATATTTTTGTTTTCTGAGAAAAGAGCTATTCGAATATATTGCGTTGAATATTATTGAAAAGAATAAAAGCTCAGGTTTGTTGAAACACAAAATTTAAACGAACAAACTCGCCATTATTATAACATTTGATTTAAACAGTTATATAGGCGATTCGCAAATGTATAATTCTTGCAGTTTTGTTTGAAACCGTTTAAATGCTGCAATACAAAGATGGCTACTGCACAGCTGTAATGGGCACTGTATCCTAACTCACTCTTCATCGAAAATTATTGGTGTAATTAATAACAACGGAATAAAATGTAATTTAATCACGCGTATAGAACCTCGCAAGGAAAAGAACACAGTGATATGA
The DNA here is from genome assembly GCA_002778355.1 of Clitarchus hookeri. Taxonomy (NCBI): domain Eukaryota; kingdom Metazoa; phylum Arthropoda; class Insecta; order Phasmatodea; family Phasmatidae; genus Clitarchus; species Clitarchus hookeri. The sequence goes on from NQII01000744.1 coordinate 103,336, forward strand.
ATTTAACTGACCGCGCAGTATACGAAAATAAGCATTTAATTATCGATCTTGCTCAGTTCTGACAAATTTTTTCTGCGACTCTAAGGAGAATGAAACTTTTTTTTTTCAGTAGGAGAATTTTCGATTGATAAGTTTTAAAAAAAACATATTGGTTTCAAGGTCACAGGTATGGAAACGATGTAATGTATAGGTAACACGTCGTAAATATATTCGAACGTTTTTCATCTATTTAGAGATTTGAATTTAGAAAACTCCTGAAGTTAGATTCAGGTATTTATACAGCCAACCTCATAAAGCAAAGAGCATATAAAATCGTATCTGGTTACTGAGCTATTAGGACTATTAGAAAACACATCGACCCCTTTTCGCCCTCTGAGGAGTTGAATTTAAAAGTAACTGAAATTGATTTTAGCCTTTTAAAGTAAGGAAAAATTAAGGCGCTAAAAAGAAGTTATCAAAAACATATTTTACCTCCTTTTACCCTCTTAAATATTAAATTAGAAAAAAATTAAATTTATTTTTAGATATTTGTATAGGTTGCGTTTTGAATCTAAGAGCACAGCTATATCTCATCGGGCTAACGAGCTATTGAGGAAACCACGAAAACACATTTTACCCCTTTTCATCCCCTCAAGGTTCGAATTTTAAAAAATCCAGAAATAGGATTTTTACGTATTTGCATAGGATACGTGTAGGAGTTACAGACACAACGATTTTTCATCTGGTTAATGAGCTAATGAGGAGTCCTTGAGAATAATTTTACCCCTTTCTCGCTCTCTTAGGGTTCGAATTTCAAAAACCCTTTCTTAGTGCGCGCACTCTCTCTCTCTCTCTCTCTCTCTCTCTCTCTCACACACACACACAGATATATATTCACCATTTCGTGGTTTTGCTAATTAGTAATGTATCCCGTTCCATGTGTCTAACAAAATATACTTTAAACGAATGTCAAGTGTAAGTATGTTTGTTATAAGTAAGTAGTCTTCTAATTAAAGGCATATCCCTTTTCTTTAATTTCAATTAATTCTATCCTATCACTGCCTGGCGTACCGAAACTATGAACTTACTGACGGAACAAAATATTCAATATTTACTGTTTACTGCAGGCTGTTGAAGAACAGTGATTAATTATCAGTGATCTCAGTGCTTGCCAGCAGCAACCGAGATTTTGGTTTGTGTGCGGGGGGGGNCGATATAGACTGGAAAATTCTCGACTCAGTAACGATATATTTACGACTGAAAAATTGAAGAGCGTATGAGACAAGACGGCGGCAGCGTGACGCAGTTGCGGAACAACCGGTTCCCCGGGCGTCCTCGCCGCGCCCGGCTGCGAGCGCCGGAGAACAGTGGTCAGGTCAGGTTTTCAGGTGTTGCAGCGCTCGGCATTAGCGAGAGAGACAGACAAACACACAGAGAGAGAGTAGCTCAGTCATCGGGCGACGCCCGATAAGGCCGCGTCTCGCCCTGTCGTCTGCACCGAAAGCCGTGGGAACATGTCGCTGGCACGCTTAGCTTTCCTGGCGGTCGCCGTCTTGTACTACGCCGTCGGCGTGTACTTCGGCGGGAAGGTGGCGATCCTCGCGAGAGCTTACGGCGGCATGTGGAGGTTCCTCACGATATGGAACATGGTACGTATACACGCTTTGACTCTAGGAGGAGAGTTCTGTAGTAAAACATTCAGACGAGAGGTACCTGTACTGAACTTTGCTGCGCACTTTCCCCTCCGATAAAATTATAGGGCTGCCGCTTCTAGTCCCATAGGTACACGCGACACGACGAGATCACTACACGTCAGTTCAGAGCGTCGCGCGTAGCGGCGATAGCGCAGTTGATGAACGTGGCAGTGTAGCCATTTCCGCTCCGGCGCTTCTCGGCCTCGAAAGTGAAAACAGTTCCAGGTAGGCGTCCGCCACAAGAACAAGTCAAATAGTGAANAGTTCCAGGTAGGCGTCCGCCCCAAGAACAAGTCAAATAGTGAATCGACACATCGGCTAAAATAATTCACGCAAGTACAGAAAAAAAAACTCAAGAAAACACCGACACTACTACTACTAATACTTCTATTGATCATCATACCTGGTGTTCCGAGCAATAATAATAGTGGGGTTTTCAACTGGTGCTAGTACACACATTACGCTATGGGTGAACCAGCCGCGGTTATCAATCCAATGCGCTAAAATTTTTAGCTTACGTAAGCTTATTTTCCTCGTCCATCAACAGCTTGATTACGTAACATATATACTCTTTAACGCCAGCTTCGTTCTTTGCAGAAACGGAACAAGAGTCAACTGGTACAGTGGATTGTGGCCCAGCTCAAAATGTAAATACGGCAATTCCCCCTCTATAATACTTGTTACNAACGCCAGCTTCGTTCTTTGCAGAAACGGAACGAGAGTCAACTGGTACAGTGGATTGTGGCCCAGCTCAAAATGTAAATACGGCAATTCCCCCTCTATAATACTTGTTACATATCTTTCAGTGAACGATCCGCTTATTCTACAGGTCGAGCGGCGAAGTCGAATGTTTTCGCGTCAGGTTTTTGTAGGTAGCATACATAGTAATTTATTGGGGCGACCAACAAGGGCGTTAATTGTCAGGCTTAAACACAAAACACGCGTATTTAATTTCTACAAAATGAGAAAACTATGCTTTCCAGATTATACAACATAGCCGAGACATTACGTCACAAATCGACGGGGGCCCCGGAACAGGTCCACCCGACTACACGCTGTTACTGGCTTAGTTTGACATGACCTGCAAGAGGTGGTAGTAGCAGTGGTTTCCATATGGATGTAGGAATTTGGCAAGCGATTTGTTTTTGTTTTCAAATATCAGTCAGTGGCTGTGCGTGAATTCATGTTCCACTCCGCCAACTTGGCCTATGACTGAAAGTCACTAACTCATCCATTGCTGGTGGTTTCAAAGGCACCATCAGTGTAATTGATAGGATATGTATGAGCTCCCTTTGTCATTACTACAGAATTTACCCTTCAGGGCAAGCTCTCCACTAAATTCTGGTACACAGCTGATGGAATTTGAACCTATCATTCCTGCACCACTGTGAATAGTTGACCTTTGTCTAAGTTAGGCACGCACAAACGCTCCAGTTCACCCCGAAGACATCATGTTGGGTTAAAGCCCGGCTTAAAGCCGGGCTCTAACCCGACATTTTTTTTAAATAAGGATAATGATTAAATTAGTTCAGATAAATGAATCGAATATTAAAAATAACAAATAATTTGCCTAATTCCTTAATAAAACTTAACATATTAAATTTTTCATAAAAACATAATATACTAATTAAATCATTATTTAATATAATAAAAAAATTATTAAATAATTCCAATAAATAATTAAATAAAAAAATCAAATATTATAAATAATAAATTATAATATTCATATTAACTGGCCTACTTTAAGCCCCGGGCTTAAAGTAGGCCAGTTAGGTAGGCATACCCGATAGTCTTCAAACCAAAGCGCAATGAACCTTACTTTATGGAAAGGAGAATTGTAGCGCAGACACAGGAAAAGTCTTATTCCAGGATGTTGCCACGCGTTTGCAAGCATGATATTGTCCAAAAGTCTTAAAACATGCCATCGACACAGTGATTAAAGAAAGATATATCTCGTATCCAAAATACAATAGGTATGTAGGGCGTAACGTCTCGTCGACTGCGAAGTCATAAGATATGGACCAAGTTGTTCAGAGAAGCAGGAACAAGGAAGGAATCGGCCATGGCCTGTAAGCAAGGATCGTCCCACATAGTCTATTCATGGTTACTTCCAACTTTTATGAAGCTCTGTTAACGTACTACTTTCAGACTATTCCTCCGCCTCGTGCAAATAATGCTCAACTTAGTCCAGAACATTACAACAAAAAGACAACGCAGCGCATTCATACGCAATCACGCTAATCATATTTTGCATAAAAACTGTTTCTTACTAGGCATTACGAACACACCTATTTTCTTTCTGCTTTCATTCGTATTAAATATAAATAAAATATTTCGATTTAAAAATAAAATGCACGTAAAAGTTCGATCATAGAAACGTGCAAATAGGACGTTAATTATTTATCACACAGTACCTTTTGTCAACAAGTTGTAACCAGCATCTTAAATTTCTGTCCTATAATATTTCACCCATCGTAATTTCCGAAACCACGAAGCGCACACGCAACAACGCACATCATACACACTCGTATTAACCAGTTATGCCATCAAAACCAAACTAAAATTCACTAATATAAGCGCGACTAGTTTATAAAGTGAAAAATGATAACAGGGATATTTTTAAAAGTAAGGATAATGATTAAGATTGGCGTTATTTAGATGAATAATTATTGAAATTTAATTCATATGATAAATTGAAACGTTTGATAGGGTTATTTTCATGTTGGTATATGGTAAGTACGGTATTTTCAATAACGTCAGGGTAGGGCACATTCAGTGTCGCCCCCCTGATGTCATCTGCACCACTTTGAACGACGTTAGCCAATTGTGTATAGTCTATTCTCGGTAACTTCTCACTTAATGAATCAAACTATTGATAAATCACCTCATGCATTATGTGTTTCGTCGTTTTATTAAATATGTTATATATCACAAGCGTTTTACACTTCTGTTAAAAGTATTTTATTCTTGGTTAAATTGAACTTTGGCTTATATTTTATCTATAAGTTATAATATTTCATTTATAATTAGTATGAATAAAACAGGGGGGAAATAAGTGTGTTGGTAATGCCTAGTAATAAATAGTTCTTAAGCAAAATATTATTACACTGAGCGCGCATGAATGCGGTGCGTTACCCCTTTGGTGTAATTTTCTAGACTTAGTTAAGCTTTGTTTGCAGCATGAGGTGGAGGAATCGGTTGGGAGTAGATCTTTGAGCAGGGCTTCAGAAAAGTCTGAAGTAACCACGAATTGAATAGGTGTTCAGTGGTTTCCTAACAACGGCATGCCGACGAAACTCAATTGCTATCAACTCCCGGTGGAGAGTCTTATCACTGACCTCTGTACTTGTATTACGAAGAAAATAATCTTTTGAGTTGAGAGGTTTGGTCGGCGCCGGTGAAAGTGAAACAAGGAGTGAAAGCGGGGCAGTGGCTGAATGCAAGGAAGGGGGAAACGGGAGATCCTCGAGAAAACCCACCAACCAGCGGCATCGTCTAGCGCGATTCACACTTGCGAAAATCCGGGTGGTGAACCGGCCGGGGATTGAACCCGGTTCATCTTGGTGGGAGGCAAGCAGGCTAACCCCTCAGCCACTGCGGCCCTGAAACTGAAGTGCCCCAAGAAGTCCCGCTGGTCAACGGCAACGTCTGCCACGTTTTACACATGCAGTAATCCGGATGACCCCGTGAGGAATCAGACCCGGCTCCACTTGGTAAAGGTCGTTCATGGTAAAGTGAGCACTTTTGAGGCCCTAGTTACTTTTTTCCTTTGTGAGTAATAAACACAGCGTGTATGTTCCACCGCACTCGGAAGTTAACGCCTAAGGCTAAAATAAAATATATTTATTGACTGTTACTCCAAATGAGAGGGCTTTCAAAAGTGTTCACTTTACCATGAATAGCCTATAGGGGGCAAGTATTCTGACTACTTACTACACCATTGCGGACTCGGAAATCGTCTGTAACCGTCGACATGGCTGTTCTGGCAATTGGTTCGCATAACGCGCTTCAGAGCTCGTAAGTCCCGATTATAGACTGTTCACGGTTACTTCAGACTTTTCTGAAACCCTGCTAAAGTTCTATTTCCCGACTATTCCTCCACCACATACAAAGAAAGTTAACCATTAACTATTTTTATTCAGTGCAATGTCGGACTTTGCTAGCGACTTGCATCGAGTAATATAGTCGGTTCCCTCAAAGTATTTGCTCGCCAAGAGAGCTAGACTTTCACGCGACCTTACAAATGAAGAAATCTTTAAGCCCATTGCTCGAAACCTCGATGTACTCAGGGAGAGCAATGGAGCACCTGTAGTCACGAAGGCCGAAGTCGACGATACTGCTGAGCCTACGAAGAAAAGGAAACATGATTACATACAAACCGATCGGGATGATGGATCGGATGTGGATTTGGCACACAAGAATAAGATATGGAAGTAAGTCCGGAAATCCAATTCTCTGGCTCGATGGTACCTACGATCGTACACGTCTCATAATAATTATACGATGTACAGTGTATACAGGCATAATGATAAATGGTTCTTCGGAGCTGATGAAATAGAGTGTATACCAGGTGGGATAATCCAAGTAGGCGATTAAACGACGCATGTAACACTCGGGCTTTACGAACTTATATTTCGCAAGGAGCTCAAGGAGTTTACAGAATCCGACCTGCTGGAATACAAGACGTTGCTCGAACTCATGCATGCGCTTTACCGAGATAACAATCCCGAGACCGGTGCTCATAAAGACGAAGATCACGAAAAAATCGACATTCTCGCAGACCTCTTCAGTGGCTTAGCACTGAAAAGTGGGGACGGTCTGAAGAAGATAGACGGTTACAACAACATCGACTACGTGTTTTGGGACGATCCGAACGAACTCGTGGATAGACAACGACTACTGATCGCTTCGCAAAGGGTTGGAAACTACTCGCACACCAACGATAGTATATCCATCGTCGAAGAACTGAAGGAGAGGGGCTACATACGATGAGTCGGTTGGGAATCGCCCACGAACTGCATGCGGCCACTAGGTGCAACTACTGCCGTCGCAAGGTCATGATTTGCGGGATGAACGACCTGTTTCAAGCCAACTTCGTTGAGATGACACCGTATGCTCGGGTTCGGGCAAACGACGGCTACAAATACATGTTGACAGTCATCTATGACTATAGAAAATTCGCCTGGGCCAGTCCAGTCAAGTCGAAGAATGCGTGTGATGTCACCAAGATCATGGCGGATGTGTTGCGTGAAGGACATGTGCTGACTAATTTGCAAACCGACCAGGGCAAGGAATTCTATGAATGCAAAGTTCAAGACTGTGATGAAGAAACATAACATAAATCATTATTACATGTACAGCAATCTCAAAGCATCTATCGTTGAGAGGTTCAACAGGACTCTAAAGGGTAAGATGTGAAAGTATTTCGCGGCGAATGACAGCTATAAGTGGCTGAAGCTCCTGCCAAAACTCATTAGCGAGTGTAATGCCACCGTTCAATTCTACCACTCGCATGAAGCCCGAATATGTCAAGGACGACCCCCTTCTTCGGAATGTGTACTCCAACCACCAAAAGAGGGACCCACGCAAGTCAAAAGCCAAGATAGGTGACCTGGTGCGCATTTCCAAACAGAAAGGCATCTTCAAGAAAGGGTTCACAGCGAATTGGAGCCCCGAACGGTTTCGAAGATTTGAACAACGTACCCATCCATGGCGGTTCCTACACCGAGGAGATCCAGCCTATGAAGTTTCCTGACATGTATTTGGTCGAGGATGTGCAGAAACGATGTAACGGAAGTGTTTATGTCAAGTGGTGGGGTTTCCCTGCCCGCTTCAATTCCTGGGTTGCTGAAGTGGACATCGGAGGTGAACTCGCCGTGGAAGATAACGATGTATATAAAGACTTTTATTCAATGTGTATGTGTGTTTCCTCGTGTCATTTAAAATAAATTAAAGAAAATATGTTTTGTTTTAATTATTTTTTTAAAATATTGACCTTAAAATTAAAAATATTATTAGTAAAACAGTAAATACTTTATGTTTGGAGTCGTCAAAAAAAGTTTGTAAATTAACGACATGGGAGCTCACTGGTGGTAGATGCTAAAAAATAAATAACAAACAAACTCTATAAAGTGACCAATACTAGACAAATATGTATTAAAGTCGTAATTTAGTCGCCAATGGGTAGATACGATTGATTTATTTGTATGGGTTAAGGGGTAATTTTTTTTATGTAAGTCCAGTGATTATTTTTTGTAGATGAATAGGTGAGAGGTTGGTGGTGGAGGCGAGGGCAAGGGAAAAAGGGGAGCGGGGTTTCTAATGTTATATGTTACTCGATTGCAATTTTTTTTTGCAATTTTTTTTTATTTTTATGAATTGGAGGGAGTGGGTGTGTAGAGGGGGTTAGGCGAGGGTGGTGGGGTGAGTGTGAGGGTAACATTATGTGTTCTTCGATTTTTAGAATTTTTTTAAGATTCTTTGCGATTTTTCTCCCATTTTTTATGATTGTGAGGAGGTGGGGGGTGGAGAGGGGTGTGTTGCGAGTGGTAGGATGAGCACAAGGGCAACATTTCTTCAATTTCTATTTTTTTTTTTTTTTTTTTTTTTTTTTTTTTTAAAAAAATTNAGAAAAATTTCGAGTTTAAGGTCATTTAAGGTTACGAGCACAGGGCCAATGTCACAAAGGTCTAATATGATGGTCGGGTGCCATCACAACATGGCCGCCCCAGGCCGCCTCGACAACCAAGGTGGCAGGCGAGTAATCCGAAATCAGATGCATGATACCTGCACCCGACTCGCCATTCCCCTACTACTTGTGAAAAATACTTTTATCTTCAGTCTTACACTCTATAAATGTTGAATAGTGGAGATGACAGCAGAAAATTTTATTTTATATCTTGGAAATCATACATAAATAGCCGGGCTCGTGATTAGATAAAGGTCTTATTTGAATTAGTGAATTGCACGACTTCACACAAAACTACAAAGCTTCTTTTTCAACAGTGCCACAGCTTAACACACGTTACAAAATAACTTAACACTTACTACAACAGAAACTACCAAAATAAAATAATTAGTTCCCAAACTAAAACGATTTCGTTAACACAAATTAGCCTATAAAGAAAAATTATATTACATATCATCAGCAAGAAAATCATTCTTTCATAAAACTAATACCACCTCCTGTGGATTAATCACCCCCTCCAATGTCTGTCCGGGAACACCCCAGCCACACCCACAGCCGCACCGCATCACACCTGACAGCCGCCGGTCACACGTCGTAACAATCCTCGCAGTCCATCAAGAGGCGTCCTCCAGGTCGCCTATAAGTCTTATGTACTCAACCACTATGTCACATACAGCCGGCAGGGACCACGGTGGTGTAGTGGTCAGACTACTCGCCTCCCACCTAGGCGAACCGAGTTCGACTCCCGACTGGGTCGCTTACGGATTTTCGCACGTGGAAATCATGCTGGACGAAGCCGCTGGTTGCCGGATTTTCTCGGAGATATCTCGTCTCCCCCCGCCCTAGCATTCCGGCGCTGCTCCATACTCACCTCACTTCACCCTCATCGGCTCTGAAGACCTCGATGTTAGGAGCCGCCCAAATCTATCTCTGCATATAGCCGGCCATTTCCCATGCAATCAATAACTGACGCCTGAATGAGAGAAATAATATATATGGCTGAGGTGATCGTCTATAGATTTTTATTCATACTTTAAGGACCCCTAAAAAAAAAACCCCCGCATTTGGGTTATTTAGACGATCAAAATCTGCCTGGCTGTGTCAGGTACACGACCGTGGGTTTTACGTGAATACGTCTCCGTTAGCGGGTTATATTTTGTTTGAAATATGGGAATGAAATGAAAGTAACGAATTGGATACTGGGTTCTTTGACTTAAATAGATAGATTCAGGCGAAATATTTCGTTTTCCATCGAAATCAGTGCGCTAGCACATAAGGATCGCCAGATCTACTATACTGCTCGGAGATTTTCGCCCACGTCCGAAATGCCGCCAGTCGCCGTGGTCACCCACCCCCGCCTTGCGCATGCGCGGAGCCAACTCAAGGTCACACTCGCATCGTACTCTTATACCCGATCGAACGAGAACACACCTTTTTTTATCTTCTTATTAGTCACGAAGATATAGTCTCGGCATGGAGCCTTTACTGTAGTCTATTCGCGGTATAATCACACTTTTTGAATCAAACCTTTGAAAAATCATTCCATGTATGACGTGAATGGTTCTTTCCTAAATATGTCACGTAGAACAAGCGTTTTAAAATTCCATTATCATAAACATATCTCATTTTTGGTTGACTGAACGTTTACTAAAAATGTATATATTAATTACAATTTTTAATTTATAATTAATACGAATAAAAACAAAGAGAAAATAGGTGTATCAGTAATGCCTAGTAATATATAGTTATTAGAGTGCGAGTGCACAAACACGGTGAACTGTCCCTTCGGTGTAATTTTATAGATTTAAGCTTTGTTTGCATGAGGCGGAGGATTAGTCTGAAAGTAGATCTTTAGCAGGTCTTCAGGAAAGTTGGAAGCAACCATGAATAAACTGTAACAATTTTCGGCCTTGAAAGGGTTTGTCGGAGAAGCGGCCCATGTGCACACAGCCTGCGGTGACACACACCTCGAACCTGCTCGCCAACAGGTTTACAAGTCGACCCATGCGCCAAGCAAGTCCACGCATGTGCACATGTGCGTGGACAAATTACGTCCTTTTTGCAATTATTTCCTGTCAAGGTATTTTTACGGCGTATATGTTGCTCCCCCCCCCCCNTTTTTGTTTAGAAGTTAGCAAGGCAGAGGAACATGACCTCTAATCGCAGTCATGTTTGGTCAATACCAGAAAGCCACGACGAACGAGTCGTATAGGTTCGGTTTTCCATGATTTGCCGAAATCTCTCTAGGCGAAATCTGTGGTGGCTCCGATTTCTTCCCAGTTTTTGCTTCTCTGGGCAACTTACTCCGTCTGTGATGACCTCGATATGGACGAGACGTTTAAGCTCTCGTTGCTTACATTTTTATTAGTAGTATTAACCTAATGAAATTATTTTGTCTTGGTGGATTTATTGATTTCAGACCGCCAGGGAAGTATGTCCTTAGCTTGTGTCGTCTTTGCTTTTTGGTTCATCTTAATGTTTAGGAAGATATATGCACAACCAGGAAACAGTTTTAAAGCTAAGAAAGGGACAGGGCATACAGAGAAGACGTCCCGGCCCTCTTTATCAAATTTCTGAGTTTTTTCAAGATACTACTTTCGGCGTCTTTACCAGGGTGATGCCGTCAGCAGACGCTTACATGGAGTGGAGAGGTTTGGGCGGCTCTTTAACATCGAGGTCTTTGAAAGCCGATGAGGTTGAAGTGAGATGAGTATGGAGCAGCGTTGGAATGCAAGGGCAGGGAAACGGGAGATCCCCTAGAAAACCCGCCGACCAGTGGCATCGCCCGGCATTATTCCCATGTGCGAAAATCCGGGAGCGACGCCACTGGCAATCGAACTCAGTTCGCCTAGGTGGGAGGCGAGTAGTTTGACCACTTCACCACCGCGACCCCGCTGACGCTTACGTGGCAACTCGCTGTGCACGCCTGGTAATCTTGCAATACCACGGTAAACTAGAGATTTTGAATCACCCATCAATTTTAGGAAACTGTTTGCTACATTTGTGGGAATTGTATTATTTTGATGACTTTTAAGACCCATCCCAGTAAGCTTATGTTCACGAAGCCGGCATACTAAAACAAACCCAGTTAAGATCATAAAATTTCACATTACTTAAATAATGTTGAAGATACCTAACATATTAATTGCAACTTAATTGATTTTGAAAGCGTTACTAGCATTTAAATTTTTTTATAAGTACAAAGACGTGCATTGCACCAATGAGCGTGCCGATTCATATATGTATTTAATCTTAAACAATTCAACGTAATTTCCACCCCTTCCTCTTCTTAAATACCTGCATTGTATGTGTGGTGTGCTAACCGACGATAATCAAAGCACATAAATGTTACACAATGATACCACAAAACAACTAATATTTCGCAACATATATCATCCAATACATTATAGGTATACAACTAACAAATACTACAAATAATATATTTCAATGGACACACGGACATGCTACCAAGTTGGCAGCAACGTGGGAAAAGGAGTTTCACGTCTTAACGTTGCGTTAAAATATTTGTTAAAATTTGTGAACACTGACTTTATTTAATTCAGCTTCTGTTTGTTTTATGTATATAGGTAAGAATTGGCATATTATAGGAACACTGATTCAGATTCCCTTGATTGACACATAAATGTAAATACTATGCTGGAACCATTGCTAAGAGGGGGATGTGTAAAGGGTGGTATTATACCCCCTCTCCAGATTTTGCGGGTGGAGTTCAACAGAGCACTTGAACCCCCCCCTCCAAATAACATTATTATTATTGTCATGCGTTTCAGTACTAGAGTAAATTATGCAGTAATATCAATAATAATTAAGGCAAATTTTCATTTTTGAATCATTTTAATATATGTTTTCTTAAAATGGGAAAATACTATTCCATCGAGTGCAAATCTGCTCTCGTCTCTCCACCCTACTTTTACTGTTCTCGGGAGTGGAGTTAGGGGGAGGGAGCCAAGGTGGTGTTGTAGTCAGACTACTCGTCACTCACCAAGGCGTACCGGGTTCAATTCCCGGAGGGGTCACCAGTATTTTCGCATGTGGGAAAACATAACGGAAGTTGACATCGGTCGACGTCTTTTTCGGGGCACTGCCGTTTCCTTCGTCCTTACATTCCGTCGCCGCTTCATCGTCACCCCATTCCACCCTCACTAACTCTCAAGACCTCTCTGTTAAGAGCCGCCTAAAACCCCTCGGCATTTCTACTGCCTTCATTATCTTAAATACTTTGCATAGTCCATTCACGGTTACTTCCAACTTTTCTGAAGCCAGGCTAATGTTCTACTCCCAGGATATTCCTCCGCCTCATGCAAACTAAGCTTAACCAAGTGTAGAAAATTACACCAAAGTCACCATGCACAGCATTCGTACGCTATCAGTGAATTTGAAAATAACCCCTTTGGCAATGCTGCAATCGTAACATTTTCTGGTAATATTGGCAGCAAATTAGGTAAATTGATTATATGTACAAATTTTACATTTAATATGTACACTATTTATTGTTGGCCAATCAGTGGATATATTTACACAGCGTATGAATTTGTGTCACTGTTCATGCATTGCGTACATTCATTTTTTCTAACAAATAAGAAATAGTCACTCTGTTCACTACGGAGGAGCTAAAATATACGTGCCTGTTGAAGCACCGCACGAGTCCGTGTTTCATGTCGATTGAGTGATACGTTCAGTGCTTATCGTGAAATTTGTAGAGGAGACCGATATCACCCGGTTTAAATGAGTGATTAAACATAAAATTACCAGGCTGCTCAGGGTTAATTAAGCACTTTCGAAATCAACCTTCGGAAAATGCCACTGCCCCTACCTGCATATGTTTCAACGGGACACTGACTGGCACGCACCCCTGGTAACGATGGAGGGGAATTAGTTCTATGTTTTAACGTTGAATTAAAAGTGCTAGGTAAACATTTGTGAATATTGCAATTATTTATCTTTCGTTCTACTTTTAAATGCATTTAGGTGTAAACATTAGCAAATGTTTAAACTATCTGATTTTTTTAATAATTCCACAGTACAATCTGACCAATGCACGAAGAAAGTAGTTAGGTCCATAGCTACAGTGGCTCACATTAATATTCCGCCAACTATGATTATCGCAGTTTCATATCGTTATGTTACATTAGTAATGAAGATAAACATAAATTATACTGCACAATCATTCTTGTGTACTTCAAATGAAATATAGCGGTAGCCAATAACGAAAATGAACAATGCAACTTAACAAGCAATAAGATTTTGTCATCCCATGCTGCATAAGTACGCCACTTTAATATTAGGTCATCATAATTCAAATACAAACATAATCCTCTTTGCAAATTAAACAAACATAATTAGTACCTGGTTTCATGGCCATTCTGTTTAATTACTTCTCACAGGCGTTGTGGCATATTAGCAATTATTTTCCTGGTACATTCGGAGTCAAACTTACTCCATTCTTCATTGAACCTTTTCTCTAATTCTTTTGTGGACCTAATTGTTGTAGTACGCAGTCTTATTTTGAGTTCATCCCCAAGATTTTCTATGGGATTCAGGTCGAGTGATTGAGGAAGTGTTTTAATGACTTTGTGACAGTTATACAAAATCCAGCTCTTGACAATGTACGACTTGTGTTTTGGGTCATTATCTTGGTAGAACTTAAACGTGTTCCTAATACCCAGATTATCAGCCCTCTTGTGTAGGTTTGCTTTCAGGATGTTGAGATCGTCTTCCTTTTTCATTGTTCCATCGACGCACAGCCTCTCCAACACCTGCTGAAGATATACAACCCCAGATCATAATACTACCTCCACTGTGTTTCACAATAGGTTGTATGTTCCCGGTTTTAGCCCCTCGTTTGGCTTGCGCCATACTGTTACCCTGTCATCTGAACCAAACACAGTTTCGTCTCATCAGCAAAAATAACATCATTCCACCAGATTTCATATTTGTCAGCGTGGTCTTTTGCGAACGTAAGTCTTTTATTCTATTTGCGTCATTAATGAAAGGCTTCTTTCTAGGTACCCTGCTATTATATCCTGCTNACCCTGATATTATATCCTGCTCTTCTGATAACTCGTCGTATGGTTTCTGAATGGACGTTCTTTCCACATTCATTGAAAATCTCCGTGGTACGTCTGCAAGTACTAATTTTCGATCTTTCTTTATTTTCCTGATTACTAGACGTTCTTCTCTCTCACTTAGTTTCTTTGGCTGTCCTTTTTGAGGTACCGAATCTATTCTGTCTTACTTCTGAAACCTTCTTACGATATCTCCGACAGTGGACCTCGGCAGATTCAAGTGCTCCGCAATTTCTCGTTGAGATTTCTTCTTTGCATGATAAAAAACGACCAGCTGCCGCTGTTCAAACGTTGTATTCCTCCCCTACGTCCCATTTTCCTGACTGACGCAGTCAACAGAGCTGCCCAATACAACCTCACAGTGCAGAGAGCGTGCAGGGAATGACACGAGGTACGAACGCAATGTGCATCATGCCTGTGCCACGCGTCCACCACAACTGGCCGAATATTAAAGTGACGTACGTATGAAGCACGCGAGGACAAAATATTGTGTTTCATTAACTTGCACTGCTCATTTCAGTTATTGGCTACTATTGCATTTCATTTTATTCTGCAGTATGTTTTATGTTTATCTTCATTTCTAATGTAACATAAGGCCATGAAACTGCGATAATCATCGGTGGCCGAATATTAATGTGAGCTACTGTATGTAAATTTTATATATGGTGGAAGAATACACACTGTGCATAAATATAGATCTTAAGCAGGGCTTTCAAAGTTCAGTTCTTATATTATACATATTTGTGTAATTCTAATAAAAAATATAACATATAAGAGCTTCTTTATTATTCTTTAATATTATTAATTCATTTCACTGCTAAGCGTATTTGATATTATTATATATTTTAATTTCGATTTTTATGAAGATTAAGAAGTATCTCAAACTTTAAAACTACGACTATGCGTAATAAAAACGACAACATTGTGATTTCTTAATTGTCATGCACCACAACTTTTATAATTCGCTACCTAAGGCCAGAATAATATTGTTTGAAATTTCCAGCGGCCATAGTAGGCCTTCATGATGCACGTGCATATTTAAGCCCAAACAGACCAGACAACTGCCTAGGGCGGCACATTTTTATGCGTGGCAGTTGTTGCGAATTTCGAAAATGGAACGTGGTACGAAAAAAAAAAATTATAATTTAAGAATTCTTTATTATTTTGGGATTCGGTATTTTTAAAACAATAATATTAAAGTTATTCTTAAACTTTGTTTTCTAGAATTTATGGTGTCTTCACGCATTTCACATCCCTTTGCATAAGCACAGAGCAAGGTTAATGATATAATGCTCAAAAATCTTACATTTACTTTCAACTACTACAGTTCCAAAATACTTTAAATTTGTAAAAAAAAAAAAAAAAAAACTCAATATATATCTTGTTGCCAAAACTGTATAGTGTGAGATCAGTATGCATGTATCATGTGCGTTTTATTAGTAGTAATAATAGTAGTAACGCGGTACTGGTAGTAGTGTTATAGTAGAGTGAATTGGTTTTTGTCGGCACTTAAAGGTATTGACCACGAAAAAAAAATATATATATATATATTTGTAACTCATACTGTTCAAGTTTTTAGACATTATCAGTCAATACTCTTTCCTCACAAAAAANATATAATTCACACCGAAAGAAGATGCCAAGAACTACTTCAATCATAAAAGGAAAATGCTTTTACATAAAAAAAAATATATATATATGCTGAAAAAAGAAAATCCTTCCATGGTTTTTACTTGTAACTTCCCCTGAATTTTTGTAAAATAACTTTTGCTAAGCATGCCATACAATGAATTAAGTTAAAACCTTTCAATTTCCCTTGTTAAATTTTCTGCAGATAATTTTATTTTATTTTATTAGGTCATTACAAAAATAGTAAAAATGTTTACTTTGACATTAAAAAAACAATCTATCTAAAAACCACTTATTTGAGCAAAAAGTTGTCATAGATAATGAATGTGTGCATGTTGAACAGTATGTAGCGCAAATATATTTTAAAAAATTTTTCGTTGCCAACCCCCTTAACAGCGAGATCTTGAGGGCCGATGAAAGGGAAGTAGGCCTACGGTTAATATGGTACAGTGGCAGAATGAAAGGGCGGGGAAAATGCGAGTTCCCTGAGAAAACACGTAGGCTAACTTGCGAACGGGCGACCCCAACGGGGATCGTGCCCCGTTCACCTTGGTAGGGGGTGAGTAGTCTGACCACTACACCAGAAGCAGAAGTATATAGATCATTTGAGCACTTCTGTAATCAACCTTTGAAAAATGTCACTGCCGCTACCTCCATACATTGAAACGGGCACTCTATGGCTGGCAAGCGCCCAGTAAAGTTGGTAATGAGGAAGGGAAAATAATTCCACGTCTAATTACTGAATTAAAAGTGTAAGTTATACATTTGAGAATACTGAAAGTATTTATTTTGCTGTCCTTTTTTTTTTAAATGCGTATAAACGTAATGTAATAATTAGCAACTTTATAAAATATTAACTTTTTATCATTTCACAGTTTTACTTGATTGGCGCACGACTAAAATTATCAGGCCCATGGAAATGTTAATTTTACATATGGTGGAAGGATACTCAATATGCGTACAAGTAGATCTTAAGCAGGGCTATCAAAAGTGCTCAGTTTACCGCGAACAGCCTATAGAAGTGTTATTTCAGCAGGCGTTGTAACCTGGTTTCGTTCGTGCTTATTCATCTAAGAAAGAGGACAGAAATAATTTCTTACGCCTGGANAGCAGGCGTTGTAACCTGGTTTCGTTCGTGCTTATTCATCTAAGAAAGAGGACAGAAATAATTTCTTACGCCTGGTGTGCCATATAATTTCATTCTCCCCTTGATATATGTGCAGAGTTATGAATTAAAAAAAAAACAGTTAACGCACTCGTGAAGCAGAAAATATTTAATATAGTCTATTCGCGGTTGCTTCTAACTTNATTAAAAAAAAAACAGTTAACGCACTCGTGAAGCAGAAAATATTTAATATAGTCTATTCGCGGTTGCTTCTAACTTTCCTGAAGCCCTGTCTAAGTTCTACTTTCAAATTATTCCTCCACCTCATGCAAAAAAAGGCTTAGCTAAATCTAGAAAATTACACCAAAGGGACAACGCGTGCGCATTCGTGCGCACTCATTCAAATTTTTGCTTTAGAACTATTTATTCGTAAGCATTACCAACACACCTGTTTTCTCTTTGCTTTTATTCATATTAATAACAAATGAAACCAATTTTTTTTAGATAAAATGCAACTAAAAGTTCAATTTAATTATAAGTAAGATACACATGTATAAAACGGTTGTGACACGTGGCATATTTAGGAAACAAAAGCGCGAAGAAACGGCGATCTGACTATACAGGATGAGACGTTAATGTATTCTAACCCGGCATGAGCGGAATCCTTAGGACAAATAAATAAGGAAACATATAGTCCCGCCCGTCAGTCTCACTCTTTACTGTACCGATGCTCGCAATCCGGAGACTTCATTCCTGCCGGTCAATCTCGCCGCCACTCGACGCTCTGCTGGCTCGTCGCTTCGCTGTCTTCGCACACCTGGCGCTTAAGGCCGCACAACCCTCCAGACTCTAAAACTGCTGGCTCGGAGGCCCGTCGCGGCTTAAGCAGTCTCGCAGTCCCGCGNGGCCGCACAACCCTCCAGACTCTAAAACTGCTGGCTCGGAGGCCCGTCGCGGCTTAAGCAGTCTCGCAGTCCCGCGTCCCGAGTCTCGCTGAGAGAACTAAGGCTGATGACCAGATCATTCTTTTAATAAAACGCCAGAAATTCAATCCGCTGAAGGTCACGAGCTCACGAGTCGGGCTGTAATTCCTTTCTCATAAACGTTCACCACGGAACATTTTTACCTCGAGTTCAGTGAGAGAAATTACTGTGGGGTATATTTTCTTTTATTAGTAAAGTATGACGTATGAAAACCAGGGGTTGTCAAAACCTTACGTATGCCTAAGTCGACAAAGCGCACAAGTCTCGATAGACTTATCTGGCACAAGCGACGGCTCGCGTTTGTAAAAATAATGTAGTTTATTTGTAAATAATTGTTATAAAATGGGGAACGTTAATAAGAAGTAACTAATTATCCGCTATGCTGTTATAATGTGTAGAGTTTAATAATACTATACGCACAAAAATACTAACATAAACAAGTTTTCACCACATATGAAAAGAACAAAACACAAATGCACCATCTATGTAATAACGCTTCAGTATAATCGGTTACGCAAACAAATGCACTTCTCAGAATTTTTTGTGCCATTTTCCGAAAATATGCGATTATTTATAATTACCGAGCTATGTATGCGTATCTGTGATGAAGCCCGGAATAAACTGGTCGCACGCAGTGTGTATAATCGAGATCACCTAGCGACTAATCGAGATTAAATCGCATAAACTTCGTACGGTGTCATCCATAGATTAAAGATATACGGTAGACTGATTATCGCCACCTGCGCACGCCACCATCATAATAACTGTCAAAACAACTGTCAGGTTAACGTTTTTCAACTATTATTACGTTTGTCAAGCCTACATCTTAATTTTTTCATCTAACCTATTCGGTTAAAAAAAAATTCTCTGTAACTACAAAATATGATATTCGCGTCACTGCCCTCTTATAAGTAGTGCAAAACCATTTCAAAACATTGATGTAAAATAATTAATGTGCTAACCTCGGATAAAACCATGCGGTGTTGACAGATCTCCAGGAAGTATCATCTTTGCTATATCATTGCCTGGTGGTGTATGCACTGTTTATTTTTTTGACATTGCGAAACTACAGTCGAATGTTTTTACTTCTCCCCTTACAAACTCCATGGTTTTGACCCGCATTATATGCAGAGGAATGAATATAATAACAAACAGACCGCTTGGGAGATAACTGTTGGTTATCACTGTCACGTAATGTCTGTATTGAACTCTGTATCCAAGAGGAAGTACGGTTAGGAAGGAGTACGCAACCGTAATATTTTTTGTAAATTTTATTAGTCTCATATTTTATAACCAGTTAACCTGGCGATTTGTACGAGGAACTAGCGTCTCAAATCTCGAACATGCCAAATAACGCATTCCCATTAACAAACTTCGTCATCCACGTCGTCGCTTGCCTATCATTTACATTTGCAGTTTATTACGACTATTTCCATGTAAGAATTCCACGCGAGGTTCACAGCATTGGTTCGTCCTTTGGAGGAAAGTTCAAGTTTTTGACATTTTGGGATGCGGTGAGTTGAGCAGGAGAATGAAGATGTGCTTTGACTTTTCATTGTAATAATTTTCGCTGTGATGTAAATACTAAAAAAAGCTATGTAGTTTTAAGTATTTAGTGCGTGCGTAATGTTTATAAGGTAATTCTAATCATGCATTTTTTTTTTTAACTTTATACTCTCCTTTTTTTCAGATTCTTCAAGCAGTATACTTTGCAATTGCATTGATCAGCGATCTAGTAACCATGAATGAAAAACCTTCTACGAAGGAGCCACTCATTAGAAGGATCCGAGATTATGCCTTCGCTACTTTTGCATTTCCTTTAGCCATGGTATGTACAAGCACAAAGCATGCATTACCTAAAATATATTTAGTTTATTGATTTTTTTGGTAGGCTGTATGTTGGAGGCAGGCTGTATAACATGAGGGAAACATACGTGTGTTTAAAATCACACACACACATACACTTTGACACGAAGGAATCAGTAAATTTAAAGAATAACTGCTTTTCCTAAAACAAAAATATGTCCTGAAAAGTGGTATATTTCGACTCTTCTAATTACACAGAACACGAGTTTACTAGGGGCATTAACATATTATGATTACAAACCATAAAAACTGTTGTGGGGAGGGCTATGAAGATCAGGGAAATTGTGGGGTAAAATCACTAAAAAATACACCCAGAAAAAATATAAAAACACCTCAATTTAACATTTTTCCACACAATTTCTTAATATTTACCCACCTAACCTACCTTAATCTAACCCCACGATGAGTGAATCACTATTTTATATTTTTAATCTAACCTAGGATTGTAGGGTTTTAATCTGACCTGGGATTGTAGGGTGGTGTTTTTAATCTAACCTAGGATTGTAGGGTGTTAATCTAACCTAGGATTGTAGGGTGTTAATCTAACCTAGTATTCTAGGGTGTTAATCTAACCTAAGATTGTAGGATGTTAATCTAACCAAGGATTGTAGGGTTTTTTTTATATAACCTACGATTTTATTCTAATCTAGGATTTTAAGGTTTTAAAGTAACAGTAAAACATACCAGAAGTATATGAATTAACTCACCTAGGTAGGTGTCCACTGTCCTCTGCCAATTCAACTACCGTCTTGCATGACTTGCACATTACCTCACTCGACAAAACACCATGATCTACGAAAATGTCCAAGTAACACCCGCCACATAGCCGACTATTACGCACAGAAACACTCTTACTAACACCCTCCGTTCTACAATCACAAGACTTCACACGGTCAGATTTGGACGTCGCAAACCACTCGCGCACCAACATTCCACTCCACCGCGAACTGCGCTGTATGCCATACACTGACAAACTGAAGTATCGTTCGTCTTGACATCTGCTGCCGGTAGCTGGCGTGAGAACAGCATTACATGGCATCCAACGTAAACAAAGCGGTCGAACTGCTTGTACTTTAATCTATTTTATTTAGTATGTTCTACTTGTTTTACCATTACGCCCTCCTCAGTATTAAACAGGTAAGCTGTGCAGAACCCATTTATGTTACTTTTGTGGGTCTTCGACGTTTTCTTCAGAAAAGCTGCTATTCTATATAATTACCGCCATCATTTTGAAAATAAGTGCCTCACTTACTTCTAACATAGCAGTTTACACCACCTACTACAGTACTATTTACCAAATTTGGTAGGAATTTGTCAATTGTTTCCCCAAGATATAACATAAAAACTTTATTTTTTCATGTGGCATATCTTACAAAATGGCGGACAAAACATGTAATATCCCCTACCAGCATGCAAAGTAAAGTTGGAATTGATTACATGGTTTCAACGATATAACATTCTAAACTAAGGTAACTATATGGCTGCCATTTTGGAAATGTGTCTGACATACCTAAAACATATCACTTAACATTATCTGTTGCAGTACTACTTGTTTACCAAATTTGATAGGAATTGGTTAATTGATTACTGAGATATGACATAAAAACTTTACTCATGTGGTGCTATCTTACAAATTGGCTTACAGAAATAGCTATGTGTTGGCATATATGATGCTTGTATTAGATACTTTCAGCATACACAATTTGGTCAAAATTGGTTAAATGGTGTAGTGATATATCAAATAAACTTATATTATTTGTATGGCCATCATTTTGAAAGTAAATGACTAATCAAGTTTAATCACTTAGATTTACCTGGTCTTTCATTGTGTTACATGCCAAATTGGGTGAGAATTGCTGTAATAGTTTTTAAGATAAAATGTAAAATCTTAGTTTTTTAATTTGATACTATCTTCTAAAATGGTGGACTAATGCTAATATCCATTTCCATATTTGATGCTTACACAATGCTCTGCTGACACACAAAATTTGTTTTAAATTGGTACAATGGTTCCAGAGATACGACATATCACTCTAAATATTAAAATGACCACCATTTTGAATGTGTCCGGTGTGGTCGAAAACTATAAAAGTCAGGTGTCCTTACCAAGTACTATGACTTGTGATGAAATTCGGTTGATGCGTTCAAAAATTGAAAAGGGGTAACACACATACACACACACAGGCAGAAAAGTGATCTCGTAAACCTTTCTTTCCTTCAGAAAGTAGGCTAAAAACCTGCTTCCATTATCAAGATCAGCTACAGAAAAACTTAGGTTCTCACCTCACGACAGAAAATGGTACGTACGTCGACAATGTTTGTAGAGAAAATAACACGTTATACCCAAATAGTTGTGTTGGTACATAGGAAGTAAATAACCATTTGTCAATTTACATATGAAGGTAGCACACATCTTTCTAAAAGCTGTTCACGGTAAAGTGAGCATATATTTGCATATATTTTACTGGGTGCACTAAGTGGCATACACCCAGTAAAGTTGGTAACGATGTAGGCAAAGTAGTTTTTTATCTTAACGTGGAAATAAAAGTGTTAAGTAACCATTTGTGACAATTTAAATTATTTCTTTAGCTTCCTGGTTTTTTAATGAACCTTGGATCAGATTTGTACAATATTTATTTTTCTGACTTGACAGTTTCACTCGACCGATGTATGAATAAAGTGATGAAGCACATGGCAATGTTAATTTTACATAAGGCGGAAGAATACACAACATACATACAATTAGGTCTTAAGCAGGGCTTTCAAAAGTGCGTAGCTTACCGTGAACAGCCTATAACCTTGTGGCTGGTAAAATATTTTCTGAACACTACACAGTCTCTGATTTTATTATTTATGACCGGTGCATGATCTAAACAACTGTTATAATGAAAAATAATAGTTGTTTAAAGTCAGTTTGTAACATTTCAAACAAATCACAAAGGTAAATTTGTGTCACGTTGGGCACTGTTTTCAATAAAATTATATAGGCCGACATCCTCAGTTTCTGAAAATAATTTTTATTTAAAATCTTCCTTCGTCTTGAACAAACTCAACAAATTATTTAATTATCACTCGATTCTTCTCAAAACATTTACGTAATTCTTCATCAATAATTATATATTAAAGCATTCTGCAGCAATTATTCAATAATTAATTACATCTTTAGATATATCATTTTTAATTCTTTATTAAATCACACGGCTATTTTGGAAGGTGGTTGTACTTATTCTGTCATGAAAGATTAGTTCTATTTTACTTCTGCCTTACTTATGTTGTCTCCTGTCCTCCGATTGGCTGTCGTCTGACCATGACACCTCTCTCCGCCAATCATCAGCAATGGCAAGACGAGAGACAACCAGGATAATTTTATTTAGTACTTTTGTTTAATAAACATTTAATGCTATCCACCCTTTAGGAAAGAAATGAAAAATAATAAACAAAATATTAATATTGAATACTGTCTAAAAACCAATGAAAATTACTTACACGTGATATCTATGTCAATAAACTATTAAAATAACCAAAGATTATACTGGTAACTCAAATAATAAAACTTAATTTGGAAATGATATTAAAGAAAGTGACAATATAAGCAAGTATTCTGTAATCATATATAATTAAAATATCTATGATCAACGTTAAATATAACCCTTAAAAACTGCAATGTTACAAATTCAGTTATTTTTAAGCACAGTTGTCATAAAATGTTTGAAAATAAAAGGCCAAAATAGGCCGCAACTCAAAAATCAGTAACTATTCTCAATTCCCAACTTCTGCACATTACTTAGATACAATTCACAGTGATATGTATTCAAAAAGATCCATGAACGTACGCACTGCTATCTGCAACCTCCAAAATCTACATCTTTATTAATGTTAAAACATATTGAAATGGTTGAACTTATTTGCAAATTTTGCTTCACTTTTGTTAATGCCAGTTTGGCATCGTAGCAAGAAAATGACATGGCACTTTATGTATACAACAGGTCGTATAATATAAATTATTTTTCAATGCAATAAACGGACCGTATGACAAGGTGCTGGTGATTTTTAAGGTAAGCTTAGCAAGATTCAAATTACAACTTTCATACCGCTGTGATCCACCTTATGAAAAAAAAAATCCTGTTCTTCATAATTACCAGCGAGCTCGGTGATAAGTGCTCATTGTAGAAACCCTATTTGCCCCAGTCCACTATGGGAGTTAATGAGCATTTGTATAACAAGTTGGCAACTAGCAAGCACGTAACCAGGGATGGATGAAGGGGTTTAAGTCCTTCCTGAAATATTAAGAAATTGTTAATGAATGCCGTCATGGCAGGAAATAATTCAATATTTCTTCTGTAGCAAATAAAAATATCCGCAGATAATAGCAATTCCCTGCTAAAGCTTTCAGTTTAGGCATTCATATTAGGTGGGTGGAGCTTAACGTCTCATCGACAGCGGCGTTATTAGAGGGTCAAATTTAAGCATTTATAATATGTCAGTAATATTAGTGATTATTAGCATAGTGTATGCTATGTCCTTATGATTTAGCTATTTTGTGAAAATTAGTGCCATTGGTTGTTCTTCAAATTTAAATTTTATACTTTATTCATTATTTAGTAGAATATAATGAGCATACAGATATTACAAGACAGTAAATGAATTGTGTTGCATGTATTTAATTAAGTTAATGTAATTAAGTGGAATCTCTCGTGAACTATTTAAATTCTAAGGTCACATCTGGCTGGGAAGCATTGTGACGGGCCTTCCCTTGACTTCTATATGCATTCACGGGAAGCTGAATTACTTGCAAATTAGATCTGTAACAATAGGATATTATTACACATGATGCATGCAAATGGCTTAAACTTGTGGGAGACTATTATAATTAAATGTAGATTTGTGGTGTTGAAGTATGTAGGTAAGTGGCCGTTTGTGTGGCTAGACATACACGAGTGCCAGAATGAGGGAAAACAATTGTGTTCCCAGAACATTTATTTGCTGAGATATGTGTATAAATGCTAACACCAATTTCACATACAATATTTTGCTAGGGAGTTTCTTTAAGGGTGTTGGATACCAAAAAATTTAATAATATCTTATATTAGTACGAAACATTGTTCAATATTGCACGCATTGTATGTGATGCCATTTTCTTTGAATAAAAGAAATTTACACTTTATATTTTTAAAATAAGTTTTTGTAAAATCAAAAAATTTTCTCTTTTGTTGCAGCTATAATACATACTAAAAGATGTACTAATGAAAAAATTTCAAACGTAAACTAATCCCGTGTGCTACCACGTGACACGTGTTATCACCAAATAACAGTCCATAGAAAAAATGTTAAATATAAAACATTTCTTGGATAGGTCTTATTAACATTTTAAAAAAATGCATGAATTGTTATTTGGTGATCACATGTGTGTCAATTGGTAGCTCACAGCATTAGTTTACATTGTAAATTTTTCATTAGTATGTCTTGGTTTGTATTTGTTATTATGGCTGCAGCAAATAGAAAAGCTTTGGATTTTACATCAAAGTATCCAAGTAATATGGTTCATTTATTTTATTCAAGGAAAATGTCATCACATACAATGTGTGCAATTTGAACAATGTTTGGTACAATTATAAAATTATTAATTTTTTAATATCCAACATTCTTTAGAGAAAAAAAAATTGCTTGGTATGATAGCAGCGTGGTTTTGCTGTGTTTGCAGTTTGTGGGCACGACGTTCTGGT
The DNA here is from genome assembly GCA_002778355.1 of Clitarchus hookeri. Classification (NCBI taxonomy): domain Eukaryota; kingdom Metazoa; phylum Arthropoda; class Insecta; order Phasmatodea; family Phasmatidae; genus Clitarchus; species Clitarchus hookeri. Next base: position 129,089 of record NQII01000744.1, read on the forward strand.
CGCTGATGGCTATTGACAGGGAGCTGGTGTTCCCCAAGGCCCTGGACCCGTACTTCCCCACCTGGCTGAACCACGTCATGCACACCAATATCATGGTGTTTGTACTGGTGGAGATATTCTCAACGTTCCATATCTTCCCCAGGCGGTCCAAGGCTTTGACCGGCTTGATTATGCTGGTTTTAATCTACCTGTCGTGGTAAGCTCACTTTTTACTGTAGTTTATGTGGCATCTAGTAGTAAGTTAGGTCATGGCATTGGCACAGCTTTTGTGTGTTGTACGCCAAGTGGTTCATGATTGGATAAACACTTTTGAAAGCAACCTCTGAAATTATCCCTTCTCATATTTGCATTTGTTTCAAACTTAACCCTGTCTGAAATATTTAAGTAATAATGGCAGACAATCTTAGTAAGTAGCTGTATGTGTTAATGATTTGTTGAAAGGGTGATTGAATTTTTAACTTGGTTGACACTGGAGGTGGTGTCTTGCTTTATGCACGTTACAATTTAAGGAACATGCACAGATGACTGCTTGTTGTTATGACTGAGTTTGTTGGTTGTGCGGCAGTGAGATTCACATTTAGGTTGCGGGTTTGATCCCGGCCTGCTGTATTTGAGGGCTGTTTTCCTCTTTTGGCTTACCATTCTTTTTCCTGGTGAATACTGCTGCCACCCCACAATATGAAAGACCCCAATTCCTTGTCAGTTACGCACAAGGGAATTAAGGATACTTCATTTCTTCACTATCATTATGTTAGAGTTATAAATATTTAATTGTTCAAAAGCATAATCATTTTTTTATTACTTCATTTTTAAATTAGTTAATAGGCAGCATGGTTTTTTTTTTTCATCCAGAAAACATTGGATGGCCTGTAGTGCATCTGTAAAATTTTGACTTGAATTCCACAAAAGTGTAAGTTATTCTGGAAGATGTGACAGTAATGTAGTTAATGTTTAAATATTACTTTTATCATAAAACATTCAAACTTTTTTTATTGCATTCCTTGCACCTTTTTGTGTTTCCCGTATCTCCACTCTGCTGGTAAAATGCATCCTCTGCTGCAATAAACATCCACGTTATGGAACATTGTGTTGTTTGTTGACTTGGCATGATTGTTACACATTAAACTATTTCCTGTTTGATTTTCAGTGTTAAGTTGTAAGCTATTCCTGGAATAGTAAAGAGTATCTCCCTGAATACCTTGTCAGCACTGGTCAACTCATAGCCATGGCAGCTATAAACAAGAGTGACTTTAAAGCCTTAAGAGTGTGTGTATGTTGACAGGGTTCATGTGATTTTCTATGCATCGGGACAGTGGGTGTACCCAGTGCTGGAAGTACTCAACGGCTGGCAGCGGGCAGTTTTCTTTCTCGCCATGATCTCATACTCGTGTTTCCTCTACATGGTGGGAGAGAATGTGAATACCTTCGCCTGGGGTGAGTTCTCTCGATCAAGACGTATTTGAACCACGTTGTGCGGCAGGTTTTATATTGTTTATCCCTGAACAGTGCAGTAATACAAACGTCTATTTAATTCTATAAAACGTGCACCAACACTCAATGCCACCCAAGTCTCAAGTATTTGTTACTGTTGTGAGGTAATGTCACCAACATGTTAATAATTGTTGTGTAAGTAATTAAAGTTTATAGTTATTATAATTCTTTGTGCTGCATTATTTTACTGTCTCAAAAATTTGAGAATATAAATGTATTTTTGTCATAGTTTAATTTTCAGTATTAATCTCGTTGCTTTCTGCTCTAGGTATGCCATTTATTACCAGCCTGTAGCTTTTTTATAACCAGGATATTACACATATTTGAATATACATTTTAGCTAGGTTGATATGGGAAGTATTATTTTCTTTTTTTTAGAAAATGCATGCACTTCACGGGAGTTATAAGTATAACAACAATTTATAGCAGCTTTTCTTAAAATCTTTATAATATTGTTTAACCTGTCAACATTTAAAAGTTTTAAACTAATGATGCAGGCTATGCAGAAGCATCAGGAAACAGTGTACCGTCTAGAAGACTTCAAAACTTTATTGGAGTATCTGCGAGATAGTAGCACAGATATACTACTTGTCACGTTGCAATGATCAGGTTTACGCAGCAGACCGTGGAAAGAGGAAAGGCTGCAAACAGTAAGACATAACCACTCATATCAGTCAAATTTAAACAAACTTTAGCTGAGGAAAATTCAGGGAATTCTGCATTTCTGGGAAAGTCAGGGAAATATCAGGGACATTTGTGTGGGGTCAGGAAAATTAAATCCATGTAAAAAGAAAATAAATGTTGGGTTGTAGCACTTCTGCTAATAGTCGTCACGTGAATTGTACCGTACTTTACTTTTATTTATTCTAGCTATTTTGGAAGATTTAAAAGTTTGGGGACAATTTTGTTGCCATGTGTAGTAGTAATAATTATTTACATATTTTCTTGGCTGAATTTTTTCTTTTTTTTACCATGCAATGACAGTGCAAAATGTTATTTTAGGTGGCAGCTTGCATAAAAAGCATCCACTAAGGAAGCCTATGTTAGTGCTGCCCATAAAAGAAATTTGTAATTTTTGAGGAAATAGCATTTAAAGATGTCTAATTTTTGCTGTGTGTGTTGGTCAGGGAAAAATAACAGGATACACGTGGAAAGGTCAGAAAAATGTCAGGGAATTATATAACTGCTACAGTAGTCACCCTACTTGTCAGTGAACACTTATGGGTTCTGTCTGGCTGGGGCATGAAGTGTGTTGCAATGGTTTGGTATAAACTCATGATTAAAAAATGGTTGGATGTTTTATAGTTCTTTGTGAACATGAAATTAATTTAAGAAATATTTTGTGCCCACAGACAAGTTTCAAGTTCTCATTTCAACTCCAAGTATATTTTTTTGTGTGTGAATATGGCTAAAATGGGTGTTTCCGTAATCAGTTTTGACTGCTAGATTTTTATACACAAACTTTAGAGTTGTGTTTAAGCACGAATCATATTAAAGTTATATTCAGCGGAGTTGCCGATGGAAAGACAGCACGCCAATTGAATGCCTTGCGCGTAGAGTCTTAGTGGTGAGTGAGCAAGATCCTGCCTAGAGCTCACACATTTCGATTCCTCGAACATGCAAAATTAGCCGCAGACAGAACCCTTAAACTAATTTTTAAAAGAGTGACAAGTTTCTGCACTGTTTGTATTGTATACAATTTCACAGGGCTTTACAGAATCAGGGTGACCACTCTTCTGGAAAACAGGGAAAACCTGGAAAATTCAGGGAGTTTTATTGGCCAGGGATGTCAGGGAATCTTGCATAATAAAAGTCGGAGATAACTTTTTAAGAAAACCATTCCAGTGTGAAGTTTGTATTTTAGAATATGGAAATTGCTTTTCAGTAAAGAATGCTCGTGGAAAATGTTTTCAATTATTTTCAGCTGTTAACATAGGAGTTATAATTAAAGGATGTCATTTAAGTGTTAACCATTTCTGTAGTTCACTTCTTTTTGAAGTCGATATTCATATTTCCATTTTCATTGAGAGTTGAACAACATACAGTATAACTCTCTTTATCAGCTCCATTTATTACAATTGTCTTTTTGTAACAACTTGTATCTTGAGGAACTGTGAAAAATTTAAGTGAAAAGTAAAAAATTTGAGGGAAAAGTGCTAAAAAATAAATTTGTTGCACTTTTTTGTTTTGCTACACATTGCATTTTTCTTGGTGACCACTGTACTATATGTAGTGCATATCTAAAAAAGAACACCACCTATTCCCCTTTGCTGGCTATGCTAGTCAATACCTATTTACTCTGCCCACCCTCTACTCCTCTGGTTGCAGAATGTTTACGCATGCGACATGACTACCCTCAGTGTTTGTCCTGCCATTGTACTCTCGCTTCCTTGCCTTCCCACTTTCCTTATGTTATTATGACTTGGGTTTCTCTTGGGATTTGATTACTGTTTGTTGACAACTTATTACTCTTGGTTTTTTTTTTTTTGGACATGCCATCAGCAGTGTGGAATCTACAAATTGAGTCACAAATACAACTCGGGACTGTGAAATCACGGCAAGTCTTCCTCCCATTGTGGCCTCCTCCTCTCTGCCAGTCCATCACATTTGACGAGAGTCAGATACATTCTCCCCTTCTCACTTCTAACAATTTAATAAAATTCAACCAAACACAATAAGTGCTACAGAAAGCCACGTAGAGTTAGCTGAGAAACTTATTTTCAAAATGGCTGCCACATAAGTAATAAATAAATTTGTCATATTTATTTAACACTTAATTAAATTCAATATTTGTATTTTGAGAATATCTGTTAGAAGCATCATGTATTCCCATAAAATTCCACTTTAAAAAAAATTACTTTTGTAAAATTGCACTAAACGATAAAATAAAGCTCATATGCCATATCTATGGAACCAATCAACCAAATTTTTCAAGAAAGTATCACTATGGTAGACATTTCTCTGACTTTTCCAGGTGTATCTTGTTACTTTTCCCAGACCAACATACACAGCAAAAATTAGAAGTCTTTAAATGGTATTTTCTCAAAAATTACATATCTATTTGATGGGTAGCATTAACATAGCCTTCCTTAATGGGTACTTTTTATGCAGGCTGGCACCTAAAATAATATTTTCCACTGTCGATGCTTGGTGAATTAAAAAGAAAAAAAATTAGCCAACAAAATGCGTTTATAGGCTGTTCACGGTAAAGTGAGCACTTTTAAGGCTCTAGTTACTTGTTTCCTGTTAGCCATGTTTTATCCTTCCACCACTTTTTAAAATAAATATTGCCATGTAAGTAATAAACACAGTGTATATATTTCACCCAATTAAAAACTTAACTTCTTAAGGCTACAATAAAATATATTTATTGACTATTCTTCCAAATGAAATGGCTTCAAAAAGTGCTCACTTTACCTTGAAAAGCCTATAGTAGTTATTACTACACATTAAGTAACAAAATTGTCCCCAAGCTTTTAAATCTTCCAAAAAAAAACCTGAATAAATAAATGTTATGTACAGTACAATTCATGTGACAACTATTAGCAGAAGTGCTAGCATCCGACATTTGTTTTTTACATATATTTCTAACCATTTTATCTTATTTCCCTGTCCCCACACACATTACCCTGATATTTCCTTGAATTTCCCAGAAAGGCAGGATTTCCTGAACCTTCCTCAGCTAAAATTTGTTTAATTTGCAGTTACATCATTTAATTGGGTGAGGTACTTATTTTCAAAATGATAGGCGAGATTAAGCCAAAATGAACTGTCAGGGGAAAAGCAAATTTGCTTCGGAAAACTGTGTGAGAGGAGGGAGTGTGTGTGTGTGTGTGTGTGTACGCACATGTCTGTGCGTGCATGTGTGTGCGCCTTGCTTGGGGTGCACACTCGTGTGCGTGAGTGCGAGAGACAGAGAGAGACATCCAGTGCATAGCATGCTTGGAAGGACTTTGTACGTATCAGGTTACGTTTTTCCAACACACAACCGCTTGACTTGTTTCCAGTGTACGGCATTGCCACCCGCTTCGACTTCGCACAGATCAGGTGGGACTCAAAGCAGCAAGACCTTGGAATTATTATTCTCGATAAACACTTCTTGCACACTGAGAAATTGTTACCAGTCTGCCGGATTCATAATGCCAGTCAGGGGGTGTTGTACGAAGTTTCGAAGCATGTGGCAATGCTGTAAGCTGTGAACAGGTCAGGTCAAGTGGTTATGTTTTTGAAAAAAATGTAATGTGGCGTATGTTATTACAAGAGAGCATTAGATGATGGAGGCAACTTCAGAACAGTATTTAAGAAGGTAAAAATAGATATGTAGGTGGGTAGCTAAATGTTGTGCAGTGTGTCAGATGTCAGCTTAGAAAACCAACATTATTACTGAAGCTTAGATTGGTTTGTCTTATTTGATATACAGTGACATATTGTTCAGAACTGTTTAAAGTTATTTGTCACCACTAGCAATATTAATGTATTATTTTATGGAATTTTTAGTTAGAATTCGTAGCAGCGATATTATTTATTAGCAAGTGACTAAGTAGTTGTAAATCAAGTGTACTTGATGATGCATAGCAAATTTGAGAATGTGGTGAAGCATTTGAGTGCCCAGATGAAAAAAAATTTAATGTGTTGGGTCCAAAAGTCCATTTAATCATCCTGGGTCCAGTGCATATTAAATTATCTGAAAACTAACAAAAATGTGCATGTTCTGGATCAAAGTAACAAGTGGAGGATTATCTCGAGTGATTACTCATCTCACATGTGTAAAGGTCGTAACAATTGTATAGTTTGTACTGTGATCTTTGAGCTTGGTTTGTTGCCTTTGAATGGTTATCTTGATATGGCAGTGAAGGAGTTACGGTTATAGGTTGATTGGTAACAGTGCTTTGTACCTGCTGTTGTATTGGTGTCAAAATCTTGATAGTAAAGCGTTGCAATGGTGTTACATGAATCTAAGTGTTTTGGTGGTGTTAGATCACATTTTTAAGAATGAAATGATAGTTTTTGTTTATCAGAAATATCACCGAAGGTTATCAGAAATATTACAGTAAAACTTCTCTATAGTAATCTTTAGGGGGCCAGAAATGTTGCTTGTTATATTTAACATTTTTTTATAGCAAATGACCTACATAAATTTTTTTTAACTGAAATGTGTGTAACAACTATAGATACACTACTGGTCATTGCCTTACGTATAAAGTATTTTATTTAAACATGAGAAACATAATAATGTATCTAAAACTGGAGAAGCACCAGTAACCAAATCAAAAATTGTTTATTTGAGTAGACCTATTGGAAATAATGTCAAGTATAGTCTGTTTCCTTTTAATTGTCATCTGGTGGTTTTGAACTTCAATTCACTGCTCCCTGTGCTTATGCATATTGAGTTACATTGACATCAGGTTTGACTAAATAAATATTTTCCCTGTATTCAGCTTACTAATACTACATACTGTACATATATATGTATACTTTCTTCCTTTTTCTATAACTGGGTAAGTACATACATACAAAGAATTATAACAATTAAGAAAAAATTAGGTATTACTGTAAATGGTTCATATCAGGGGTCTGCCAGTAATTTATAGTGGGATCCAGATGCTTTTGAAAATGTTTAGAGAGTTCCAGAATAAAATCTAAAATGCACCACAAGCTATTTTTGTTTTAATTCTCGGAATTAAAAGACATTTTACAAGTACAGTAAAACCTCGTTTATCCGGACTAACTGGGACCAAAGGCAATCCGGAAAATAAAAAATCCGGATAATCCGGGTAATAAGCAAAACAAATCCTTAAATAAGCTGACTTACCGTTTATTACGATAAAAAAACTATGTTTTGTAACAAAATTGCATAGAATTGTTTAAAAGACATTAAAAAATCACATCATTTCTTAACAAAGAATTGGTCCACTGTCTTCTGTTTCAAACATGTGTGGCTTTTTTGAATGAAGCACGGTCACGCAAACTCTTTATCATTAATAGTTCAGCTCTGGAGTGGTGTCGGGCTGACGCTCCAAGTACGCCATGATGTTTGTCAGCTGGTCCGCAGTATCTGCACGGTCGTCCGCTGTTGCTGTGTGATCGCTCCCTGCTCGTCCACGTCATCTTCTTCCTCACTGTCTACTGTAGATGTGCATTCCGCTACAATTTCTTCTTCCGTCATAGTGCCGTAGCTACGTCATTGTTGTCTTTCAGCCACTCGCTGACGTCTTCCATATCAACATCTGAGGACTCACTTATTGTTCCTAAAATTTGCAGAAGGTCGTCTGCAGCCACTTGCACCAAATCATCGCTTGCCATTTTGTTTGTAGCACAAATAGCTGGCCACAGTTTTTTCCATAACTTTTTCAAAGAGCTTTTTGTGATGGAAACCCAAGCGTCAGCAACAATGTAAATAACGTCTTTGATATTGATTGATTTCAACAAATCAATCACACTTTTTTCCCATTCCTCTTCAATTATTTTCTAAGCAGTTCTTTTCGGTAAACTCTTTTGATGTTTTCAAGGACTCCCTGGTTCATAGGCTGCAGCAGTGGGGTTACATTTGGTGGAAGAAATTTCACTTTAATTCCTCCACTCACGAGTTCTTGTTCTCCCGGATGAGACGGAGCATTGTCTATCAGTAAAATAGTTTTTTCTGGTAAACTATTTTCTTTCAGGAATTTTCGAACTTCAGCAACAAAGTTATCAAAAAACCAATTCTTAAACAAAAAACTGTCCATCCACGCACTTTTTTGTGGTCGGTAAACCACTGGCAACGTATTGTGGTTCACATTTTGTAGCGCTGTGGGATTCTTGGATTTCCCTACAGTGACCGTGGTTCTCTGCCTGTCCTTTGCAGGGTGACACTTAACCAGGAATTACTATGCACAGTTCACACAAGAAGGAACAGACCGCAGTTAGGCTGTATTCCATCCAAAATAGAACACGGAGACTCTTCTGCTGTAAATAAGTGCACTGATTAACTTATTGAAGGTAAAAGTAAATGACAGGTGAAGGGGCCTGTCGGCTTGAAGAGCCTTGCCTGAAGGGTGTGCTAGAAGAGCAAGAGCAACAAATTAGGTAGCCGTCAGAACAACTATACCCTAACTGAAGCTGTGTTGTCCTGAAGGGACTTAAAAGAGGGAGTATGGGGTGTGGGGTTGACGGCAAGTATCAAGTGTAGGGGGAACGACAACTCTTCAGGGCTGCAGTGCATGCTTGAAGAAGCCCGGCGTTGGTCACTTGTGATCACTGGGCGTTTCCTTGCGAGGCAGAGGATAACATATAGAACAGAGAGCCTTAGCATGTCTGGTGCTAGGGTGAGCTGCGTCGGTGCAGGGCCATATATCCTCTGGGGCTAGGGGTGTCTCGGGTTCCTTCAGACAGCTTTGTTGAGGTGGCTCCTCCCTTCGTAGGCGGAGCTGCACGTGCTGCCATCTCTCGGGGGCAGTTGGAAGCAGGTCTTCCTGGTGTGCTGGTGGTATTGGTTGCACGAGCTTAGGGGCAGCTTCGCTGGCTTGGTCGACTGGTCTCCTTTCTCACTGGGTTTTGTTTAGGTGGGGGCGATTTATATTATTCTCTTCTTTGAGGTGCATTCCGCTCTCCAGGCATCCACCTTATCTATGGAGACGGAATGCTGGTCTGGGTGGCTGCCATTCAGAGTTTGTTTCACTTCTGGGGCACGTGGTGCGCACGCAATGATACAAAGTTTCAGCAAAAAGAAATAGTATATCTACATGTTGCGCGTTACATTAATATCCTAAAAAATTATTTTGATGGGTGAAGTCACACAGCATGTTTGTTTGCGGAAGAAGAATACACATTGTGCTGAAATTACATTCAAAATAGGTCTTTTGAAAGTTGTAATTTAATCACAAACCTGTAGTGCTCTGGTTGGTCACAAGAGGTTGGACAACCACCCCACCTTGGTAGCTCAAGTAAGGTGTTCTATGTTCACATTGAAGTCAGCTGTCACAATTGAGGTCTAACATTTAAGCTGCTACCTGGCATCTGCTTCAGTCCTGTGGTTGCCTCATATTGGCGGCATGTGAGTGATCAGATGTTGGGATGCCTTAAGTTTGGTTTACAAGGTTTTTAGTAACTCTCCTGGCCAGTGGGTCAGTAACTCTACAATGTCCCGGAGAGTGTAAGTTAGGTTAAAGGCTGGTGGTGCGATGGGATCTGTAACGTCGTTTAGGTCCTTGTTATTCACACAATCGTAGCTGCCTGTCTTTCTTCGTGACTAAAATAAACCAAGAATTGTAAGGTGAGTTTGATGGTTCCAAAATCCCCTGCTCCTTCATTGCCTGGACTTGCATCATAGTAAGGTGTCACCTCCTAGCGGACATTCGGTATGGTCTTTTGTAAACGGGCATGTCACTGGTTGGCCAAATTTCATGTTGAATACTACGCATCTGGTGTAGTGATCTCCTTTTGCCGAAGGCTCCAGCGTGGTCTGCCAATATCTGCTGCAGCTGGGTGAATTCTGGTTCTGCTAGTTGCTGATTAGTTTCTTTTGGTGCTATTGGAGGTGGAATTGCCGTGTCCGGGCTGTGCGCCCAGTTGACAGTCAGCCTGTGCTTGTCTCCGATATAGATACGTTGTTGGCGTAGCCATGGTTGCCCCAAGATTACCTCCTCTGTAATATCGAGTGAGACTATGAATTTTGTTGGGTTTACTTGATGGTATATCCCTACTGTCAAGAGTAGTTCGGTCATTGACCTTGAGGGTCTGGTTGTGCTGTGCCATATTCACTAGGCGGGTTTGTGGACAAAGTAAAGCTCGTTGTGCAGGGGTGAGCAAGTTACTTTGTATGAAATTCCCCGTAGCTGTGGAGTCTTAAAATGGAGAGTGCCCGACGTCCATTAATCTTCTTTTCCATGTGCGGGGCTTCAGGTGGGTCGTATTCTTCAGCTAATGTTTGGATGTGTCGACGGGTCCGTGTTCCCCGGTGGTGGCCCGCTTTGTACCCTGGTGCCGGCGTTTCTCACCTGGCTGTGTCCTTTAACTTCTGTCCTGCGCTGTGCGAGTTCAGACGCTCCTGTTGTTCCACTTCCCCCCGCTCGCCGTCTGCCTGCTTGACTAGGCAGTCTCGGTGAAAGTGCCGTTCCGGACAAAACCAGCACTTAGGGAGTGTCTTGGTAATGGGTGGGGGAGAGGGAGGGTTCCCTTTTGGCTCAGACAGCTTAACAACCTCCTGGCTCTTGCTGCTGCGTGTTTTGTCTAGAATGGCCTGCGCATTGAAATTTCGTTTCGCTCGGTCTTGCGAGCCCTCTCAATTAATTCACCTACTGACTGTGGCTTGGGGAAGTTGAAGATGATTTTGCAATATTGGTAACAGCATACGTGTAGTAACATTACGCACACACCTTTCCTCATTCCCTTCGGGAAAAATCCTGCTGTACATTTGTACTTTACATCTTATGAAGATTTCTGCCTCTTCCTCGGTGGCCTGGGTTTGACTGTGGAACTCTGTAGTTAAGTGCACCAATACTTCCTCAGCTGAGTACTGGGTGTCAAGGTGTGAAGTTTCCCCCATTTTGTAATGAACTCTCCGTATTTGTTTCACCAGTCTAGTGCCTTCCCTTTTAACTGATTCTGGGCTTTAACGATCCATTCTTTAACTGTGACTTAATTTTCCTTAAACTCCCTCTCACATTCCTGGGTGAATGCTACGTGATCCTCGTGGGGTCTTCCCGCAAATTCTGGAAGTTGGGGCCCGTCGCTACCTCGGGTGGACGTCATGCTGTGGTGAGTGCCGTGATATTTGGTGTTTATTAGGCCGCACATTTGCAAACCTCGTGCCTTTATACTAAGCCCGATCTCGTGATCCTTTCATTTGGCCAGAGTATGCATACGTGATGAAATGTTTGTGCACATATAATACATCTTACGCTGTTTATCTCTTGTCCTGTGCAAGTGAGCCAGCTACAGTAGGCAGTCTGATGGGTCTAACATTCATTACATCGGTATTCCAGCCCGTCAGTGTAACGGGGCTCGTCATTCCACCCTAGGCATAGGTAGTGGAATCACTTTGGCAGTGTGCCCAAGTAATGAAGTTAACGTCCGCTCCGGGGCATGTGGTTATATTGCACTGGTTGTCAATGGCGTATTTCATTGCTGTGGCAGTTTCGCCTTGGTTAGCAAGGCTCAAATTTTATTTTGACATCTCGGTTACAATTGAGCGCTACTGGGTGTTTACAGACTTCCCAAAGTCTGGCTGGTTTCGGTTTCACTCCTGGCTAGATTAACTGGTTCACAGGGTCGTGCTGGTCTAGTTTTGCTTTATTAACCAATTAACAAAGTGCTGTGGCTCCACGTTGGGCGTCACAAAAACTCTTTACACGTGACGTTGGGTGACTGACAACATCACGGTCGTGCAAGGTTTTAATGTGCTGGTCAGAGACTCGGGCTATATAACTGGATTTACTTTTTTTGCTGCTAACCGGTCCCCGGCCGTTATATAACCTGGGGTGCGTCACCTGATGGTATGGAATAAAGTCTGGTGTGGGCTTAGCGGTCGTATGCACTACTGGTTTGCACACAGTCACTGGTTTACCTGTATTGGGCATGGCCCAGGGTAGCTCCTGACTCAGCCGCTGTTGCTGCTGGTGCCAACTGGAACTCGTGCCCAGTCCTTGAGCAAAGACGATGCTGCGGCTGGCGGTGCTGGTGGGACCCAGCGGAGGGCTGCTGGTCCTTTTGGAGTCTGAACCATGGGTTGGCTATTCCCAGTGGTACAGGAAGTCCTTGGCGAAATCTCTCGACGATAGGATATGGCTCGCTGGTGGTCTTGTTGTGGGATGGTTGAAAGAGGGAGCTGGAGGAAACTGGGGGTGAGGTCTCTCCAGTTTGCTGGTGGCTTGAGCTCGTTCCTGGGGGGTTAGACTGCAGAGGGCACTTGGTGCTGGATTGCAGTTCAAGCTAGGCTCGGAGGGAGTAGCTGCCCTCTTAGCTCTCCACTTTGCACCACTCCTATGGCTGTATGGCATAGAGGAAGAAACTAAGGTCTGCCATGCTAAGGAAGTGCAGACGATGAAGATCCCTAGCTAGGTGCGAAGCCAGTCATGCCTGGGCCACCCAGATTGTCTAATTGCTCTTTTCGGCGGAAATAACGCGGTGGGTGGAGTGAATTGGCTGGGCTAGCTGACTAGCCTCCTTGTAGATTGAGGTTCTAGTGGTTATGACTGTACGGGTGGTCGTATCATGTGTATGTTTGAAATGTACGTGCACCCGGTTAAGGAAGCCCGCAATCTTACTCAAGGTTCGGCAAAGAGGGTTTCAATGATGCAGTCTGCTGCTTTTCCGTAGTGGGCTGACATCTACTTGGGATAAAGTTACAGTCACCCTAGAAATAAAAACTCAGAAGTTAGGTAAGATCACGTGTTTATTCCCGTCAGGAATAGACACGGTGGCCCGTACCAACTCCTAACTATCAATTAAATGTAACTGAAGTAAACTACAGTAATACCAGGTGAAGGGGACCTGGGTCTAAACTAGACAAGAGTAGATGTGACTGTAGCTGTAATACTAACTGACCCTAACCAACTCTAATACTGTTGTCCAGAAGGGACTCTGGTGTCACTACCAGAGTGGTAGTGAGTGTTAAGGGGGCTGAAGACTTCTTCGGGGGTTGAAAGTCTGAAACATGTCTTGTAGGTAGCAGTGGCCCTTCGTTAGGAAGGCGGTGCTAGCAAAGTACCCGGTGAAACCGGCGCTGGCCTCACCAAACCTCCCCTCCAGGTGGCCGATACCTATTAAGAGGTTATACCTGGAGAGCTGTCTTTCTAGTTGTACGTTATCCCCCACAAGCAAAAGCTAACTAGGCTCTTTTTATTCACAGGATACCAGCCGGAACTTGGCAATTTTGTAACAGTCATGCTGTCCGAAAATAATTTTGGCGGTAGTAGCAGAGAGCTTCAGCACACTAGGTGGTGGAGCTAGCTGCTAAGTATCAACTGGCGAGACAGGGGATGTTGCCTTGCCTATATGGACGGCCGGCTGCGGGTCTTTCGGCCGATCGGGTGTCTTCAGGCTATAGCTTCTCCCTTAGCGGCGAAGGCCGTTTTCTCTCGGGGGAGACTGGAAGTGCGGTTTTGCTTTTATGCAGGTTGCATCGCTCCTATAAGCTTAGGGGCAGTGCTGGGCTGGCTTCTACCACACTT
>NQII01000744.1:142757-166240 GCA_002778355.1 Clitarchus hookeri
CATGACGTCTGACATAAAGGTGAAGACGGTTTTGACTGCAGTATCCGTGGGTGGGCCCCTTGTCTAAGGGCGTGCAGGTAGGCTCTGGTAGTAAGTCGTCCAGCGTTCAAACCCCATCCAGGCTAGACATGATGACACATGAAGATGAGGCGAAGTCGTATATAATAAGTATGTTAGCACGCGTCAAACTAGAGCACATTGAATTAGACAGCTTCTGGGAGAGTTTCTGAACTGAGGTTTGAAGTATGCTGTATCTAGTCAGGCAGTATGTTTGCAGTTTGTAATGTAGTCCCAGAACATGCTTGTGTCTGCTGTCTGGGGAGGGCTCTTTGAATAGAGGTGGTGTGAGGTAGAGTAACAAGGGAAAGTGTGATTGAAGTGGCTGTTTAAAACCCCAACTCATCAAAATCGGCTCGCTGAACAAAGTATCATGCAGGGTAAAAACTCGTAAAGATGAGTGAATAAACACTGTGTATTAGTGCGTTTGAATGAACTTGAGCGATATTAAAAATATTATTTCTGCCTCACAGTTGGGGCCATGTTGTATTAAAGCGTTGGGGGAACTTTCACACTATATTTATTATAATGCCGCACAGTTGAGCGTCATATTGCAATAATGCGTTTTACTTGCCACGGCTTTCTCAGGGTAGAAACACGAGACTCAGTTAATTGAACATTATTAATTAAGAATGAAGAAGTTCCAAATTAGTTTGTTATGTACTTTGTTTATTTAACTATTTATTTAACACTCAGCACCACAGTTCACAGAAGAAGTCCAAATTGCAGAGTACGAACCTTACAGATAAATATAAAAGTACAAAAAACAGCGCCACAGTGGTTTCCGTTTATTAACGTCTCATGAATATTAGCCCGAATAAAGAATATCTGCTGCTACCTCCCACACCGGCTGAGAAATGAAATAATACAGTCTAGTGGCCGATGTGGGGGTTCACGTCACACCTGATGCGATCTACGCTATCATTGTACTACGACAACTCTCTCTGACGACTAAAGAAGACGACCGCTTCTAACGGCCCTCGCCGCAGACTGCCCCTCCTAAGAAGACTCTCAACGACTAAGAAGACCCTGTAAGGGCGACAGCTAGACGCCTATATCCTACTGCCTATCCCCCCTCTCCTGTGATAACGGCCTGGCCACGTACGCTCTCCCTCGTTATCTAACTGCTCCGTACGAACTACTCCTGCGATAAGCGCCCGGCATCCGGCATCTGCCAGCAGCGTCATCTAAAACTGCACGTGCCCCGCGCTCAACAAGTTATCGACTGCTGCGCCGTCAACATTAACAAACTTCGCCGTCCACAAAAACTTGTTGACATATTAAAACTGCGCCGAAGGAACTAAATAATGCTGAGGTTTCAAAAACTCCAAAGTTCGAAACGAAAACTGTAACCAGGACTCCTGATAAAAACTTAACACGCAGACGTCCGCCCCTTAACCTACAAATGCACACGTCTGTCTGATAAACACGGGAAACGAGCCACCACGGCTTTAAACTTGAAACACGATAAAAATATTACGAAGCTGTCCCAAAGCTTCACAAACACGAAAGAATTTTACACTCGAGTCCCGAAAAATTCAGAATATTGCGTCATTACATTACCCCCCTCGGTTTGGGATAGATTTGGAAGAAATCTTTCCCAAAGCGAAACCTAACCTTAATGATGCTACTCTGTAAACCACTGTGCCTCTGCTCCTTGAAAACAATTTACATATAACATGGTATTCAATTCATCACAACAATATTTACTTACTTAATTCTTGACCAAAAAAAATTATTTACTTAACTAAACTTATAACAAAATTATTTACTTCACTGTTGAAGAGTGACAATCCATTGACAAGGATGCTGCAAAAAAAATTACACATTACTGGTTTCAAATAGTTAAATGTCGTTACAATTTGTTATACTTTGTTAAATGCAAGGCATGTCTACTTGACAAAGAGCAAAAATCAGACTAGGACTTAATGTGTGGTTGAGGGTGTATTTCCTACCTATGCCATCTATGCTTCATTGCGGGTTGCTGCCCTTTGGTCTCTCGCTGGGATCAGCACATCACTTCTCCAAAAGGGGACCCAGGTCTGCCCAAAACTATAAAAAAGTCAATGCTACTGCCTCTCCCTAGGCCAGTGCTGACAACCCATATTACACGCCAATGCTACTGCCTCTCACTAGGTCAGTGCTGACAAAATACCATCAAAAGTCAATGCTACTGCCTCTCACTAGGCCAGTGCTGACAAAAAACAAAGGGCCCCAGACCTGTCCCAATCCAAACACACTTCACTTTGTGCCACTGATCCCAGGACACCATAAACTGCAGCAACATCTCCTACTACTTATGCAAATATTCTTAAGGCTCAATACTCTACAACACCTCAACCACTTCAACCTTTGGAAATCTATGTACCATTTAATGCATCCTTAATTGATCCTCTTAATAATTCCTATTGTCAACTCTTTATGTTCCACAATTTTCAAAAAAATCAAAATTAAAACTTGTTAACATTCACATAGTACTTCTGGTTCGGTACTCTGCATTAATAACTCAGTTACAATTACACAATTGCCCATAACAGCTTGAGCTTCTACGACATATAATTTCACCAAAACTTCACTAATACACTTTAAAGTAATTATAATATTTAAACATTTTCCTTAGACTAATTAGCAAAATATTGTAGCACATATTTTGAAAATAAAAAACTAATTATGTTTAAAGAAAATTTACAACTGTTCTTTCATAACACTGTGCATATATAGAAAATTCACAAATGTGCTATCATAATTTAACCCTGGCATATCTATGCACAATACAAGATATACTGTTTAACTATAAGTTACGATTATTGCAATATCAACTTTAACAATCAACAAAAATTCACCATATCCAATACAATGCTCATCAAATAAACTATTCATAAGTGTTGCTTGTTTTTGCTCAACTCAAAGTAATTTCATAATAATTTTAAAAAATTAAGCAAATATTTTTTTTTTTTTTTTAAACAAAATGCAATGAAAAACTGAATTTTTAAACAAATGCAATGCGTAAGAGTACACTATTCTCCACCTGTATTGTTAATTACACTTACAAACTATTATGATGCCCATCCACTACCTAGTCATAACCTCACAGTATCACAAATAGGCTTTGTGAGAACAGAAAAAATTTCTGCAACACCAAAAAACAAAGAAAATCAAGGTGTGCCATTACTGCACAGCTGATGTACATATACAGAGCCTCTCACATCACAGGAAGAAAGTGTCAGCTTCCAAATGGACAATTAATAAACCCAAAAATATATGACACACACAAATACAAACATGAAATGTAATTTACGACAGCCTTCCTGAAATTATGGCACATCAACGTCAGTTATTTCTAAATTTCATCAATACTGTATGCACTTCACTAACAACTTCTAATTATTAATTTCTTACCACAGTGTCAGCATTTATAAAAACTTTTCTTTCTTTTTCACTTTACCTACTTCCACTTCTGGAAAATGTAAACAACAGTTGAATTTAAAATTTCTCTGACTCTACACAGTTTCATAAAAATATCATTGACTGTACTGAATTTACTTGCTTTAAAAATGATTCACTGTACTTAAACAAACACTCTCTCTCACGATTACTAATTTTTTTCCAAATAGCATTTTCTAGGTCAGCAATATTAACTCTTTTCTTCTTAATAAAAACAATTATTTACTCTTACCTTATTATTGTATAATTTAAGTATATAAAAATTGACACAAGTAAAAAAAAATTAAATATCTAACTTGCAGTATTCTTCTGCTATACCTTTTTTCTTCTTCCTTTTCCTTGTCCTTCTCTCCTTTTGTCTTAATTTCCTTCCCTTTTTCCTCACTATCTTTCTCATACTGTACTTTAGCACTTTCTTCCTCTTCCCTACTGACCTACATCTACCCCTCTTTTATTCTTCTTCCTCTTCTTTACTGTCTTTACCCTTTTATTCCTTCTCTTTTCCCCGACTACTTACTGACCCTTCGTTTNTCCTCACTATCTTTCTCATACTGTACTTTAGCACTTTCTTCCTCTTCCCTACTGACCTACATCTACCCCTCTTTTTTTCTTCTTCCTCTTCTTTACTGTCTTTACCCTTTTATTCCTTCTCTTTTCCCCGACTACTTACTGACCCTTCGTTTNTTCTTCTTCCTCTTCTTTACTGTCTTTACCCTTTTATTCCTTCTCTTTTCCCCGACTACTTACTGACCCTTCGTTTTACTCTTTGCTTCTTCCTTACAAAATGTTGCCTAAAAACTGCATAATGGTTCAATCGACGATACTTTTTACTCCTAGCAACTCTTGTCTGCTGCACTTCACCNCTAAAAACTGCATAATGGTTCAATCGACGATACTTTTTACTCCTAGCAACTCTTGTCTGCTGCACTTCACCTTCTTACTCATCTCGTAGCTTAACTTCACAATAACCCTTTAGTCTAACCCCCCTAACCTTCTTTCTCTTTTCCTTTATTACCTTTATCTTCGATTTACTACCCTCACAACAATTATATTCACTCTCCACAAAATTATCTGTACCTCTATCTTCTTTAATTTTAACCTCTGTCTTTCTATCTTCAGTAATTAACCCTTTACATTTCTTATGTGACGGTTATAGTAGAACATATTTAACGTCATTGTTCTTTATATTATTTTTACTCGGGGAATCTATGGTTGGATACTTTCCTAATATCTTTAGTGATTTAACCCCCCACTTGTTTATATTTATTAATAACTCATCACATTGTTTCTCATTCTTTTCTCCTTGTTGCCTAAACGCCTGTCTAATCTCCTGTTTAAGCTCCTGTTTAAACTCCTGTTGTTTTTGGTCAGACTCCTGTAATTTCTGGTCATATTTCTGTTGTCCTTTCTGCAAGGACAACAGGATATTAAACATTTCTGTTTGTATATCAGTTCCTAATTGCGCCATTTTTATTTTATTTACGACAACGGGGTTAACAATAAAAAAAAAACAAAAAACCTGTCGCGAAATTCACACGAAAAAACAAACAAATAAGTCTCGGCTAATGAACTTTATAATCACATAACCTGCAATACTCTTGAAATGATGGCTTCATTGATGNTATAATCACATAACCTGCAATACTCTTGAAATGATGGCTTCATTGATGATTCGATGATTTCTTACCTTTTACTTGTTGTTGATCAAGACCGTACCTGAAGCTTCGGCGTCGTGCTGTTAGACCCCTAGAATGGAATTGCCGCCGGTGTCGTGCTGCGAAATGGAATGGAACGGCCGACGTTACGGGTCGTTAGAACTGGAATGGAACTGCCACCGGTATCGTGTTGTGCTGCTCGTTGTTAAGTCTTCAAGTGTGGTTAATTCGTGCCCATACGTTGGTCGCCATGTTGTATTGGTGCGTTTGAATGAACTTGAGCGATATTAAAAATATTATTTCTGCCTCACAGTTGGGGCCATGTTGTATTGAAGCGTTGGGGGAACTTTCACACTATATTTATTATAATTCCGCACAGTTGAGCGTCATATTGCAATAATGCGTTTTACTTGCCACGGCTTTCTCAGGGTAGAAACACGAGACTCAGTTAATTGAACATTATTAATTAAGAATGAAGAAGTTCCAAATTAGTTTGTTATGTACTTTGTTTATTTAACTATTTATTTAACACTCAGCACCACAGTTCACAGAAGAAGTCCAAATTGCAGAGTACGAACCTTACAGATAAATATAAAAGTACAGAAAACAGCGCCACAGTGGTTTCCGTTTATTAACGTCTCATGAATATTAGCCCGAATAAAGAATATCTGCTGCTACCTCCCACACCGGCTGAGAAATGAAATAATACAGTCTAGTGGCCGATGTGGGGGTTCACGTCACACCTGATGCGATCTACGCTATCATTGTACTACGACAACTCTCTCTGACGACTAAAGAAGACGACCGCTTCTAACGGCCCTCGCCGCAGACTGCCCCTCCTAAGAAGACTCTCAACGACTAAGACCCTGTAAGGGCGACAGCTAGACGCCTATATCCTACTGCCTATCCCCCCTCTCCTGTGATAACGGCCTGGCCACGTACGCTCTCCCTCGTTATCTAACTGCTCCGTACGAACTACTCCTGCGATAAGCGCCCGGCATCCGGCATCTGCCAGCAGCGTCATCTAAAACTGCACGTGCCTCGCGCTCAACACGTTATCGACTGCTGCGCCGTCAACAGAAACTAACCTCTCGTACAACAAAAACTTGTTGACTTTGCCTGAAAATGCGCTGGAGGAACTAAAACTGTAGACGCATTCAAAATCCCGAAACAAACTAATCTACTTAATGCTGACGCTTTACAAAACACTGAAGTTTGATACGAAAACTGTTACCAGGACTCCTGATAAAACGTAACCAGCAGACGTCCGCCCCTTAACCTACAAATGCACACGTCCGCCTGATAAACTAAGACGGGAAACTGGCCACCACGGCTTTAAACTGAAACACGATAAAAATATTACGAAGCTGTCCCAAAGCTTCACAAACACGAAAGAATTTTACACTCGAGTCCCGAAAAATTCAGAATATTGCGTCATTACAACTGCTTGCCACTTTATTTTCAACACATCAACAACAAACTATATTCACAGTTAAATTCAGAGACTGAATTTGTTAGTTAAAGTGATAGTGGAAACACATTATAGGTGTTACTTTTGTGGGGAATTGAACTTGGGTCATTAGCCACAATACCACCAAGGTCTCCTAGCTAGAATGTCTAGTTCTCTTCTAAATGTAATGCGATCTCTGTTGGGATGCACCAACAATCAGTATTTTAAAATGATTTCTCCTGTGAACCAGCTACAACCACTCGTTTGGTGTTATGCTTGGTAAAACAAACTTTGTGGAGCAATGGAAACTATGGCTGTTTTTGTTGTAAAGAAATAACCAACATTGTGTCCAGGTGGGGAAAATAAAACTGCAGTAGTGTGTTTTGTTGTAGGTCAATTCTCAACCATATACTTGTATAAAATCCAAATGTTTGCAAGGAAGAATGTTTCATATTTGTTCCCATTAGAACTAAGAGCTGTTTATTTTACGCAGTGGTTTGTTTTAAGTGAAGAAAATTTGTTTTCCCAAATTCATTTTGTAAAATAACATGCCAGGCAAGGTGTTTGGTAGACAAATGCAAATTAACATGTGACAATTTTAATGTCTTATTTTGCAGCTGGTGAGCTGAAGAAGCAAGGACATCCAAGACAATCCCAGAAAAAGAAGAAATACAACTAATAGATATTATTTTACTGAAATTGGGCCTGTACCTCATCAAAACTTGTTTGGTGAAGTTTCTTGCAGCATAAGGTTATTTTTAACTATGGTACTTCAAGTGCTATGAATTAAGTGCTTGGTTACAAATCAACATAGAAACCTTTATACTTAAAATATTGTACAAATTTAAGAATTCTGGTAGTCTTAGTTGTGTGTGTGTGTGTATGTTTGTCAGACATTTGTGAGCTTAACTTGTCCGTCAATTATTGGTGTTAATGTTAAGTAATTAATATTTACAGGTGACAATAATAGCCTAAACTAATTTTGTTAGACTGTGTTTCATCAGAACATCACTTTGTTTAGAGATGTGTAAAGCAGTACTGTTTATTTAATTTTTTCGCGAAGTTGTTTTGTACTTACGAAGTGTGTAATATTTATATTTGCCTTTTTTAGCAGTGAAATAAGTTTTTCATATGTGAGATGAGATGATGATGATGATGATGATTGTTAACTGCAGAGGCTCTGTCTTTGTGTGGAATATTGTTCTTTGAAACTATGTGACTGTGTTGTTGCAGGGATAAAAATTCAAACTGACTACGTGAGCATTTAGGAGTGACAATTTACTTACATTCCAAAACCGTATCGGGGCTCAGTGAATGTGGGGGAAAGTATTAGGAATGCTTTTGGGATGGTATATTATGGCGTAAGACAGTGTTCAAAACACTTTATATCTCGGGTGATAATGCATGAAACTGTGTTTTGTAACTGTAGTATCGCAAAGGTACACGACTGCAAACATATTGAAAATGTAGTACTGTATATTGATTGCAAGTGTTTTATTTACAGGAATCATTTTAAAAACTGCTATGAATGGATATTGTGACCAGGTGAATACATAGTGGTTGTGTAGGGATTCAACTGTACAGTATTTTATGCTTTCAGTTATTGCATAATATACCCCAGCAGAGTGAGCAAATTTTCATAATATGCATATTTGTTTACAAAGAGCATTACTATTTGTCTACATGATATAACAAATAGCTCTACCTTGAGTGGTCTTAACCCTTTCCAGACAAACAGTGCCATATGGAAACCTTTTGTTTCTCTTGGGAAAATGCCTGCTGTTTGTTGAGTGGCATTATGAATAAATTGTACAGAAAGTTCACTTATGTTGCTGGCTGCCAGTTTTCTTAGCATTGGCTATTATTTCACTCACATTACTGTAGAATGATGTAATGTGAAACCCTGCGATTGAAGGTGTCACAAAAATTTGGATAGTTAAAGGTTTGAAACTTTTTGATAGTAAATGTATGATAATTTTAAATATCAAATAAGAATTTGTGTCTATTCAGTTCTGGTTACCTTTTTTTAATGGTGTGGTCTGCAGAGGGAAAAAATTTTATTACCCTCCACTAGTACAAATATCTACCCTGAATTCAGTTTTCAAGCAAGCATGATTTGTCTTAATTTTTAATGCTTGCATTTGTATGCTTACAAAGCATCTCTGCTTCATTTGTCCTTACTAAAATACCTTACAAACATAATAGTGTAAATGCCTTTAAGCTGCTAACAATATCTTTAAAGCACAAATATTCACAGGTATCTTGCAAATATAAGTGGTGGGATGAGATTTTTCATGTACAGATGGATGAGCAAAACTTTAGTTGTTTTAAATTGGTCTGGCCAGTGAAACATCACGTTCGCTCACAAACTCAAGGCATAATTTATTTTGCGTACATTTTTCATAACAATACCAACATTTAAGTACCTGTGCTTATATGGTTTTTCTACTTTTAAAGCAATAATTTATAAGCTTTCATGATAGCAGAAAGGCAGGCAGCTTGACTAGAATCATGTGCACATTTATAACTTATCTGTTGATAACATTGTTTTGTTTTGTAATTAACAACACGTGCAGGATGTAGTTGGTAATATTTCTATAGATGAAACACATTCAGATGTTTTTGAAGCATTACCAGTAATACTATAGTAAATCAGTTTGTGAGACAATTAAAAACAGAGGTATCAGTATATGGACTGAAAGTATTAGTAGTGTTAACATAGTTGTATTGGCATGGTAAATTACCGTCATGTCACGTGAGAGTGACAAAAGTATGCTAAAAATTAGATTTGTTTGCTTTTTTGTTAAAAATTACAGATGTCAACTTGTGCATTTAATTTTGTTTGATAAATAAGGTCTGGCAGTTACTGTTACAGAACCTTTTCACAAGAGGAAAAATATGTTCTTGAAATTGGAAAAGTATTGAATACCTCAACGATTAGTCTCATATTGAATATCATTTTCAAATATTCTTTCAGTATGTGGCCCAAAAAAAAAAAAACCAAAGTAAAGGAACAAGCGCCTTGTGTTTACCAAAGTTGTGTTTGTTCAAATGCTGTCAAGCTAAGTTGAATTAATTATGTTGTAATGACGAAGTATAATAATTATCGGGATACTTGGTTCATTTCATTTTGCGAGGCTTTGTAATATTTTATCAGGATTCGAAGTTAAAGCCCTGGTAGTTTTTTTATTAATTATACGTTTGCTTTTTCGAAAATATTAGTTTTTGTTTGCTTCAGCATTTGTAGATAGAAGCTTTCCAACTCCAGTAGACAGTTTTTATTCGAGAAGTTTGATTATTTACTACTACAACGCAGTTCGGCATGACGTGAAGAGTCCGGCTCACGCCATGCCCTTATTTGGTCACGTTTTTGGGACCCTGAGGCAAGGAGTGGGAGTAGGCACAGGGCGACAAAAGCCCTGTATGCCTATCGCCCGCTAACGGTGTAGGACCAGCTCTTGAAGAAGACGCATCGAGTGTGACAAATATTGTCTACACCGGCAAGCACCCGCGACCTCTAAATCTTTTTGACTTCAGTTATTTTCAAATTACAACTTTATCATACTAAATTATTTCCGCCGGGGTGGGAGGTCGTTAGGGTGCCAGGAGGGAACTGACGTCACTCCTGCCTTCGTAAATTCCTCTTGCGAGGCATGTTTTGAATGACTTGATTAATACGTAAACTACTACTGTGGCAGTGCTCCTTGCTTGATCGTCTGGTGAAACTGACTGCATACTTGAAGATTGTATGTTAACTATTACATTTGAATGACAAATAAAAGTGAAGAGTAACTAATCCGAGATTCTGTATGTTGTGCATAGGCTTGTAAACGGCATGTGTACATTACTGGTAAATTTTTTATTTTTAATGTGTGTTTACACCAAATGAAATATCCATATAAAAAACCAAACTTAAGAGGAGAGATGTGAGCAACTTCAGCACCAATGGGGGTAAACGTGAGGTAGAGATGGAGCAGCAGTGGAATGTTTTTTTTTTCGTGGGAAATAGGAAAACTTCATGAAAACCCACTAGCCAATGGCACTGCCTGCCATATTTCCTGTATGTTGAAATTTGGGTTTGACATTAACTAAGAGATTTGTGTACATCTAAACTTAAGATCTTGTGGGTGTAATAGATGTTGAATTACTGGTATACTTAACAGAATGTTTCTGTATGCTTGTGAAATAATTATTTATTTTAAATTAATGTGTACATTATATCTAAAGTTTTAATTTATATGTGGGAGAATATTTTGCTGATTTTTTTATTGTACTCTATGTTGCAGTATTGAGAGGAACATTATTTATGCATCACAGAAACGTAGATACTACATATTCAAACTGCCCAAGCCTATAATACGTTACTGTACTTTTTCTTAATTTTGGGATTAGAAAATATAAACAGTAAATGTGTGTTTACTGATTTACGTTTTCTCATGTCATATTGATTGCAGGCTTGAAATGGTAAGAGTTTCTATTAATTATTTTGTAATATGCAGAAATTGACAAAAGCACACATCAATTGTGTTTTTTTCTTGCAGAAGCTCTCTTGCTGTTGCATATTTAATATGCATCGGCTAACCCATTTTCAATTGTAATTCATTGTATTACAGGTAACATTCCAGTAATTATGTGGGTGATAAAATCAGTTCGATAGGCAGTGTGCAATGACTTCAAAGTCAAGTTGTATGATACACTTGTTCAATCTTCTCATGTTGTCAATAAAAATTGTCAACAATGTGGCATGTAAATAGTATCAAGTAGCATCACAGTTTTTTCTGCATTATTTCAAAGATTGTTTTTTAGTGTTTACCTTGTATTTAGGAAGGGGGGGGGGGAAGTCACATTATAAGAGACAGGGAATGGATATTAGAAATTCAGAATGACCTGTAATGCTGCTACCTGTCTTAGATTTAGTGGGAGATAATGATGCGCTGCTAAGTGTGCTGGTGCAAATTAATTTCCAGTGTACATATTCATAACATCACAACAACCTGTCTGAAAGCTGCAGCTATGTTGAACTTTGCACACTTATTTCAGCTTGCTTTGCCGGTGGTAAGTTCTGATAGGTGTTGAGGTTACTGTACTGCCATCTTGCCTGCATGGACAAAGTTTGATAAAATTCTTGTTTTATCTAGATTTGGTCTCATTCTCCATTTTGGATTCTTTGAGTTATTGCTGATTTAACCTTCCAAGCAGGAAATGTTGAGAAAATTTACTGTAAACCTTTAGATGTATGTTACTGTGCTTTGCAGTACAAATGTAACATCTGAAATATTATTAGGTAATTATATTATAGTTTATGTAATATAAAAAAATTTAGGTATTGTGTCTGAATTGCAGGGTAATGCAAGGACAGTGATATCACTTTTATAAATTTTTTCTTTATAGGAGTTTAAATCGGTAATAAATTAAAGAATCAAATATGACAAGTGGGACTGAACTACAAAATCAGTAAACTGTGAGCTCAACTATGCCTATGCTTCAAACTACAGTACTCAAACTAAAAAGACCATGAGGGTAATGCAACATGTTAATCCTGTAGCCTGGCATCATCTGCTTCCTGAATTAAGCTACGCCATTAGGGTCACTATACAGATGTTCATGCAGTACTGGGTATGTTGTAGCATGCCATTTTGTCATTGTGGTAACTAGTGGACACTGCAGCTTACTGGTAGAAAAAAAATTATTTTTAGTACTTGAACATTAACCCCTGGTANTGTGGTAACTAGTGGACACTGCAGCTTACTGGTAGAAAAAAAATTATTTTTAGTACTTGAACATTAACCCCTGGTTGCAGTAGTGGCCAGTATGCAGTGATGCAAATGTTTACATTGTTTATTGGAGGTTTTTATTCATGTTTTGAACTTCTTGGTAACATCACAATAAAATTTGCAAAATAAAGAGCATATACTGGTGGATGCAGAATCAGTGTAATAATCGGAGGCTTTTAAGACCTCAAATTTACACTGCAGTCACAAATGAAGGAGTTTAACTTGAAGAAATTAGGTTAGTAGATTTCAAAAGGTACTGACCGGTACCCTTAATTAATTTGTGTGCTTGTGTATATGTGCAAGTGTGTACTTATATCACGCATGTAGTGTCAGTAGTGGAGTGTTAGCAAAATACAGTAGTTATGTACTCACATAATATGCCAGTACTTATATTCAGAAAAAAAAATGTTAGCGTTAAAATTAATATGACTTGTNAACATCACAATAAAATTTGCAAAATAAAGAGCATATACTGGTGGATGCAGAATCAGTGTAATAATCGGAGGCTTTTAAGACCTCAAATTTACACTGCAGTCACAAGTGAAGGAGTTTAACTTGAAGAAATTAGGTTAGTAGATTTCAAAAGGTACTGACCGGTACCCTTAATTAATTTGTGTGCTTGTGTATATGTGCAAGTGTGTACTTATATCACGCATGTAGTGTCAGTAGTGGAGTGTTAGCAAAATACAATAGTTATGTACTCACATAATATGCCAGTACTTATATTCAGAAAAAAAAATGTTAGCGTTAAAATTAATATGACTTGTGAACGATACATTTTAAAAGGGTTTATATTTGGAAATCAACCTGGGTGGGGTTGGCGCTTAATTGGGTTGTTGCGCATAGGCATTCTAGCCAGTCTTTTAAATACTGTAGCTGTACGACATGTATGAGGTCAGGCCGGGAGGCAGTGGAGTGGTAAAGGTGTCGAGGACAGAAGGTGGTTGTCACACCTTCGAATGATATGTCATTTTACCTTCAAGTCCTGCTGTAAAAATTTTAATCTGTGGTGCTCAGGGAGAATACCTGTGTATAAAAAAATTCATCACGTAATGTTGGATGCAACATGCATTATGAGCTGTTCTTAGCACCATATGAATGTTGAAAGAACATTGCATGCCATACGAGATAGTCTTGCTGTTACTGCAGCCACACCGCATGGTTTGGAACATAGACTGAAGATGAGGTAGACCAACCATTCGTTTTCTGTGCATGTACCCAACATTGACCTATCCCAAAGCAACACAGCTGTCAGTCACATGGTCAACTGCAATGAACGTGTTTCTTTATATCTTAATCTTTTAATGACATTCACTTTTATATTAATAAAATATTAGCTTTTACCAATTGGAGAATGTGTAAAAACATCTCACGGCACCTGTTAACTAAACAGTGTTCTAACCTGAAATCCAATCAGCACTGTTTTAGCTAGTCGTCTCTGCAGAAAAGCAGTTCAGTTTAGAGACGTGGAAATTGGTTGTGCGCAGCCAGCGAAATTGCTCTATCCCCATGTTCACTCTACGGTTTAGAAGCATAGTTCCTCTGTGATGAGGCCTAATACTCGTTACTTTTACATAAACATGTTTTGTACCATNTGAAGCATAATTCCTCTGTGATGAGGCCTAATACTCGTTACTTTTACATAAACATGTTTTGTACCATGCCTGCAAATTAACTGCCTTTGTTTAACTCTTTGAGTGCTGCTGATGTTATGCAGTGAACTTAATGAAAATGCCAGTGAAGTAATAATACAGTGCCTGAATTCAGCAGAGTTACATGATGTTTGCTGCAATACCACAATATCCACCTTATTTGAAAATGTTGGTATCGTACACACACATCAGCAGCAGTTTTCATGAAGTTCACAGCAAGTTAATATTACTTCAGCAACACTCAGTGTTCAACTCTCCTAGTTCCTGTATTATTTATGTAATTGTGCGTTTAATAGTACTGGAAAAGTTCTCAAATATATTCATGTTTCTCCGTGATGTTCAGTGAAAGGCCGACCTAGTTTTATAGTGATATTTCCATTTACGGTATGAATTAAGGTGTATATGACCACAGTAATGCAGTGCTAAGTAACGTGTATGGTAACACAATTCTTGATTATCGCAGTTTAATTGCAATGTTTCAGCGTGTTATGTGACAACTATGTAGTATGAAGAGTTGTTGTAAACTTGAGAAGTAATTAGCATAAACTATAGCAATAACAGTAGTACCTTATTTCTTATCGGCATTTAAAGTTGAAGTGGTTGTTATACAAGATTGTTGAAATGTATTGTATCTCATAAACATAGTAAATAATTAGGGATAAGTGAATTGTCTGCAACTATGTTTTGTTTATTGCAACACATTACACTGAGTGATAATATTTTGTGGTGACTGTACACTCTCACTATTAGCAATAATTATTTGTAAATAAATATAGATTTGAAAAACCTAATTGTTGCAAAAAATTGTAAATAGATTTTTTTTATGTGAAAATCAGATGTTTTTTATGGTGAGATATTTTTATTAAATATATCTGAATTGTATTTAGACATGAATGAAGTTACTGTTAAGTTTGCGTTTAACCACAACAAGAAAGAAATGTTAGTGCATATGGTGACAGTTCATTATTACACCCAGTTATATTTGTTTGGACATGCAAAAGTCCAAAAGTGTGGTTATTCTGCGAGTGTGTTTCATTGGGTTGCCAATTTACTTGTTGTAAGTGGTGTTGGTGCTTTTTATTTACACTTCTTGTTTCACTGTAATGGCTAGAGTTCTTGTCTCTGCTATAATGGCCAGTTTTTTTTTTAATGGATTTAAAGAAACTAACAGTAGTGGTGTTGTTGTGTTAACATACCATTAGCCTTGGAATATGTGTTTTGACACAAGAAGCCACGCTGTGTGTCAGCTGTTGATGTTTATCTAGATATATCAGTGTGGTAGCCAGATCTCCGTCATTGATACCAGGGATTTAAAAATTAATTTCTGCTGGAGGGGAAGTGGCTACATTTGTACTATTCAGCCATACAAGTTTTATTTTTAAAAATTTTCATGAGAAGTCAAGTGTAAAATATTTCTATTAAAATAATTTTTTTTAAATTTAAGTGTAAAATAATTTGCTATCATTAGTTAATGCAACTAAAGTCAACTGGACACGCATTACAGACAAGATAAGTCACCAAATGGTTGTTTTATTTGTTCCATCATGACATGCCTGCTTAAATAATACCCATGAACCCTTTTAACATGCAGTTGTTGGGATTCTCACTTCAAAAAAGTTTTAATATTTAATATAATTATTATTGTACTTACAGTTGCAGCCAACTTAAATTTCTATATTACTCCTTCCCTAAATTAAGTTATGTTTGTTGGCCTGAGAGAAATGTACTTCCATTGGAATGTGTTCATTTTTATTTTCATACAATTTGTAATCCACAACAATGTAATAAGAGTATTAAATATAATTTCCAGGTTAATTGTCTGTCTATTATTCTTAATTTGAAACCATCTAATTTGATAATTATTACAAATGGTCTGAACAAAATACGAATTTATTGTNTGATTAATTGTCTTGTCTATTATTCTTAATTTGAAACCATCTAATTTGATAATTATTACAAATGGTCTGAACAAAATACGAATTTATTGTGTTGCTGTAAGCAGGTTGTGGAAACAATTCATGTTAGAACTTGTATCACGTTACCTAAAATCAATATTGAGTGCAGAAATTGAAAGTCACTCTGGAAAAGTTAGGTTAGAATTAGAAAATGTTATTGAATTGCTAAATACTGAAAGTGTTTAGCACGTAGCTATGCACAGGATGTTAGAATTTGAAGGGGTTATGTTGATTGTGTTAGGAAAACAAAGTTTAAAGTTAAAACTTTTCTGAAAACTTAAATGTAGACAGGTCATACAAAGTCTTGAGAAAAGTNTTATGCACAGGATGTTAGAATTTGAAGGGGTTATGTTGATTGTGGTAGGAAAACAAAGTTTAAAGTTAAAACTTTTCTGAAAACTTAAATGTAGACAGGTCATACAAAGTCTTGAGAAAAGTTATGGTTTCCCAACTTCTGGGGGAATGACTGAACTTAAAATTTTGCAATACAGTCATTTGAGATAAGGGTTCTAATAAATAAATTTGGAGTGACAAGAAAAGAGGAATGAAGATGCGAGAAAGATAGATACAGTATTAGTGGTTCTGCCTGGCTGGTGCATGAAGTGCAGTGGTTTTGTAGAAAAACATTAATCAAAAACTATTTAAAATCTTGTAGTAGTGCCTAAACAAGATAAGCATGTAAGAAATGTTTTGTGTCCAAAGAAAAGTTTAAAATGCTCATTTAAACTCCAAGGATTATTTTTTTGGGCTTGAAAATAGTTCAAATAAGTGTTTTTGGAATCAGTTTTAGTGCTGAATTCTTTATCTAGAAACTTTATAGTTTTCTTTAGATACACCTCATACTGTTTCTTTATTAGCTTGCCATTAAATATAGGGTCACTGCTTAGTCACTTTCAGGTGGGCTGCTAACTGAAAGACTGCACAAAAGTTGAGTGCCTTTGTGTGTAGAGGTGATGAGTCAGCCATAGAGCTCGCATGTTTTGAGGCCTCAAAAATATAATAATGTAGTGGAACCCATAAGAAAGGGGCTCATTCCAGCTAGACTAGAGCATCAAAATTGAGATGGTATGGTAATAACAGAGAAGGGGAGTGTGTCGAAGAAGAGCAAGTGGAGGACAAGAGACCAAGGAGAGTTGGTTGAAGAGGTGTATGTTATGGCTGGGCATATCGAGTCAGTGGTTGGAAACTACATAATTGTTATGAGTGTCTATCCAAATGGTATGGGGCATAATAATTAGAGGTCCCCAATTGTTGTAGCATTTCTCTTATGTATAATCACGTGATGTAAAATTCAAACCTTGTTTTCATAAGTATTGAGGCGTTAAGTCGGTTGACTGACGACAATGTCATGGTCGGGCAAAGTTTTAGTGTGTCGGTCAGACACACAGGCGATATGACTGGGTTGACTATTGCCTACTAACGGACCCCGGCTAGTATATAAGTTGGGGCGCGTGGCTTGACGCACGGCACAAAGTCTGATGTGAACTTGACTGTCCGCAACACTAGTTTACACACAGCCACTGGTTTACTTGGACTGGGCGTAGCTCCTGACTCGGCCACTGTTGCTGCTGGCTGGAACTCGTGCCCAGTTCTTGGACGGAGGTGGTGCTGCGGCTGGCAGTGCTGGTGGGAGCCCACGGAGGGCTACTGGTCCTGCTGGGCTGCAACCACGGGTTTGATATGCCCAGTGGTACGTGGAGTCCCTGGCGGAAGTCGGCGACGATTTGATGTGGCTCGCCGGCGGTCTTGTAGGGTGGCTGAAGTAGGGAGCGTGGAGGGACTAGGTGAGGCCCTCTCCAGTTGTCGGGTGGCTTGAGCTTGTTCCCAGTGGGTTAGACTGCAGAGGGCAGTTGTACTGGGTTACAGCTTGCAAGTTGGACTCTGAGGCAGTAGCTGCCTTCCTAGCGCGCCACTTTGCACCACTCCTATGGGTGTATGGCAAAAGGAAGGTAATAATGTTGTCCATGCTAGGGAAAAGCAAGCGACGAGAATACCTAGCTATGTGTTAAGTCAGCCATGGCCGACCCAACCACAGTCATACCCGATTACTCCAACTGGCGATAGTACAGCGTGGTGGTTAGAGCGGTGGGTTTACCCTGAATGTCGGACAGCTACGTGGGTGTGGTCCAAAGGGGGCTAGAACTCCAGAACCAGTCATACCACTCCTCTTTTTGAAAACTGTCAAAATTTACTAAAGTTATATGAAAAGAAGAATAGAGTGAAAGCTTTACCCTTACATCATGACAGTTACCAATTACTTTTTAGCCCACTTTCCGAAAGAAAGGCTTAGAGATCACTTTCCTATATATATATGTATATATATGTATATATATACATGTATATATGTATGTATATATATATGTATATGTACATATAATCTCTCTTATCTATCTGTGTTCTCCCCCCCCCCTCCCTTTCACCTGTTAAACGTGTGAACCAAATTTCACCAAACTCGGTACACATATAGTTCTAAGTAAAGACACCTGACATTTGTAGTTTTCGACCTTGCTGAGCACTTACTTTCAAAATGGCGACCAATAAAAATTTAGGGTGATATGTCATTGTGGAAACCATTCAACCTATTTAAACAAAATCTTTTGGGGGCTGGCTGTGGCTGGCTGACTGGGGCTGTGGTTGGCTAAGCTGTCGGGCTGGCTGTTCCTGGCTGGCTAGGGCTGGGCTAGTTGGGGCTGTAGCTGACTGGCTGTGGCTTTGTTTGTATGTGGCTGGTTGGGGCTGTGTCTGGGTGGTTGGTTTTACCTGACTGGCTGTGGCTGGTAGGCTGCAGCTGGCTGGGGTTGTGACTGGCTGGTGCTAGCTTTGCTGGGGCTGACTGTGACTGATGCTGGTCCTCCAAGTCACCCTTCTATGTCCACCACAGCTCCCTCCATATCATCCATGGCACCCCCTCCCCCACCCATGTCCCACTTCATGTTCGCCATGTCTTCCATGTACCTCTTCTACTTCCTCCACGTCTCGTTTTTCATCCTCCATGTCGCCCTCCATATTCCCCTGCTACATCCTCCACGCCGCAGGACCTTCACGATCCCCCTCCACGTCCCCATTCTCCGCCCTTCACATCCCCCTCCATGTCCTGCACATCAACCTTTCTCCATCCTCCACGTCCTCCTCCATGTCCTGCACATCAACCTTTCTCCATCCTCCACGTCCTCCTCCATGTCCTGCACATCAACCTTTCTCCATCCTCCACGTCCCCCTTCGCCCTTTGCCGTCCTCCATGTCTCCCTCCACATCTTTCTACGTCCTACATGCCTTCCACGTCACCTACAGCCCCCAATTCTCCTGTTCACCATGATCCCCTCCACGGGCCAAACTTCTCCCTTCTACATAATCCACGTCCCCCACCATGTCCTCAACAATACCTTCTATGTCCTACATGGCCCCATTCTATTTCCCCCTCCATATCTTCCACATCCTCCTCCACATCCCACTGCTACATCCTCCACGCCCCCTCGCAGAGGGGTTTCACAATCCCCCTCCACATCCTGCACATACCCATTCTACGTCCACACCCCCTCCACATCTTCCACATCCCCTCCACGTTACTCTCCATGTCCCCCTACTCGTCATCCATGGCCTCTGCAGCACCATTCTACGTCCTCCATGCCCACCGCCACGGCCACCACTTCACCCTTATTGCTGTCCACATCATAATCCACATCGACAACATCTCCCACAATGTCCTCC
Source organism: Clitarchus hookeri (assembly GCA_002778355.1). Taxonomy (NCBI): domain Eukaryota; kingdom Metazoa; phylum Arthropoda; class Insecta; order Phasmatodea; family Phasmatidae; genus Clitarchus; species Clitarchus hookeri. The sequence continues at coordinate 162,453 of NQII01000744.1, forward strand.
ACCTCCCTCACCATGTCATTTATGTCCCGCTTCTACATCCTCCACGTCCACCAAGTCACCGTCCATGTCCGCCACGTCCCCCTCGACACCATCCACGTCTACCACCTCCCTTACCACATCATTTGTGTCCCCCTTCTACATTCTCCACGTCCACCAAGTTGCCATCCATGTCCGCTACGTCATCCTCCACATCCACCATGTCCTCTACACCATCCACGTCTGCCACATCCCCCCACATCATTCTCCACTTCCCTCTCGTCAAGCAACGTCCGGCACATCATCCACTACATCTGCACATCATCCTCCACGTCCGCCACGTTATCCTTTACATCGTCTACGTCATTACCACATCTCCGCTCCCTCCACATTCCCCTCACCACACCCACATATTCAATTTCCCCCTCCATGTTCGCCATCCCACACGTCATCCTCCATGTCCACCACATACCCGCCATTTCTGCCACGTCATTCTCCACTTCACTCTCGTCAAGCAACTACCACCACGTCATCCTCCACAACTGCCACTTCCCCCTTGTCGAGCAACGTTCACCACGTCATCTGCCATGTCATCATCCAGGACCTTCATGTCTGCCTCCATGTCCACATTGTCCTCCACGTCATCATCCATGTCTGACACATCATCCACATTCTCGTCTCCCTCCACGTCACCCTAGTCTTCTCACCATGTCCTCCGCCACCATGTCATCCTTCATTTCCGCAATGTCATCCTTCATGTCCACCACGTCCTCGACATCTCCCTCATCAGTCTCCACTTCTGCCATGTCCCCCTCATCATCCTCCACTTCGGCCACGTCATCCACCATGTCTGCCACCACATCCATTTCCACGTCCCACACCACTTCCGCCACGTCATCCTCCACATCCATTGCCATGTCTCACTCCACTACCCTCTCGTCAAGCAACGACCACCACATCGTCCTCCACATCCGCAATGTTCCCCTCATCAAACCTTCACATCCTCCACGCCCTCGTCTGCCACGACTCCCTCCACGTCCTCCACCACCACGCCCACCTTGTCCTGTCCACGTCCGCATCATCATCATCCACATCAACCCCCTCCCTGCCTGCCACATCCTCACTCCATGTCTGCCACATAATCGTCCATATCCGCCACACACTTATTTATGTCTCCCATACAGACATCCACGTCCCTCTCGTCATTCCCACCATGTCCCCCTTTACATACCCCATCTACGTCCACGACACTCATCGCCCTTCACAACCCGTCGACACCTTCCACGTGCACCACGTCCTCCAAGACCCATCCACGTCCTACACATCAACCACCTACCCCTCCAATTCCGCAATGTTACCCATCACCTCCGTCTTGTCACACACCCCTTCCATCACTTCATCCATGTAATCCTCCACGCCCCATCACCTAACTCCATGACCGCCAATTCCCCTCAACTTCCGCAATGTAACATTCCACTTCCTCCTCATCCCGCGACATCCTCCACATCCCTTTCATCGCCCTCCACCCCCACTTCCTCTGAGACCCGCTCTAATTCCTCCTCAGATCGCTCCACATCCTCTGCAGCTCCCTCCATGTCACCGCCCCCTCCCACCTTCTCTGAGGCACCCTTCACATCATCCGTGGCCCACTCAACGTGGCCCACGTCTACCATGTCCCCCTCAACGTCCGCCACATCACCCTCTTCGCCCACCACGGCCCCTAAGCCCCCCTCCATATCCGTAACGTCAACCTCCACATCCGCTATGTCCCACTCGACTTCCGCCACGTCACCCTCCATGTCCACTGCGTAACCTTCCACTTCCGCACATCACCGTACACATCCATCATGTCCCCCTACACTTCCGCCATGTCACCCTCTTCAACTACCACGTCCCCCTCCAAATCCATCTTGTCACTCTCCATTTCTGCCACGTCACACTCCACTTCCGCCATGTCACGGTTTTTGTACAGCACTTCCGCCACGTCATGTTTTTCGTCCACCACTTCCGCCACGTAATGTTTTTCGTGCACCACTACCGCCACGTCAAACTACATGTCCGCCACATCATCTCCCGCATCACCCTCCACTCCTGCCTCGTCATCCTTCATGTCCGATGTCATCTTTCACGTGGATGTGGAGAATGATGTTGCGGAAGTGATGTACAAAAAAAGGTTACGTGGCAGAAGTAGAGGGTGGTGTGGGGGATGTGGTGGATGAAGAGGGTCACATGGTGGAAGTATAGGGGGATGTGGAGGACGTCATGAGGCGACGAGGAAGTGGAAGGTGAGGTGAGGTATTATTGAATATATTCGTTCCGCACCATTTAATGCATGGCATTATGAATTTAAGAAAATGAAAACAAAAGATTTATGATTTGACATACCCTATGCCTATAAAACTAATATGGTCGACAATTTCAAGAAACAGACGTATAGAGTCAGTGGTCCTAACTGCCGAGCAACTTTGGGTATGTTCCGACAATCGAGAGTCTAAGGCTACCAAGCACCCCCTAAATTTGAGCCGAATAATCCGTCACAGCCACACACTCCCATTTAAAATACAATGTTCCCATTCGCCCATAATACCACTAATACTGTGTTTGTTGAATGTCAAGGCAGGTGGCAAGAATTCTCGCAATCTAACCCTTCTCAGTGCACCTTGACAACTCAGTGAGGTGTTCCAGCAAATCACACTGAAATGGTCGCATGCAGGAGAAGACCAGCTTTAATTGGCCCATACTTGGGTGCTTCAGGCAGTACCCAAAATTCAAATGAAGCACGCATCGTTTGACGCCTGTAGGTTGGTAGGTGGAGTATTTCAGGACCCATTTCTTATATTGGAATGTTTGTCTCAGCATGCCCTACCACCCTTAAAATTATGCCCAAAAATTTTCGAAAACCCAGTAGATATCCAGCAATTTTCTCCAAAGACGTAATAATATTTCAAATAAATAAACACTTCACTGGGACCATTTGAATGTATTCAACAAATATAGCCGTAATTTTGCCATTATAGCCTTGAAAAAACAGTCTAAGTGAAATTTTAAAGTTTTGCATATAGAGGTTGGAGTTTGGTCACAATCTGTCCAAATTCAAATAACAACCCTTTTCTCTGGAACCATGAAAAGTCATTGTTCCGAGTGTGGACTATATAATAAGCTCTTAAAGCTGCCTTATACAATTATGTTTTAATTGTTATAAATATAAGTTGATACGAATTTGTTTACACGGATAGTACTACAAAATGTGCAAAGGCTCACTGCTTACTTTAAAACAATATTATTAGAGGGTTGATGATCTGCAGTTATTAACCGAATACGCCCCCAACCCCACACTTGTTTTTTAACTGGCACCCTCGGCAATAGAGTAGACTTTCTATTTGCAATGATGCTATTTTACCTCCAAGCAGAGCGTGTTGCTGCTTGCCGACCTGTGTGGGCCGATTGATAACATGAGCAAGCGTAAGATGTCAGACAATGGTTGCAGTCCGAGCGCGGAGCAAATACGTGCAACCAGACGAGATATTTAAACATAAAAGATCACTTATAGCAAGTCAAGTCAAGTCACAACTTCAGCACAAATATGTTTAAATAGAAAACTACAGTAAACTTATTCCAGCGTGGTAACAGTTAACTGTTAACCTGTCATCCCCATGCACCATTCTTACCATAGCCATGTGCTTGTCAAGGGAAGGCAAAAAGGCATGCTTTGTAAACACTTAACCAGGTAAGTGATTATTGTCACAATGTTGCCTCCTCACTAACCCTTAGTGGGATTTGCTGTTGGACGGTAAGGCCGAGATACACCCCCC
>NQII01000744.1:166254-187414 GCA_002778355.1 Clitarchus hookeri
CCCCCCTCCCCACCTTGGACGATGGTGAAGCAGTGGTCGTCGCTTTAACAGGTTTTTTCCCCTGGTGCCTGAATTGTTGACTTTGGTCACGTCAATAATTGTGCTTTAAGCTTTGGGTGGCGCAGAGGTGAGCGATGGGCGAGTGGGTGCACTGGTTGGAATGTAAGCTGGTGGTTAAGGGCTGCAACTACCCTGGTAACGTTAGCTCGCCGGAGCAAGGTAGGTGTCTTCCTCGGTGGCGTAGATGGCAGCAGAAATACTGGGCGTGGTAAGTGCCATAGGAGGTTAGAAGTGGAGCTTGCTGAGCTGGTGGTTGACACTCTCTGACATGCAGCCTCCTCTTTCATCCAGCAGTATACCTGGTTGTCAACTTTGCACCGCCCAGCCCTATAAAGAGACGTAAGGTGGTGGGGGTAACTAATTAGGTTGATAGTGGGTGGCCGGTAAGGGGTAGAGACAGCCTCATGGAATAAGGGATGTGGTGATGAGGTGAGGTGCAAGACCTGTACTACAGAGACTTGGCGTGCGGAACGTAGCGATCTGACCCAAGTTCCAAGTTGGAGGTTACAGTAGACTGCAAAGGATGCCCACTCCCATGGCTCCCTGGCGCATGGAACATCGCGGTCTGACCCAGGTGTCATGAAGCGCAGGAGTCCTGTTGGGAGTTGGGCTATTGTTTCCAAACAAGAAACCTGGAACGTGGAACGTCGTGGTTTGGCCCAGGCACTTACTGGAAGGTTGGTAGTCCAAGAGACAGTTGCTCTAATGAGGCCCAGAAAGACAAACTCCTTAGATAAACTTCGAGACAGCTATTAATAGGAGAGAAAAGGAGTAAGACATCGGCTTGTGATCAATCCTAGAAGAGTCTTACTAGGACAGATGACGAACTAGAAAGAGAAAGGACAAGGTGTAGGAATACAGAATGCTGGAAAGACAATTCGACCAATCTATGCCTGTTTTATTGATTGCTCGATTAAAACACACATAAACTAGCCTGTACCCTGACTGAGGCCTGAAGGGCCGGTCCTAAGTTGCCAACTAGTAAACTTACCTGTCTCGGAAGACTCAGCAGCGTGGGTTGAGGGGTGGGGGAGCGACGGCAACCCCAAGACTGCGGTACTCACACTCGTGATAGCTGAAAGTAAGCTACAAGGTAGCTGGAAGCAAGGCGACTTTGGTATGGTGACTGGTAGTGCGGTAGTATCGTGCAGGGCAGACCTGTCGACTGAACAGTGGAAGAATGATGCGACTTGAGAAAGTCTGTAGTTATTCTGGCAGCGTGACATTTTGCGAAGGCGAGACGTGAAGTCTGGTGGCTCTCAAGTAGAGTAACGAACAAGTGAACTGGTGCAGTCTCAATCGGAGGACTGCAAGTCCTATTTATACTTGTCTCAAAGGCCAGCGCTGGAATTGCGGGGACCGCGGCTGTGGCGAGACTATATGAGTGAATGATGTCGCTTGTGGCATGTCGACTGGTAGAAACTGGTCCCAGATTTTCCGAGTAATAAGTAGGAACCACTGGTGCAAGAATTTGGTGGGGCAACAATTTTACATGGTAAGAAAAGTGACAAAATACAAGTACAAAGTTAACATCACAGTGACTTTCTTATATGTAGTCATTTAGTTTATAAGTGGTTCCCAAAAAATTTCAAGTCCACAGCATTAAGGTCACATGTTTCTTTGTTCCAACCAAATTCTATAGTACTGTAACGTTGCAAGTAATAATAATTGATATGTGCTGAGAATATTTTATTTTCCTATATGTTCGGTAAAAAAAAGTAATTCATACAGTGTTTAGAACTTGGTGATAGTAGAAATTTGTATTTATTTTATATATATTCGATTTTGAAAGTTTATAATTTCATTTCAAGTCACTCGACAGTAGCATTGCTCATTGTAAGGTGTTGCAACACCTTTTTCTTTTACAAGGAAGCCAAGGACACATAGTTGGCTGTTATAATATTGTGCAATATAGGCAGGAGGACAAGGGTCGCGCTATAGCTACGTGATTATGTACACGCCTGTGTTGAGAGGGGTGTGTGTGCTATTTTTAGATATGACAGTATCCTGCAGCGCCTTGATTGGGCAGTTTTTATCGGTGCAATAAAGCTTGGAGAAGATACTTATAGCAAGCATGGCCTCCCTCGTACCCCAGTTCCAGCAATGTAGAGTTATTGCTTGCAATAGTAACCAAGAGGAGTAGTTTCAGTTTAGAGTCGAGTTCTGGTCAGTGAGAATCCACTAAGGACGTTTGAAGAGTACAAACGAGTCGTGATTGCAACTCACACCGGCAACGCCCACAATCTTTCTTTTTCATAATATTTTGGAAAAACCTTTAAGTAATAAAATACTTCCCCCGGTGTGAGAGGTCATTCACTAAGGGCGCCGAGAATACGTTTATTTTCTCAAGTGTTTATTTTCTCTCCCGCCTTCGTAAATAGCTTCGGAATTAAGAGTATTTTCGACTGAAGAATAATCAATACTGTGATTCTCAACTTGTTCCTGCTTGTTTGCTGTGAAGTATTTTTTGTGCCGCTGTTGTAACTGAAGTACAAAGTATAATTAAATCCAGTTGAACTATATTTCTGGCTCGTCTAATTATTTTATTTTGGTGCCTTTAAAAAAGTGAGTGTCTGTGTTTATACCCAACTGAGTTAGGAGAGCCAATGTTCGACTGTTTCACTACCGGCACGTCTCATAACATTACAGTAGATTGATGACATTATTTATTTTACTGAAAAGAAAAAGATTTTATGAACTACCAAAAATTACTGGGCAATATTATTTAATTCAGTCTTTATTCTTATCAAAATAAAAAAGATTAAAAAATGGTACAATCATACATTTTACATTCACAGAATGCTTGAAAATTTTAATTATAGATGGGATCAAATAATTATATAGAAGAACATGTAACAAATTAATTGAAAATCCAAAAATGTTTTGGTTGCACATAATAAAAGTGATACTAACAATGCAAGCATAATCAGACCAACAAAATTGTAACTTGTACTAACTACAAATAAACAACTAACTAACTAATGCTTTAATTTGATACACAACCGTACAACACATCTGTGTTTAAGAGCATAGGATATTGCAAGATTTACAGATGCCACATCTTACATGCATAAATAAAGGTGTTAATTCAGTACACACTGTGTCTCAATTGAGTTAAAAGATGCACACTAATTCTATAACACTGAATGTAAAAGCCAACATCTTAAATGTAACTTATTAGCCTGACATCAAAATGTCAATACTATAACTTAACTTATTTTATGTATTATTGTTTTTGTTAACAACTTTACAGCCCTTGCATAAATGCATCACTTTCTCAGGCAAAATTTCCTGAAAGGTTAAAGATTTTACATACTTATTTCATTGTTTAAATTATTCCTCCCCACCCTTCCACTGATGCACAATGTTTTTGCGTGTAATGTATTAAAATGTCTATTAGGCTGAGGTATTCCACAAGTTCAATGCGTGGGAGTGCAGTGTGTTAAGTTATATGTAAGAGTGATTTCCAGTAGAGAACTGCACCGTACTGGGCAAAAAGCACAACTCATTGAAAAATAGTACACACACTGTCAAAATTGTCAGAAAAGTACGACTTGTGTTGTATATGAAATAATACATAAATATTTTGTAATAGGCGTGGTGGTATCTATTTTTATATATGTGCTGTTTGCAATCCAGTGCTTACTGAGAGAAATGCAATGTACAACAACCAAAAAAGGGTAACAAACTTATTTTTCCACTGATTTCCCTCAAATTTTGAAATTTTTTAACCCAAATTTTTAAGGTACCTCAGAAATGGGTTGCTAAAGTGAGGTGGTCATAATAGAAGGGGTCGCAGCAGTGAGGTTATACTGTAATTAAAAATACTAACATTGCTACAAATATTTTGTTGCATACAGGCAAACATTAGGGTGTCCTGTGAAATTCCATTTTGGAATTCCCTGACTTTTCCAGGCAGAATCTTACCATTTTTCCTGACTAATTTTCAGGACCAAAACCTTCCAATACCACATTTTTCCACCGCTGACAAAACAAATACGCTATCCGTAAAGTTGAATTAAATCACACAGTAACAGACGAAGCAAGCAGGGCCAAAATTTTATTCAGTCCATCAATATTATTTGCAATGCATGCTATCGACTTTACATGAGTGCCTATAACAAACACACAAATACTTTTTGTACGTATACGCCTTACGCCACTTGGCTAAGATGTATCATTGTCAGTTCACAAACAAAATTTTGAATTGCATATTCTCATAATTACATTTTCTTGTATTCACACAACTAACAGCTTTCGCAAAGTAGCAATTAATTACATTTTCCCTGACATTTCCCTATCACATGAAATTTCATGACTTTTCCTTGTGGGTGGGCACCCTGAACATTGTAATTACGATGACTGGCCTACTTGATAAAGGTTTTCCTGCAAAATGTGCTTTCTGAAGCATCTAAAATGGAAATATGCTTAAACTATGATAAACAATTACAAAACTATTTTTTAAATATTTTAATAAGTGAATGCTAGTGTTACAAAATATGTGCATTCTGCTTTCACATGCAACGTAAATTGCACTATTTTTTGGTAATTTGACTAGTGTGTTTACTACTTATTAATGAGTCGGGTATAGTACTCTATTGGAAGACACTCTGCTCCTAACTTACTATAAGCGGTTCATGGTAAAGGGAGCACTTTTGAGGCTCTAGTTACTTTTTCCTTACAGCCATTTCTTATCCTTTTTAACTAAATATTGGCATGTATGTAATAAACACAGTGTGTATATTCCACCGCACTCGGAAGTCAAAGTCTAGGGCTAAATAAAATATAATTATTGACTATTATTCCAAATTAAAGGGCTTTCAGAAGTGCTCACTTTACCATGAACAGCCTACAGAGCCATGATTTTATGACGTAATTTCAATGAAAACCGCAGATTTTGTCTTTAATCTCATAAAAGATTTACTATGACTGTATAAAGACGTACTTGCCAAATTCAGTTGCAATGTCTTTGGGTTACTAAAATAAATTGATTTAAGAAATTTAATATTTTGGCATTGCTTTTATTTTTTTATGTATTCTGAGTATAGTTAACAATAATGTATACTTACTCACATGTTCATGTAAAGATTTATACAATTACATACGTAAGAGTGAGGATCTATGTATTTCAACTAAAAGAAAAAAATTACATATAGTTTAATTTTTTTCTGACACAGATGTTGGATTTTTCCAGAGAATGTCTATTTTCGTTTTTTCATTACCTCACAAGAATATTTTAAAAATGAATTTCTAGAAAAATAAATTTTGAAACCAAATATTGGATTAACTTAAAAAAAATTTCAGCTAAAAATTTACATTATTTTTTACTAGCACATAGTTTATAAATTTACTGTTTAGTTGTTAAAATAATGTTTTTTTTTTAAAATAAAATTGTGTTTTATGGCTATATTTAATGTTATTTAGTATTTAAGTTAAATTTTGGTGTTATTTCATTTTTATATCTATTCACCATAAAATCTTGCCTTAGTGATAACATATGCAAGCACCAGATGCCCCATAATCTTAATGTGCGAGGCAATGAATTGGTGTGCAGTCTGCCAGCAGTACAAATCATAAGGACTTATCATTTAATGGATTTATAATAAAGATAAAACATGTGATGCACATCTCTATTCTAACATACTAAACTTTCAGCAGTTACTTTAACACAAAAGATTTTTAAAAAAATGTACTTTATGTCCCTAGAATGTATTAGAATTTTCCTAACTAACAATTATTGTAAAACACCAGTTTCAACATAAAAATACTCCAGGAAAACCCATTTGTATCCCTACACATGTAAAAATTTTAAAATGTTATTTATGTGCAGACAACATACAGAATATTGAACCAGCTACATTTTACACAATTTTCACTTGCGCTCTGCACACTGTTAAGTGGTCTAGGCTTGGCAGGTTGTAACCTTAATGGTATTATCCACCAGAATGTATTCCACGTGTCCTTGGCCTTAAAAAAGCATGGCCCAGGGGGACACATTACACACCTCATCATTTACTTACAAGGTACTAAACTGGAGTGTGATCTTTCCATCTGTAACTTTCCTACAACTCGCCGCCGGATGAAGCTGGCCTAGCCAGCGAAACGTCATGATCGCGCAACCATGCGAAAAAACTGTCCTTTTATATATTTCCTCTCCGAGACTATTAGTGGTGAACCTGTCAAATGTTGGCACCATAATAGAGTTGTGCAGCACATGCTTGTACTACCTTAAATATCCCGTATCAAAGTTCACACTCCTTCACTTTACAAAAAAATACACAGAAACTAAAATAATCTCTTAAATGCCACTGCAAAGACACATCACTCAAACCTACAGAACAATTTTTGGACAAAACAAATGTTATTGGAGCTCTGTTCAACATGCGTCAGCCTATGTAAACAGCAGACTTAAAATATTGTATTTACCCGTGTACAACCTGCCCCACATTTTAAGTATTCTCCCAGGGGATAAAATATTTTTTTAGGATCTGTATTAGGTTCTACAAACTTGTGTTTTGCTGCATACGCTTACATATGTTGCAATAATAAAACCTGCCAAGATCTACACTGTATTTGTTCAAAATAATTGTCCTCATTTTTTTTGGTAAAATTGGTACCTCGGACATAGGCACTGTATTTACAACCTAAGCACTTTTTCTACCCATCAAAACATGCTGCTGCTGGCGGGGCAATTGATAACGCAAATAGAAGCTGTCAAGCCAGATAAGATATTTGAAGATAAAAGGCCACTTACGTCTTGGCACATTACAAGTTCCGTGGAAATATGGTAAACATGTAACCATTTTTTTCTAATGTGATTAATGTTTCAAAACCGTTACAGTACTTGTTTATGAAAAACATAAACAGCTTTGATTAGAGCATCAATCGTGGACTGCTCTTACGCGCCCTGGCCACATACTAGCTGACAAACCCTGTTACAGTTAATTGTTTTGTTTCCTGCGAGGTCTCGTGGGTGAAAACATCATCCCTGCCATAGCCATGCAATCTATGTCAATTTTCTGGTCCTCAATTTTTCTCCAAAATCTCAATATCTAAGACACGCAGATCCATCATCCTCAAATTTGTTTCTGAGAAAAAAAAAATTGTGTGGCGGTACATGGGCAAATACATTAAAGCATCATTTTGTACGAAACTGGCATGAACATTTCCGATGTGACAGTTTCTCACACAGAACCATATAAGTAATGTATGCTCAGATATAGTAAACACCATATACTGTTATCACAAGAGCATTATAGCATACAGAGCCACCAGTGTTGCTACTTGCTCATGTTTTACGCTTATTCTAGCACAATTCTACTAACAAACAATCTGTTTCATCTGCCTTTGCCTTAATAGTTTTGGTTTCACTGCTTGAGCATTGTCACATATTTTACTGTACTCCAGACTGTTGATTAATCTAAGACCACTACCTTTAAACATGCTTTTTGAGTGCAAATGCCATGGTGTCAAATGCAGTCACGTCCCCACACAACCCTGTACAATCCGATGAAGCATGCAATAGCAGTCCTCGACAGGTGATATAAGTCTTGGACCTGAGATGGACTCAATTACTGTAAACAATATTGATTACTAACACTGCATACTGAAGTAGCAACTAGGTTTACCAGACCAATTAAAAAAATTGGTATGCATTTTATTTAAGCTAATTAGTCTCCCAGCAGTTCACCATATGCGACTTTTAAGATGCACTGTATGACTGAAGAGAAAGGAATGGTGTCCCAAGATAACGAAACAAGATGACTGAAGTGACCCACAGTGGTTTGCAAAATTATTTATAACTAACAGAGTCAAGAAGATGCAAGGATCACATATGTAACAAGATGTAACACATATCTAACAGCTATTCGTGATAATAATTGGTTTGCATAGACCTGTGTGGTATTGTGCCCATAGTTCATTTATGGTGTTCTGTAATATTTTTCATATGTGATAATATTGTATATTTTTAGAAATATATTGTACATATTAGTTGGACTCTGAAATTACTCTTCCCAGTAAAGTTTTGCCATAAGCAATCATCTCACATGTGTGTACGTATCTCAGACCTGGTAACTTGCTCAAAAATAAAAATTAATAGCGAGGCCCGCAGCTTGAACTGAGATCTGGATTTGGTCCCCATGCAAAAAGAAGTTACTCGACCCTGATGTAGAGGCTAGCCTGGGTGCTGTGACATTGGTTGCAGATAGTCTCAGCAATTATAAAACCTAACTTTTTTTTTTAACCAGATTTTCTAAATTGATCATTTCTTTGGGCACATGTTACTAAAGACAAAAAGACATTTGATTAGAAAATTTTCAACTTTCAGAAGCATAAGTAACCCTTATAAAAAATCCTTTTCTTTTTTTGTAGCTCTAAATAATGGTCTTAATTAATGGAATGTTTATTAATTTATTTTTTTCACATGTTATCATGTCTATAATAAATAGAAATATCGAGAACAAGATGATGATGATGATAATAATGTTTGTATGAGACTGTTACAATGATATATATATATTAGGGATGGGTCGGTTCGGTTCTTCGGTTCCAATTTATACCGGTTCTTGAGGTTTGACTCAGAACCGGTTTTAGGTTAAAAACAATTACTCGGTTCTTGGTTCTGGACAGCAATGGCAAAACTCTGTTATTACAAAAATAACTAAGGTATTTACTTATGTATAGCACGCCCCTTTTTCCCCCAACATAAAGGAAAAAATTTCTGGGATGCGTGCTATACATGGAAAAACAATTAAGGAGTGGTAGTCGTAAACTGTTCGGTGATGTTTGGAGGGAAGTGTAGGGGATTAGTCTCTCGCTCTTACATCAACACTCCTCTCCCTTCTCACTCTCTTTTTCTCTCAGCCCTCCCCGGTAAACAACACTGCTAGCCGATCGATACAGCCTTCTTTGTTTGGCAGGATGGACGCCGGCCAGGTGTAAAAGAGGAAGAAGAGACGGTTTTTTTTAGAGGAGTCACTGAGTTATTTAATTAAAGTATTTTCCAAACAAATCACAATCACCACATATTAATGTAAAAAAAGAATAATTTTTTAGATATATACTAACCTTAAATAAATTTAATGCAAGTTTATCTGTAGGCATTAAAACTTATCTTCACACTTTGTTATTGTTCAATTCTTCCATAGGTTAATTAAAACATTTAATGAATTTTACACCTGCATTGGTTTAATAAAGTTGCAAGCAAAAGGCAAGTATTCAAAATAGAACCGAATACTGGAACCGATATTTAAATTGTAGAATCAGCAGGCACCGGAATCAACATTTTTTGTTATTCGACCCATCCCTAATATATATATATATATATAGACACACACACACACACTCACACACACACAGTGGAGTCTCAGTTAACTGTCACCCTTTTAACCATGAGTTTCTGTTAATCGTCAGTAAACTGACACGACAAGTAAAATAATAAAATTGGATATAATAAACAAACTTGATAAACTAAAAATGAAATAACTTTTTTCTCACTTCATATTAGATCAAATTAAGCACATTATTGAGTTGAACAATACGTATACTGTACTGTAATACTTTTGTCAATGAATACCCAGTAAAAATACATTCTGTGCGGTGCGGAATGCAAATGACTCACGTTTGTTGTTTATGTACAAACTACATATGTACTTCGTAGAATCGTTCCGTCTTCCTCACCACCCTACCGGAATTCCTAGACACCCATCCGCCCTCCCATTCCTACAGTCAGTTCAGTAGCGGTAGTCACTTAGTCAGCACGTCATGTTTAAGTGAAGAAGAGAAAAGGATGATACACTCAAGGATTGCCCCAAAATAATTAGCCACAGTGATGCTGAAAACATGTTTTCCAAGTGCATTGAATGGTACGAGCAACAAGAAGAAGCAGACGCTACACAGACATTACTCCTACGTAAGATCGCAACAAGGCAGCAACAAAAGCCCGTGGAGTATTNAGAGCAACCAGAAGAAGCAGACGCTACACAGACATTACTCCTACGTAAGATCGCAACAAGGCAGCAACAAAAGCCCGTGGAGTATTACAACAAAGGAAAATGAAAGACTTTTTTAGGTAGGATTATACTACTGAACATATACATACTAGTACTGTATTCAATGTTGTTATTTTATCAACATAATAAACAGGCATCTACAATATTTAATATCAAATACATACTGTGCTGTACATACTTCTATTGATTACTACTTGTTAAAAAATATAGTGCTAAATATTGTATACATTATTATCGCTAGTATCTGTCGTGTCTTTGAGAAGGAGGGGGGAGGGGGGTTGGAGGGGCATTTCTATTATCCGTATATTCTCTCAACCATCATGGTGACGGTCCCGAGATTGAAGGATAATAGAGACTCCACTGTATATTATATTATATATATATATATATATATATACACACACACACACACACGCATGCACGCACACACACATATATTAGGCGAAAATGTATGTAGTATGTATTATTTTCCAATAAGTGATTATTAGGGGAGCAATCCATGCCCTAAAATCGAATTTTTGAAATGATTTTCATTATAAATATCAGGAATTACTTGCAGTAAGCAAAAAATCGATAAATTGTGGTTTGCAGAACTGAGATCATACACCTGTGAAAATATGGTGGGTAATATCATCCCCCTTCATAAGGAAAATAGGGGTGCTGATTTGTAACAAAACACAGGATGGCAAACATTATTTTCCTGATGAAGGGGGATGATTTTACCAACCACATTTTCTCATTTTTATATTTCACTGGAATTAAAATGTGTATTAATATTAAGATACCTTTGGTTAGAGCTGTGCAGATTCACCAATGTGTGAAAAAGATTTTTTACCGACATTTAAGTTGAATTTACGTTACTACCGTACTAAAATAATTCTCTCAAAAAAAACAAAATGTAGGTTAAGTAATGTTTTCTGCTTGGGTGCTCTGTTACACATTTGGGTTGGTATAGAAAATGTGTGTAGGAACAGGAAGATTCAAAATTAACGCCCATCACAGAATTAGTTGTTATCATGTTTTCAATTATAAGCATAACATGATGCAAAGAGGATTGACAATATAGAATAGAAATGGTTCACTTCTTGATACCAAATGACATCAACCTCTCATTAACACACACTCCTTTGTTTTAGTCTGCAAAACACGGACCCAGCTAAAAAAAAGTCTGTGAAAGCTAATGAGTAAACTAGCATCAAACGACTCCTTTACTAACCTATTCTAAAAGAAACTTGTTGAACCCATTTATGGCACAGAAACTCAGCACAAGGAGTCACATGACAGACACAGAGGGCCTGCGATGCGAAGGTGTTGCGCTCTCCACACTTCTACCACGATCAGAGTCTTTTCTTCGTTTCGGCCTTGCCGGCTGGCCCATCTCCTGCGCCTCCTGCTTCAACCGGACTGAACTGTAGCCACGGTTCAGGCGCATCGCAGCCGCACCGTGGAGCTGGTCTGCCTCCGAGTTGCAAACCCATGAGCTCTGCCTCGTGGGGTCTTTCTGCTTGGGAGAAAGCACTGCATCAATTGCTGAATCTTTGACGAACGTTGGAGTCTGTGTGCCAATCTCTCGAGAATGACACGTCATCTTACACTCGTCTGCATCTATCTCGCACGTGTCGACCTGCGTCCCAACGTCGCAACTAGTCCGATGGGTTTCGAGTGAGCCGTACAATAGCTTCCTATCGCTGCTCTGCCGCTGGGTCCCTGTGGAGATGCCAGAGTGTGACGAAAGGGCAGCCAAACGCACCAGCTCAGGACAGATGGAGGAATTGTCGGACAAGGCTGCCTCTTCATCGCCGTCGTCCATGTCGTAGACATGGACGTCATCCAGCAGGGTGGTCTTGCCACTCAGCACTTCACATGATCTGCCAGACACCACCATGTTCAACACTTGAGTGAAACTGTCCAGCTTGACCATTTCATCCGGCTGACTTTCACTTTGGTCTGATGGCGAGGACACCACACCCTCCAAACCAGCAGTTGCAAATCTTCTTTTCATTAATTTTGGGACCAGTGCCTGAATACTGGGGTTTCCAATTGCAAGAGCATTTAAAATCTGTGCAAAAAAACATTATTTAATACATTATTTTGCTTACTAAAACTATTATTAGGATCTACAAGCCACTAATTTAGTCAACAATGACAGTATTTACTCTATTTTAAGCCGCACATTTTTTCCGAAAATATTTTTGAAAAACAAAAGTGCTTCCTAGAATAGAGTACCAACAATTTTTTTGCCTGATTTTTTTTCAGCATTCTTTTGTTTTTTAAAACAAATGTAATTATTTTTGCAGAATATAATGGAAATACAGCGGCTGATGGTTTAACCTGTGGCCTCGTATGTAAACCAATAATTTTTTCCTGGGGTTTTCCCCAAAATTTTTGGTGCTACTTAGGATCGATGGAAGCTTAGAATCAAGTAAATACTGTATTTCTTTAGCCAGTGACCTGTTACTCAAAGTGAAAATTGTGAAATAAGTTTTTCATCAAACAAATTTTAACCAAACCAATGTTTTTAACTTATAAGGTGCTCTTTACAGACACATGTAACTAATACACACATTTGGTGGTTACAAGTTGGTGGGTGGCCTTCTGGCTGTTAGATTTCACTAGTGCACCAAATGTATAAAAATTAGAAAAGAAATTCTTCTACACTGATGCACGGCTACGCTCTGCTAAGTGTGGCAAATTTCTCCTCCCTCCAAGCAAATAGGTGCAAAGGCAACGCACTGGACTTGCAATCAAGCAAAGCAGGGCTCAATTCCCAGTACAGCCATCCAAATTTTCACTTTTCCATGGCTTTCCAAATNCCCAGTACAGCCATCCAAATTTTCACTTTTCCATGGCTTTCCAAATCATTTTGGTGAATGTTGGCATACTTCTTACTCGGAGGACTAATTACTAAAAAAAAAAGTGTGAAGCCTACAAATTTATGGAAATCAGTGTTAAAAAACCAAGAAACTCAACGCCTACATTTAATNAAAAAAAAAGTGTGAAGCCTACAAATTTATGGAAATCAGTGTTAAAAAACCAAGAAACTCAACACCTACATTTAATTTGTTGCCAACTTCGTAAGCAAGTATTTTGCCAGACTGGTGCATTTCTGCAGAGGAATTGTAAGTCTACACAGTTTACTGTGGTGAAAGATGTTTTGCTAAAACAACCTACAGGAGAAAAATATATTCAATGAGAAATACTATTTGTCAAGATTTACTGTCACTAGAATATCCAGACAGCTGTGGTAAAACATGGCCGCATGAAATTTGTGACATTGTGTTCTCAAGTTCAACTTCGTAACTGTAACAGGGCAGCCACAACTGTGAGAGAATGTAAAGACTTACGTGGGCCCCGAGCTGTTTCTCTGGAGATGCAGTGCTGCTCTTCTTCGCTGTCATGGGGGCTACCCTGCTGGTGCGATGGCGGCCAAATTCCCGGCGCCGACGCTTAGGGCGGAAAGACTTGGAGCTGCGAGAGCCGCTGACCCCTGGCATGGATGTGGTGGTCGCCACCTTGCGGGTTGCTGTCACCTCTGCTATCTGCACTGAGACCTGCGAGTCGAGGGAGTGGCGGCGCGACTCCACAGACACCCTGCAAACACCACCATCACCACTCCCATGAACAGCACGGCAGTTTCAATATATTTGAGCTTTCAAGGCAGTAAGAACTACAAAAAGGGTAAGTACTGTATGGCAATTTAGTCAGTGGATCCTTTGCAGCCAAAAATGTGTTTTACCTTTATTCCTTCCCCATGAAGTTCTGAGCTGAACTTGGCCCTACTTTTCTTTCTTAAAGGCATGAACTGATTGTGTATTTAAACGAGGGCATCGTGGAAATAAAATTAGATTACACTTTGTATGTGAGTGCAAGTAACCACTTAAAACAAAGCTCAAAACCACAGATAAATATAACTATTGAAAAGTAATTTTCGCTCACGTGGTTATAGTAACAAACTTTTAGGGAGAATTAAAGGTATTTGTTAGTGGACAGACACTGATCATGAACACAGAACAGAGCACTAACAATGTCATTTTTTGGTTCTAGAATCACTCTTTTACATAGCCACTGGTCGTCATTCATATTTCTTTGTAGATCTGGGTAAACTCTGGCAATCATTTCCGTATCACTCTGCACCAAATTACTAAAATCCCCTGCTAGTGACACACAGCCCTCGGCATCTGTTTCTAACCACCCATCTCCAATTTTTAATAATGTATCAGCATAATGTCCTGTGTGAACGTCATTGTAGAGGTGCACTCTCATATTTGTCGTCAAGCTGAATTTCTTGGCATTTGCCCATAAGCTTGACGACTTGAGACAAGCTTTGATTTCACCTGCTGGTGTGCCCCTCTGAATCACCGGCAGAGTTTGGCGGAAGTCACCAGCCAGTAATACAACCATTCCTCCCATAATGTCTGTATTGTTTCGTATATCCTATAGAGTTCAGTTTAGGGCCTCTGTCGCTTTTTTGTGTAACATTGTGCTTTCGTCCCACACTAACAACTTACATTGACGCAGCATTGTACCCCAAGCGCTATTTTTAGCAAAAAATTTTTTTTTTTGAGGGAATGAGATATTTTTTGGGATAAAAAGTAGCCTATGTCACTTCCCGGCCGCTCCAACTATCTCTGTGCAAAAAATCACGTTGATCCGTTGCTTTGTTGCAACGTGAAAGAAGGACGAACAAACAAACAAACACACTTTCACATTTATAATATTAGTTACGATATATGTGCGCATATGTGTGTGTGTGTATTTACTCATATAATACCAGAAAAAAACGGGTGTAAGGATTATGCAATAAAAACTGGAAGGGAAAAAAAGGAGGAGGACCCAACAACCTGTTTACTTAACAAAAAAAAAATCAGTGCTGGCACAAAACAAATTAAAATGGAATACCCAGTAATGTATTTTGACTTGTTACGATACATTTCCTATGGCAATACTTTAATGTACCATTATGATCAATATGAAATACAAGGTAAAGTATGCATATTAAAATATAATAGCTTTGGTTTACACTCACTTGCCATAAGGGTATAATGATATGTAACAAAGTAACTAGTGTTAATGAAAACTGCAGATGTAAAAGCAGCAGCAGCAGGCAGAGATAGCTGGCAAAGTAGTAAACAATTTGGCAATGGTACAGTAACTTCGCTATGCCTTCAGCTGCAGGCTGCAGCACGACATCCCTTCAACCCTGCCAGACTATCATTGATGGTTCCAACCCTGTGGTGCACGAGGAAACTAGGCAGTGAGAATTTAATTTTTACAAAGAACACTGTGCAAAGTCACAGNTTCCAACCCTGTGGTGCACGAGGAAACTAGGCAGTGAGAATTTAATTTTTACAAAGAACACTGTGCAAAGTCACAGCGAAGAAATTTACAGAAATTTCACGTTTCATAAACACTCAAGAGATGTGTGTATAGACAGACAACTACCTACAATTCTAGTCTATTTTCCTCTAGATCCAATGCTAGTACATACAAAAACTGATGACAAAAANACAGACAACTACCTACAATTCTAGTCTATTTTCCTCTAGATCCAATGCTAGTACATACAAAAACTGATGACAAAAAAATTACATTTATTCTTGGTTTAGACTGAAAGTGGTATTTTGCAGCATGTCAAAACACTACGGCTGGGTATGCGTTATCAATTTATTATACAAGGTAATCATGGTTCTTTTTGTGCTCAATAATACTCTCTGTCTCATATCAGTTGGTGAGATTTTGACAGTTCGACGAAAGTAGCACCAACTGTTTACTTTGCTGTATTTTTTATCAACACACTGTCACCATATCTACTTGCCATTGTACCGTAATGTTAAACAAATTTTAAGATATTTTAGACTGGCATCTGTCTAAAAAAAATTAGTACGTTATAAAAGTAAAAATATAAAACTGTGCAAAAAAAATTAAATATTTGATAACTCTTTTTTAATTTGTCCGAGACAGCGAACTTGGGTTAACATTTGCGAGATGGTAGTTGCAGCTATTATCACAATTTGGAAGTCATATCTAATATAACTGGAACTAAAAGTAATTCGGGAAATTTGATTGACAACNCAGCTATTATCACAATTTGGAAGTCATATCTAATATAACTGGAACTAAAAGTAATTCGGGAAATTTGATTGACAACGCACTTTCCTTCGCCAACAACTCACCAACGACTATTGATTGCAATGCAGTAATTCTACTATTACTGATACTAAACAGTTCGAGCTGGAAATATGTGATGTGGAATACCATAAGAATTGCTTAAAAACTATTCACGCGTGTCCCACAAAATAGTAACAACACGGAAACACGGAAATTGGTTTTTGGGAGAACAATATGGCGTATAATTTACGTAGACGAACAATTACCGGCCCAATAGAGATTACTAGTACTCAAAATCGCTGTACATGAAATATATGTTACTTCAAATATTATGCAGAGTTTGCGGAAAAATAAAACAATTGGTATCTGTTNAATTACCGGCCCAATAGAGATTACTAGTACTCAAAATCGCTGTACATGAAATATATGTTACTTCAAATATTATGCAGAGTTTGCGGAAAAATAAAACAATTGGTATCTGTTCGTAAATTTGTTATATATTGCACACGAAAACTATACTTTTCTGGCTGGTAGTGCTTCGGGAAAGAGCGCACAGATGGCGTGCACGGCATGACAGGGCAAGGTGTGAGCCGTTTGCATTGCTCAAGAGAAAGCAGCACAGCCTGCGTGTTGATCCCGTCTTTTAAAAGTTGACTGTTCTTCTATTACTGGCTCGGAACAACACAAATTAAAAATGTATTTCGTCAAATTATTAGAAATAATAATTTAGCTATATTAAGCAATATTTCTGTAGGCTTTCAGAATTAATATTAAGCATGTATGGAAAATATGGTTGGAGAGTGGGGATACGACGTGAAAAAGGTTTTGAAGTTGAGTTTCATTTGGAGACTGATTGTTTTATTGTGCATTTCATTTTGAACACCTCTGCATTACTACATTATCATGAAGTTTAGTTTGTAATACTAACAACCACTGTTTTGTGATCACGTACAATAAAATGTATTAATTAATTTAGGAACCCTTTCTTATCGCGTATTTTCTGCTTGTCTAATGTGCGTCAGTAGTGCACTCAGAATAGCCAACATAATATTAACTTTTGTTCGTTCGTGCATCAGCTGATGCAGGATTTTGTAAATGGCACTTTTTGTTTCGTACACATCAAGTTGCCACTTACTGACTGTCAGAGTCTCGCCAACTTATATGAGACAGACCATAAAACCCTGAAACTGCTCTATCTCTCATTAGCATCTTTTGGCAACTTCTTACTGAGTGATGTTTTGTAACACAAACAAAAGTTTTCCAGTCGCATAAATTGTGTAACCCACTACAACTGGCTTTTAATTCTGTTTGTGGAATATTCATTGGACAGGGAATTTCCCGTGTCTTTATTTGCACCACCTCGTGTAATACCACACAAGCAATATTTTATAATTCCCACACAAAATTTATAATTTGTTTGTGGAGTTCAGGGAATTTCCCAGCCTTAGACCATGAAACACACTCCTTTGCACTACCGCTCACCTCTCTCGTTCACCGGAAATTCACATGCAACAGCTCTGTTTCCATGTTGTTCGGCAAACTATGAAACTCACAACTTGAATTGTGCACTGCGTTAATTATATTTCCCTGTTCCGTTCCATTAACTTGCTACTTTTATACATGCATAGTGATACCCCCAAAAAAAAGCTGTGTGACTCACGAGTTTACAAATACTCTGCAAGGAAACCTTACTCTCCCGCCATTTAACGCCACACAGTAGCCACTACGAACTGACTGCTTAAGTTTAAACAACTTTTGTTGATGACAGTGATGGCCACTTTCTAAGTTATTTGTTCCTTGGGGCGGCCAAAACTGAGTTTCTTGCTGGAAAAGTCTGATGCAGGCATTGATCTCCTAAAAACCTTGGTGCAAGGATCATGTAAGTACATACAGTAATTTTGGCATATGATATACTCTAGCATTTTANCAGCTATTATCACAATTTGGAAGTCATATCTAATATAACTGGAACTAAAAGTAATTCGGGAAATTTGATTGACAATGCACTTTCCTTCGCCAACAACTCATCAACGACTATTGATTGCAATGCAGTAATTCTACTATTACTGATACTAAACAGTTCGAGCTGGAAATATGTGATGTGGAATACCATAAGAATTGCTTAAAAACTATTCACGCGTGTCCCACTTTCTTTGTTTTATCAATACAAAATAGTAACAACACGGAAACACGGAAATTGGTTTTTGGGAGAACAATATGGCGTATAATTTACGTAGACGAACGATTACCGGCCGAATAGAGTTACTAGTACTCAAAATCGTTGTACATGAAATATATGTTACTTCAAAAATTATGCAGAGTTTGCGGAAAAATAAAACCATTGGTATCTGTTCGTAAATTTGTTATATATTGCACACGAAATCTATACTTTTCTGGCTGGTAGTGCTTCAGGAAAGAGCACACAGATGGCGTGCACGGCATGACAGGGCGAGGTGTGAGCCGTTTGCATTGCTCAAGAGAAAGCAGCACAGCCTGCGTGTTGATCCCGTCTTTTAAAAGTTGACTGTTCTTCTATTACTGGCTCAAAACAACACAAATTAAAAATATATTTCGTCAAATTATTAGAAAAAATAATTTAGCTATATTAAGCAATATTTCTGTAGGCTTTCAGAATTAATATCAAGCATGTATGGAAAATATGGTTGGAGAGTGGGGATACGACGTGAAAAAGGTTTTGAAGTTGCGTTTCATTTGGATACTGATCTTTTTATTGTGCATTTCATTTTGAACACCTCTACATTACTACTTTATCGCGAAGTTTAGTTTGCAACACTAACACCACTGTTTTGTGACCACGTAAAATAAAATGTATTAATTAATCTAGGAACCCTTTCTTATCGCGTATTTTCTGCTTGTGTAATGTGCGTCGGCAGTGCACTTCTGAATAGCCAACATAATATTAACTTTTGTTCGTTCGTGCATCAGCTGATGCAGGATTTTGTAAATGGCACTTTTTGTTTCTTACACATTAAGTTGCCACTTACTGACTGTCAGAATCTCGCCAACTTATATGAGACAGACCATAAAGCCCTGAAACTGCTGTACCTCTCATTAGCATCTTTTGGCAACTTCTTACTGAGTGATGTTTTGTAACACAAACAAAAGTTTTCCAGTCTCATAAATTGTGTAACCCACTACAACTGGCTTTTAATTCTGTTTGTGGAATATTCATTGGACAGGGAATTTCCCGTGTCTTTATTTGCACCACCTCGTGTAATACCACACATGCAATATTTTATAATTCACACACAAAATTTATAATTTGTTTGTGGAGTTCAGGGAATTTCCCAGCCTTAGACCATGAAACACACTCCTTTGCACTACCGCTCACCTCTCTCGTTCACCGGAAATTCACATGCAACAGCTCTGTTTCCATGTTGTTCGGCAAACTATGAAACTCACAACTTGAATTGTGCACTGCGTTAATTATATTTCCCTGTTCCGTTCCATTAACTTGCTACTTTTATACATGCATAGTGATACCCCCAAAAAAAGCTGTGTGACTCACGAGTTTACAAATACTCTGCAAGGAAACCTTACCCTCCCGCCATTTAACGTCACACAGTAGCCACTACAAACTGACTGCTTAAGTTTAAACAACTTTTGTTGGTGACAGTGATGGCCACTTTCTAAGTTATTTGTTCCTTGGGGCGGCCAAAACTGAGTTTCTTGCTGGAAAAGTCTAATGCAGGCATTGGTCTCCTAAAAACCTTGGTGCAAGGATCATGTAAGTACATACAGTAATTTTGGCATATGATATACTCTAGCATTTTAGAAAGTAGTGATTTGTATAGTAACATCTTAATTAATTAAAATGTATATCATACATGTGTCAAATGTTGTTCATGTGACAAGTTGATACAAAATTTGATGATAGAATATTAAAATTATCAGTAAATCTGTACAATATCTAAGTTATTCTGGTGGCAGGAATACAAAGGACCGCTCACCTGCGAACACTCAGGCTGATCTCGGAGTGGCTGGAGGCTGACCCAGTGGGCCCAATAAGGGCCCCACGGCGCGTCATCAGCTTCGGCAGTGCTGCAGCCCATGTGGAGCTCAGGTCCTGTGAGGCTATGCTGTTAATGTCGAGGTTCAGACCTGCCGAAGTAAAAGACATGCACATTTACAGTGGTTACATGCAGCTTCTGTTGAAACTGGCACTATCTAATGAAAGCACAGTGCATTTTATTTATCACTACTGTAACAATATTAAGTATTATCTACTGATGATAACACAGCTACGAGGATAATATTATAAATAGTAGACAGAATACACAAGCACTCACAGGGCTGTATTCGTGGATACACACACACACAAACAAAAGTCGGACGAACACATTTTCCATGCGGAANCAAAGTGGGACGAACACATTTTACATGCGGAAGCGTGTTTGCATGGAAAATGTGTGTGTCCGACTTTTGTTTGTGTATCCACGAATACAGCCCTGTGAGTGCTTGTGCATTCTGTCTATAATATATTATAATATAATCAGTGGCCTAGCGGCTTTTTCCCACCATATCTACGTGGATAATAAATACAGTTGAACCATGCTACAAGACAACTGACAGTGGAGAGAGAAATTATCGCCCTCGCTATAGATAATTATAGTTATTACAGAAATTTACTGTGCAGTATCACTTCATGCAGTGTTATTGTAACAAAACCTCTGATTTTTTTATTAGAAGTAACTGAAAATAGACTTTCTGATCACTGAAAGTTATACAGCTCTCCGTTCAAACGTTATATCTGGCATCCACGAGAGGTTGTTTGTACACATCTGGGGTATTATTTTCATTCAGAAGATGTCTTAATTTAAAATATTTTAAAAAAAGCATATGATTCTTTCACAAGAAGCAACTGAAAATGGACTTTGCAGTCACTGAAAGTTACTTAGTGCTCCTGTTTAATTTATTTTGGTAATGAGGGGAGTTATTTATATATATATATATATATA
>NQII01000744.1:200118-236765 GCA_002778355.1 Clitarchus hookeri
CCTTCAGCACCGGCAGCCGCAGCGGCACCTCCGCCCAAGAACTGGACACCATCTCCAGCCGACAGCAGCCACACCAGCAGCAGAGCAAGGAGCTACCCTGAGCCACATCCAGTACACGTAAACCAATGGCAGTGTGCCAACTAGTAAGTACGCAGGGCAGTAAACCCACAACTGACTTTGTGCTGTGCTGTCAAGCCACGCACCCTATTTTTTATTACGGGTGTGGCCCAGTCAGCAGTCAATAAGGTCAGCCAGTTAAATCGCCAGTGTTTCTGACTGACACACCAAAACCTTGCCCGACCGTGACGTCGTCGTCAGCCACCCGTCACGCATCACACTCTTAGCACTGTTCTAAAGGTAATTTTCTCTGACCTGTACAGAATAAATTATGAATGCAGGAAACCAATAAGAACAAGAATGGTGCAGCCAGGTTTCACTGTATAATATAAGTGTAATGTAGCTTTCGTTATTGTTTAATGTCTTAAGAGTATAGTCACAAGCAACCATGACAACTTAGCTAAATGTATCTGTGAAACAACATAAATTCACTTAATCTTGTTTTTAACTGTAGATCTCTTTTCCATGTATTTTGTGATTCAGAATGCCATGGTCTAATGAAAATTTACTGAATTTTCATGAAATTTTTTAGTAATCTAGTGGTAGTTTACCACATTTGCATAAACTTTTAAAATAACTTTCAATGCAAAAAAATTGTATTAACACCTACTGACAATGCAATCCAACATTCATGTGGCTTCCCAATGAAAACTATTCCATGCTGCAAAGAAGGGCAAAGTGTGCACTGATCACGTACCTGGTGATGTACCTCTTCCACGTGTCCACGGTGGCAGCAGTCCACACCCATGATGACATGACAACACCAGCAGAGAAGAATATGAGCAGGTGAAGTTGTAGCATCATGACACTAGGACGAGCCTTCATCTTGCACGAGTCTGGTGCCAAGAAGACACTGTTGGTTATCCGGCAGCTGCAGAAAATCAACAACAAGACTATCATGATGCATTTGCCCTGCATTAATAAGAGTGCACCAGACTCAAATTGCAGCTATAAACGTTAATCATATCACACAAGTTTATGAACACCAATACAGAAAAAACAAAGAATGACAAACCTATTTGTTTTTACTAAGTTTGTAAGTAAATATTTTACCACACTAATGAATTTCTCTTTATGTAACTGCAATTTATGATATGTGGCCACTACCAGTACCTCTCACATGCAGCCAGCTTACGCAGCTGCCACAGAGTGGGGGTAAGAAGAAGTGTTTGGACTTGTGACATTGTTTACATGAATTGTTTAGTTCTTAGACCTTTCGTAATTTTCATCACCGAACTTGTGTGGTTATTTTAGTTAAACTCAGTTTCTTGTGCGGGACCCTTTTTGTATTTCCCACGCACCTGACTTTGTACGTGTTCGTCGGTTGTCGGCGTCCCTGACCTGGAGGAAGGACTAGTCTTTGTTCGGACATTATGGCGGTAGGTTGAGTCGGGGTGCATCTGCCGCCAAGTGTTGGTTTTTTCTCGCTGAATTTTCATTACAGTCCGCTACTGGCAATCCAAATTTAGTTTGGTTAAATTCGCCACAACAAGAAGTGTGTTACTCTGCTTCAGGACATCCAATACACCGCTATATATCGAGTTGCAGCCCCAGAAAACGCCACTTTTTGTTCTTTTCAGCCATTGCCTACTCATCTCTCCTACAAGCACCGCAATACTCAGTCGCGTGCAACCACTAGCTAACCATCCGTTAGCAATGAACAGTCTTTAGAACTACAGTACCCTTAAAGGTGTTTGGAGGTTGAGCTCACCACGCCGTCCACCTCATCGCGACTAGATCTGTGACTTCTACTCACATGCCTAAGTTTTTTAGACGGCTAGATTAGAGTAAGCAGCTGTGATTGTACATGACTTAGGCCACGCTATTGTCCAGGTCAGACCCGACACGGATTTTGTGAGCTTAGCAACAGAGACTCAAACTGGTAGAGCTTCCAGTGGAAAATATTTATTTATTCAGAATAAACTCAGTGTCCCTTTATTCAAAAGTTTCGTCTGCTTAATGGAGAAGGGATATCCTTTTTCAACTTGTCATTAACCACAGGATCTTCTTGGCGAGGAATAGGGGAACCAGACATGCATACTCAGACAACAAAAAAATATATGCTGCCGGAAATTGCGTCTCGGGGAGAATTCCCATCGCAACTTGATGCCCGGTGCTGCAGCTGTTCCATCTGTCTTGGTTGGACGTAAGTCCTTCGGACATGAATGTCACGTACCCAGAAGCCTGCACTAGGTCACACACAGGTGAATTCCAAGTTCGTATCACCAACTCCAACAGTCCAGCACGCCATCGCAATTCACAGTCTGGTACTGGAATTGGAGAGTCAGTGTGAGTAAATAAGATTCTGGCACAGATAGGCAATGAACAGACACTGAGCCAACCCATCCAGCTCTGTACATTCCACCGCGACTCTTCGCCAGGTGCAAAGGTTTAAAGGACGGGAAGGTACTACCTAATCCTGATCTTCCATGGGAGAGGAACACTTGNTGACCGACACACCAAAACCTTGCCCGACCGTGACGTCGTCGTCAGCCACCCGTCACACATCACACTCTTAGCACTGTTCTAAAGGTAATTTTCTCTGGCCTGTACAGAATAAATTATTAATGCAGGAAACCAATAAGAACGATAATGGTGCATCCAGGTTTCACTGTATAATATAAGTGTAATGTAGCTTTCATTATTGTTTAATGTCTTAAGAGCATAGTCACAAGCAACCATGACAACTTAGCTAAATGTATCTGTGAAACAACATAAATTCACTGAATCTTGTTTTTAACTGTAGATCTCTTTTCTATGTATTTTGTGATCCCGAATGCCATGGTCTAATGGAAATTTACTGAATATTCGTGAAATTTTTAAGTAATGTAGTGGTAGTTTACCACATTTGCATAAACTTTTAAAATAACTTTCAATGCAAAAAAATTGTATTAACACCTACTGACAATGCAATCCAACATTCATGTGGCTTCCCAATGAAAACTATTCCATGCTGCAAAGAAGGGCAAAGTGTGCACTGATCACGTACCTGGTGATGTACCTCTTCCACGTGTCCACGGTGGCAGCAGTCCACACCCATGATGACATGACAACACCAGCAGAGAAGAATATGAGCAGGTGAAGTTGTAGCATCATGACACTAGGACGAGCCTTCATCTTGCACGAGTCTGGTGCCAAGAAGACACTGTTGGTTATCCGGCAGCTGCAGAAAATCAACAACAAGACTATCATAATGCATTTGCCCTGCATTAATAAGAGTGCACCAGACTCAAATTGCAGCTATAAACGTTAATCATATCACACAAGTTTATGAACACCAATACAGAAAAAACAAAGAATGACAAACCTATTTGTTTTTACTAAGTTTGTAAGTAAATATTTTACCACACTAATGAATTTCTCTTTATGTAACTGCAATTTATGATATGTGGCCACTACCAGTACCTCTCACATGCAGTCAGCTTACGCAGCTGCCACAGAGTGGGGGTACGAAGAAGTGTTTGGACTTGTGACATTGTTTACATGAATTGTTTAGTTCTTAGACCTTTCGTAATTTTCATCACCGAACTTGTGTGGTTATTTCAGTTAAACTCAGTTTCTTGTGCGGGACCCTTTTTGTATTTCCCGCGCGCCTGACTTTGTGCGTGTTTGTTGGTTGTCGGCGCCTCTCAAGGGTTGGCGGCCCTGACCTGGAGGAAGAAGGACCAGTCTTCGTTCGGACATCATGGCGGCAGGTTGAGTCGGGGTGCATCTGCCGCCAAGCGTTCGTTTTTACTCGCTGAATTTTCGTTACAGTCCGCTACTGGCAATCCAAATTTAGTTTGATTAGATTTGCCACAACAAGAAGTGTGTTACTCTGCTTCAGGATCCTGATCCTCAGGACATCCAATACACCGCTATATATCGAGTTGCAGCCCCAGAAAATGCCACTTTTTGTTCTTTTCAGCCATTGCCTACTCATCCCTCCTATAAGCACTGCAATACTCAGTCGCATGCAACCACTAGCTAACCATCCGTTACCAATGAACAGTCTTTAGAACTAGAGTACCCTTGAAGGTGTTCGGAGGTTGTGCTCACCACGCCGTCTACCTCATCGCGACTAGATCTGTGACTTCTACTGACATGCCTAAGTTTTTTAGACGGCTAGATCAGAGTAAGCAGCTATGATTGTACATGACTTAGGCCACGCTATTGTCAAGGTCAGACCCGACACGGATTTTGTGAGTTTAGCAACAGAGACTCAAACTGGTAGAGCTTCCAGTGGAAAATATTTATTTATTCAGAATAAACTCAGTGTCCCTTTATTCAAAAGTTTCGTCTGCTTAATGGAGAAGGGATATCCTTTTTCAACTTGTCATTAACCCAGTAACCTACCACGTCCACAGGATCTTCTTGGTGAGGAATAGGGGAACCAGACATGCATGCTCAGACAACAAAAAAATATATGCTGCCGGAAATTGCGTCTCTGGGAGAATTCCCATCGCAACTTGATGCCCGGTGCTGCAGCTGTTCCATCTGTCTTGGTTGGACGTAAGTCCTTCGGACATGACGGTCACGTACCCAGAAGCCTGCACTAGGTCACACACAGGTGAATTCCAAGTTCGTATCACCAACTCCAACAGTCCAGCACGCCATCGCAATTCACAGTCTGGTACTGGAATTGGAGAGTCAGTGTGAGTAAATAGGATTCTGGCACAGATAAGCGATGAACAGACACTGAGCCAACCCATCCAGCTCTGTACATTCCACCGTGATTCTTCGCCAGGTGCAAAGGTTTAAAGGACGGGAAGGTACTACCTAATCCTGATCTTCCATGGGAGAGGAACACTTGNTCTTCGCCAGGTGCAAAGGTTTAAAGGACGGGAAGGTACTACCTAATCCTGATCTTCCATGGGAGAGGAACACTTGTACACTTATGCATTGCCACAGAGAGATCCCTGTAGCACTTCCACACCTCCCACCCCTACTGATGCCTTTCTCCAAACGAGGGGTAGAAAGGAAGGGTAGTTGCTGCAGCGCGAGAAACCAGAGTTGCCACCCCAAGGACCTCCAGCTCCGGTGGTATACACAAAGCAGAGAGAGTTCACCTGGTTCACATGACAGCAGCAAATCAACGAACTGCCTTGATACCAGCCTGGGCTCTTTTGGCCACTCACCAAGACCCCGGGTGCCCACAGCCCATGGGCCGCATCTGAACGAATGCAACCCTGGGGCATACAATATGTCTACATAGGCAAACAAGACCAAGCCCAACGAGACACAAGAACACATTACCCATATAGCCAGCCAACCTCTAGGAACAGGGGTTGTGTGAATATTCGGTATACTAAAACGAAAATGGAAAATAACAACTTTCATTTTCATTTCATAAGAAATTTGGTTGCCAAAAGTTGTTAAGAAATGAAAATCCTTAATTTTGATGAATCTTCTGGTGTTAAATGAATGTTCATTTAGTGCACCAGCAAAGGAAATTTTTGTCTGTAAATCACCTTGTTTGTTTTCACTATTTTAAACTAAAATAACTACATAAAATGGAAACTGATATTTAGGCAAAAACCCTTGTAGCAAACAATTCATATCCTCCATTTTTTTTTTATTGGTTTCAGAACACATTTATTATAATGAATAGCTTGCTAAAATGTTATGAAATTTGTTCAATTTCCATTAAAACTCTGCTATTATGAAATTATTTTTCTTTTTTGTTTCATCTTCACAAAAGTTCACAACATGTTTTTCATTTTCGTTTTGTGAGAAAAAAGTTGCATCNTTTTCTTTTTTGTTTCATCTTCACAAAAGTTCACAACATGTTTTTCATTTTCGTTTTGTGAGAAAAAAGTTGCATTCACACAACCCTACAAAGGATTATTCACCCCACCTACCAAAACACACGGACCTTCATAATCCTTGGATAGGGCCAGAGGTAGCTAGTATCTAGCAGACAGTAACTGTCGACCCTAAACTTGAGATCCAGAAAGGCCATACTCAAGTAAGGGCAAGGCATTGGTAGTCCATGCCGAAAGAGAAAAGACATGACGCTATCATAAGCCGTACCTGTGCAGTCGTCAATTTTAATTGGAAGATGTTCAAGTTGTATTAAAGTAATATTTCAGAGAAAATTCATGATTTTATGACAGAGATGATAGAACATGGAGTTGCAATGCTTGGTAAATCCTTGCACTGCTCAATATATTTAACATTTTGGGAGACAAGAGGAGGCCAAGTATACATCTCTCGGGTATCACTTTCTTCAAAAGATATTTGTCTATAAAAATAAATTCATATTTAATTTTAAAAAACTGTGCCACTTTCATGCTAGAGACAATTAAAAACTAGGTTAATGCAAAAATTGCATATTTCGATTTTTATGGAAGGTGGGTCAAAATCAGTCATTTATAGGGAGCTTCTTCCCACAACAATCTAATTTCTGGGAACTGTGTGCGGTCGTTTTAGAAAGGTTCTACTGTAAAAACATTCTTGGAAAGAGTTCGCCATGCATTCGTATTTTGAATTGAGCTCACATGTTAAACTGATTTGGACAAGTTTACTTTCCAAGATTTGGACAAGAAAAATTATAATGTGATTATTTTCAAACAATACAAACACAAATTTTATTGTGATTCATTCATTAAGAGATTATGTGAAGGTCTTTCAGTATGTGTACCTACAAAATGTAGACCGGAGACAGTTATCAGTTGGAAGAAACCAATTTGGTTCACATACAACAATCCTCCCCTTTGTCACTATTGGTTTTGAACAGAGTTGAAATGGTGCATGCTGACATGTCCTTTTAGGAAGATGAAAAGAGTTGTGCTGTGATGTGTGAGAAATATTACAAACCAGAGGTGATAAAACTGTGATTTAGAAATATATTTATGCAAAAAACACATGCTCAATTTTTTTTTGCAAGGAAAGAGTTGAAGCATCTAGAAATAGCTTTAAGAAAGAATCTAGTCCTTCCTCACAAATAGCTTGTTAAATTGAAATAGCTTTGTTAATTGAGATGTACGTGTAATGTTGTATGCACCTTTGCCTCACATATTAAATAAATTTTCTTATATTGTTTGTAACTAAACACTTAAGAGTTTCNACACACGGACCTTCATAATCCTTGGATAGGGCCAGAGGTAGCTAGTATCTAGCAGACAGTAACTGTCGACCCTAAACTTGAGATCCAGAAAGGCCATACTCAAGTAAGGGCAAGNTTTTTCTTTTTTGTTTCATCTTCACAAAAGTTCACAACATGTTTTTCATTTTCGTTTTGTGAGAAAAAAGTTGCATCCACACAACCCTACAAAGGACTATTCTCCCCACCTACCAAGACACACGGACCTTCATAATCCTTGGATAGGGCCAGAGGTAGCTAGTATCTAGCAGACAGTAACTGTCGACCCTAAACTTGAGATCCAGAAAGGCCATACTCAAGTAAGGGCAAGGCATTGGTAGTCCATGCCGAAAGAGAAAAGACATGACGCTATCATAAGCCGTACCTGTGCAGTCGTCAATTTTATTTGGAAGATGTCCAAGTTTTATTAAAGTAATATTTCAGAGAAAATTCATGATTTTATGACAGAGATGATAGAACATGGAGTTGCAATGCTTGGTAAATCCTTGCACTGCTCAATATATTTAACATTTTGGGAGACAAGAGGAGGCCAAGTATACATCTCTCGGGTATCACTTTCTTCAAAAGATATTTGTCTATAAAAATAAATTCATATTTAATTTTAAAAAACTGTGCCACTTTCATGCTAGAGACAATTAAAAACTAGGTTAATGCAAAAATTGCATATTTCGATTTTTATGGAAGGTGGGTCAAAATCAGTCATTTATAGGGAGCTTCTTTCCACAACAATCTAATTTCTGGGAACTGTGTGGGGTCGTTTTAGAAAGGTTCTACTGTAAAAACATTCTTGGAAAGAGTTCGCCATGCATTCGTATTTTGAATTGAGCTCACATTTTAACCTAATTTGGATAAGTTTACTTTCCAAGATTTGGACAAGAAAAATTATAATGTGATTGTTTTCAAACAATACAAACACTAATTTTATTGTGATTCATTCATTCATTAAAAAATTATGTGAAGGTCTTTCAGTATATGTACCTACAAAATGTTGACTGGAGACAGTTATCAGTTGGAAAAAACCAATTTGGTTCATATACAACAATCCTCCCCTTTGTCACTATTGGTTTTGAACAGAGTTGAAATGGTGCATGCTGACATGTCCTTTTAGGAAGATGAAAAGAGTTGTGCTGTGATGTGTGAGAAATATTACAAACCAGAGGTGATAAAACTGTGATTTAGAAATATATTTATGCAAAAAACACATGCTCAATTTTTTTTTGCAAGGAAAGAGTTGAAGCATCTAGAAATAGCTTTAAGAAAGAATCTAGTCCTTCCTCACAAATATCTTGTTAAATTGAAATAGCTTTGTTAATTCAGATGTACATGAAATGTTGTATGCACCTTTGCCTCACATATTAAATAAATTTTCTTATATTGTTTGTAACTAAACACTTAAGAGTTTCNAATGTTGTATGCACCTTTGCCTCACATATTAAATAAATTTTCTTATATTGTTTGTAACTAAACACTTAAGAGTTTCCATAGTTTGCCCATCAGAAACACTTGAGTACTAAAACAACCTTACCTACAGGCAGATATTTAAAAACCATTTATTACCAGATCTGAACTGTTGAAATTTATAAAAGGCAAGCGATGGCCAACTGAGGAGAAAGCAGAACGCAACCCGAGAACACTTAGCGGACAGACAACTCACATGACGTGCTCCCTGAAGCTCTCCTGCCACTCATGGTGATGTTTGAATTCGTACACATGGCACATGATTGTGACCAGAACAAACACCACTGCAAAAATTGAGAACAGGCCGATCCTGTAGATGGTCTCGCGGATCTTTGCATTTGCACGCTCTGAAATCACCTCCTGACTGGTTACCTGTAGCTGTATCAATGTCAGCAATCCTAGGCAGTCAAGAAAAATAATTTTGTAAGTAGCCATACAAATACAGTACAAAAAAATGCACAAAAAAATATATACCAAACCCAAAAAACAATTACACTAATGGGGAATAGGAGTTTCCTAGATATACCAACACCTTACACAAAGTATGCTCGACTGACACTTTTTTTGGTAGTACAGAGTAGAGGTGCAATCTGGAGCTAGATTACATTCACTGGTTGTTTTGTGGAAGTCAGAATGGGTGAGTGAAGAGATTTGGGTGCTTCTTAACAGCGAGGTCTTGAGAGCCAATGATGGTGATTGAGATTAGTATGGAAAAGCGCTGGAATGAAAGGGTGGGGGANGGCTCTTAACAGTGAGGTCTTGAGAGCCAATGATGGTGATTGAGATTAGTATGGAACAGCGCTGGAATGAAAGGGTGGGGGAAACGGGAGATCCCCGAGAAAACCTGCCGACCAGCGGCATCATCCGGCACGATTCGCACGTGCAAAAATCCGGGAGTGACCTGGCCGGGGATCGAACCCGGTTCACCTTGGTGGGAGGTGAACAGGCTAACCGCTCAGCTACCACAACCTCATGGAAGTCAAAAGATCCTTAGGTTTAATGTGAAATATGGGGACTCAAAGAGCTGTGTTCTGTAAACTTTTACAATGAAGTTTTGATTTATAATCTAAGAATCTTCCTGAATGTTTTACACGTTACATGTTATTAAATACAATTTCTACTTTTTTCTATTGTGAAAGTGATTTGTTGTGTTTTAAGTTGTATGGTTTCCTGTACACCGGTCTTTGATAGCTTCAAAATAGATGACAATCTTTCAAAGTATATCCTAATGCAGATTTTAAGGTCATCAGTGAACAAACATTTTCCGGNTTCAAAATAGATGACAATCTTTCAAAGTATATCCTAATGCAGATTTTAAGGTCATCAGTGAACAAACATTTTCCGGAGTGGTTACTACTTTTGAGATATCATCCACGAACATAATAAATAATGATGTTGACGGCAGACCTTTCTAAGAACTCCTGACAAAGCATTATGGTAAATACAGTACTGTATGCTAACCGTAAATTTATGTCTGAAGCGGTACTTGGATTTAATTAACAGGAGAACACTTTCTTGAAAAATTTCTGAAGGTATGTGCTGAAAAATTTAGGCTTAATAACCAAGAAAAATTTTTATAGAGGATAAAATTACTTTGGTGTATAGACCAGGTGCAAAATTATGTGAAGCTGGTAGAATACTTTTTAAAATGAAAACTCCTTAAAAAGGTTTAACTGTATACTGCATTAACCTAAATGTAGGACAACATCNTTCAAAATAGATGACAATCTTTCAAAGTATATCCTAATGCAGATTTTAAGGTCATCAGTGAACAAACATTTTCCGCAGTGGTTACTACTTTTGAGATATCATCCAGGAACATAATAAATAATGATGTTGACGGCAGACCTTTCTAAGAACTCCTGACAAAGCATTATGGTAAATACAGTACTGTATGCTAACCGTAAATTTATGTCTGAAGCGGTACTTGGATTTAATTAACAGGAGAACACTTTCTTGAAAAATTTCTGAAGGTATGTGCTGAAAAATTTAGGCTTAATAACCAAGAAAAATTTTTATAGAGGATAAAATTACTTTGGTGTATAGACCAGGTGCAAAATTATGTAAAGCTGGCAGAATACTTTTTAAAATGAAAACTCCTTAAAAAGGTTTAACTGTATACTGCATTAACCTAAATGTAGGACAACATCNAGAATACTTTTTAAAATGAAAACTCCTTAAAAAGGTTTAACTGTATACTGCATTAACCTAAATGTAGGACAACATCAAAAATAAAGATCACCTTACATTTTTAATTTGGTATACCGGAAAAGTTAATTTCTCCACAAATTCATTTTTATTTTGACACACGAGGTGGTAAAGCGAGCTGCTGAGTATCAGCTGACGAGATGGGGGCTGTGTGCTTGGCTATATAGATGGCCAACTGCAGGACCTTAGGCCAGTCAGGTGTCTTCGGGCTGGAGCTCTGCCCTTAGCGGCAAAGGCTGCTATTTCTCAGGAGAGACTAGAAGTGCGGTTTTTCTCGTATGCGGGTTGCGTCACTCCAGCAAGCTTAGGGGCATTGCTAGGCTGCTCGACTGGCTTCTATCACATGTGGGGGGTGGCGTGACGTCTGACATAAACGTGAAGACGGACTTAGGTGAAGATGGACTTGACTGCCGTGTCTGAGGGTGCTCCTTGCCTAGGGGCATTCTGGTAGGCTCTGGTAGCAAGTCGTTCAGGGTTCAAACCCCGCCTGGGGTGACATGATGACACGTGAAGATGAGGCANTGGTAGGCTCTGGTAGCAAGTCGTTCAGGGTTCAAACCCCGCCTGGGGTGACATGATGACACGTGAAGATGAGGCAAAGTCTTACATATAAATATGTCAGTATGCATCACGCATCAATCGCCCTTCCCCCTCCATTACTGCGTAGAATTATCTGGTAGAAAGCTGTAGGTGCGAGTGATGTAGAACTGTCACTCAAAAAAGTCTGGGTTGGCTTCTGTAGTGCTCCTCATCCGTGCACTGCTCTGGCCTTCAACACACGGTGTCACATTCGCTCTTGTTGGAGTAGCGCTGTCTCTCTCTAGCACGCTGGCTGAGACAGGAGAGATGCCTGCTAATGGGTTATACCCCCTGGGGAGGATAGCTGTCATGTTCCAAGTGAATGCTGCATCCCTTCTTTTGTTACGTAATAAGCATGCCGCTCACACAAGTCAGCTGAGGACTGTTTATTTACAAAAATATTGGCAAGAGGTTTAACCTGGAATAAGCCAATTTGCAGGCAGACACGAAACAAATTTATTAAACACAAGTCGCTTATAAAAGTCCCACTCATGAGGGGTCTGTCAACTCTAACTGGTGTACCTGCCGTGGCGCTGAAGGCATTTTTAATTGGCTATGCTCTGTAGTCTCCTAAATGGTTGCATGACAGAAAACTTTACGTGTGACAATTATCTAGCTGTGCCGGCTCTAAGCCTTCCCTTACTTAGGCCGGCTTCTATCTACATTATTTACAACAGGAGTACCCTTAAAATTACTTACTCTTAACAATTGGCGTACGGGCCACCTACAATTAATTAAAAAATCATGCTGCACTCAAAATATTATGATTATTTACAGAAAATCTGGTGTACCCTTGTACACTGCCGTAGTGCAGTCCATTTCAACTCTTTCTGGCTGTCTTACAGCTTGTTTTCCCTCACTACTGGGAAGTTTTTGTCTTGCATGGACGGAATCGCTTCCTCCTTAAGGCCTCGTGCTGAGGGTATGGCCAGGTAAATTTGGACGTGGGTCGCCATTGCGACTAATGGTACCGCCCCGGATGACCTTGAGAGACAGTGCGACAGGTGCAGGGAGGCACCTCTCTCATTCGGTTTGTTGTGGGTCGGCTGCTGGGCTCATGGGTGTCGCCCTTGGCAGTGGCCAGCTCGAGGCCACCAGGCACCGAGGCACGACTGAATTTCCCCTTCTCCTAGAGGGGTGGTGTTTGGGTAGCCATCGGATGCAGGGACTCATCTGCTTTCGCTGTTCCCTCGGCTCTGCTGGGCTCATCCTCCTGTGCGGCAGGCGGTGGAGTGTCGGTCTCGCCGCCGTCCGGTGTCGAGGTCCGGTGGGTGACCATGTCCTCCTGGGTGGATGTGGTCAGTGTCGCCGTCTGAGGCAGGGGCTCTTCAGGCACCCCTGCCTCATTGGTGTGGCTTGGCTCATCCTTATCCTGGATGGGGCTGGATTGCTTGGGTCATCGGCGGCGCTCCCTGTCCAATGGGCTCCACCATGACAGTTTGGACCCGCTGGGGATCATGCGGCTGTGCTTGGCGGCCATCTTACGGACAAAGTCCATCGAGGTCGAGGTCAAAGTCCTGACAGACATTGCTCCTCAAAATGCTGGACGGTCATCCCTTGTGGGTGTTGGTTGGATGCTCCTCTTCTCTGTGTCCAAGCGTAATTCAGGGTCCCGGAAGGCTGGTGGTGTGATTTCGGCGAGCGTTGGCGGTGGGGGTCGTCCTCCATTTTCCCCTCTTGTTCCACTTCATCTTCCACTACTGGCTCGCTCTTGGGGTTCTGGGTTCCGGCAGGGCAAGGGCGCATCAACCCTCGGGTTACTTTGCGGATTCGTCCTCTGGCGTTCTCTGCCCAGTATACATTATCTTGGCATCCCACAACAATGTAGGGTCCATCCCATTTGTCTGCAAATCCTGCGCTGAACTGTCCTTTAGCCTTGCTGAGTAGTTGGTTGTAGACGAGCACTGCCTTGCCCATTTGCAAGCTTCTTACCTGTGCTGGGCTGCAGGTACTTTCTGGTAATGTACTGATCTTGGGCGTCGTGCGAACTCGTGGTCTGAGCTAGGGCAGCCAGTCGGATATCCCTGGTTGCAGCATCTCAGTGGGGGCTTGTTCCCACTACCAGTCACCTAGACGGCGCAGAGTTCGTCCCAGAATGAGCTGGCTGGGGTTGGTGTTGACTTCCTTGTTGGTTCTTCTCCTGAGGATGAACAGAATATTAGGCAGGTGCTTGTTCTAATGGTGGTGGTCTTCTCCCACACTGAGACGGAGACTCTTCTTAAGCTCTTGATTTCTCCGCTCAGTGGGGTTAGCTTGTTATGGGCGGGGAGGGGTCGTCGTCCATGTCTCCACCCGCCATGAGCTGTAGGCTGCCTGCCACTTGTGGCTCGTAATTGGGTTCTATTGTCTGTCAGTATGGACTGCTGGTATCCCCCAGCAGGGAAATATTTCAGTCTCACAGTTTTTGCACAATATACTAGGAATTGCAGAGTTTCGCCCTCTGGGGTAGGAAAAGCGGTACACTTTCAACTGTTGGGATGAACTGAAATCTGCCAGTACCCCGACTGCCTAGGGTGCTGAAGAATTTGGCTTCTCCTATATCCCAGAGAGTGTGAGATAGGTTAATGGCCAGCGGTGCGATGGGATGCGTAATGTTGTTTAGGTCCTTGGTAATTCACACAGAATCTTAGCTGTCCATCTTTCTTCGGGACTAAAACGACCCAGGAATTGTAAGGCGAGTCTGACGGTTCCACAATCCCTTGCTCCTTCATTGCCTGAACTTGCATCATAATGAGGTGTCGCTTCCTAACGGACACACGGTATGGTCTCTTGTATAAGGGCATGTCAGTGGTGGGCCAAATTTCATTTTGGATTCTATGCATCTGGCGTAGTGATCCCCCTTTGCTGAAAGCCCCAGCATGGTCGGCCAATATCTGCCGCAGCTGGGTTAAATTCTGGTTCTGCTAGTTGGTGAATGATTTCTTTGGGTGCTATTGGGGGGTGGAATTGCCACGTCTGGGTTGTGTTCCCAGTTGACAGTCAGCCTGTGCTTGTCTCTGATATAGATACGTTGTTAAGTGTGATCCATAACATACTATTGTTGGAGTAGCCATGGTTGCCCCAAGATTACCTTCTCTGTAATATTGGGTGAGACTACGAATTCTGTTGGGTTTACT
This sequence comes from Clitarchus hookeri, assembly GCA_002778355.1. Taxonomy (NCBI): domain Eukaryota; kingdom Metazoa; phylum Arthropoda; class Insecta; order Phasmatodea; family Phasmatidae; genus Clitarchus; species Clitarchus hookeri. Next base: position 214,681 of record NQII01000744.1, read on the forward strand.
TGACGGTATATCCCTACTGCCAGAGTAGTTCTGCCATCGATCTTGAGGGTCTGGTTGTGCTGTGGCATAAGCACTAGACGAGATTGTGGGTGAAGTGAAGCTCGTTGTGCAAGTTACTTTTTATGTGATGCATAACAAAAATCCAATTGTGCCGCTCACTTTCTCTATGCTCTTGGTGTCCAGCTGGACTGAAATGACGCCACGTGAGTTTGACTCCTTTTGACTGACACTGAGCGTGGGAAAAAAAATGCTGAATACTTTAATTTGCTCTGTAATTGTGTCTCATCTTTACTTCTAATATCAGGTATGTTATGAAAATTGATATTTATGGCACATTAAAAAGAACACTTAATGAATGTAGAAAATACGTTAAACTTCAAAGAAATCTACACTGGCAACAGACAAAATTTCATACTATTCGTATGAACACAAGACCCTCAAACAAGAAAAATTCCTTAAAATTCAATTGAAAAATTGCTGTCCTTTAAATAGCAAATCAATTGTAAGAGATCTGAACTGCTAAATCACCTCTCAAAATATTAACAGACAAAATAGATAGTATACGTGAACCGTAGAATTTCAACTGCCTCATTTGTAGTTCAGCAAATAATAATCTTTAAATGTTCATAATTTGGCGCGATTTAGAACATGACCTCTCATCTGCTGGCTTCTGGTTACTGTCCAACCAAATTATGCTCTTATTAAAATTCAGAAAANTTTAGAACATGACCTCTCATCTGCTGGCTTCTGGTTACTGTCCAACCAAATTATGCTCTTATTAAAATTCAGAAAATTCATTTACAAGTCCAAATGTCACTCTCTTAAATTTCAAATAATTTCATAGTCGAAATAGCACAAAAGTTTTTGCATCACACACTAGTAAAGTCATTCAAATTTAGATTACCATACCCGACATAGGTCATACTTGTACAGCTTCGGCGGAGACGGCAGCAGACTTAGTTATAGCACTTCAAAACTACGTGCAATGCATTTTGGGCCTCTTCAGTTCATACTCCACATATTTAATTTAACTAGGCATGCCTGTAATGCTTTTCCTACCATTATGATGGGCTGTAATTACAAAATGTATGTCCGTACATACGGGAGGCGTACCTTCGACTACGGTAAGCCATGCACTAGGTATATAGGGGAGTACAGAGAGGAGAAGGTGCTGAGCAAGGGACGTTGCAGGGATTGGTACTTGGACCCATTCTGTGGAACATTATCTTTGAAGGAGTACTCCGACTGAACCTTCCGGCTGGCTGTGTGATTTATGGATACGCTGATGACGGTCTGCTTTTGATACCAGCTTGGACTAGGCGGTAATTAGAGGCAAAAATTGGAGAGTGCCCTGGGTATAATATCGACCTGGACAGAGAACTTCAAATTGAAGTTCTCTGTGGAGAAAATGAAGGGAATTCTATTGAAAGAAAATCTCCAAAGATAGCCAGTCGTCCAATTTGAAGGACGAGTTGTCAAACTCGTCCAAGAAATTAAGTATCTAGGAGTGATAATGCAGAACCGTCTCACATTTCATAGACATATCAGCTATGCCTTGAATAAAACCGTAATGTTTCACAAGCTCAGGGCCGTGGCTCCTGCGAACTGGGGTCTTGGCTACAACACGTTGAAGCTGATGTACAGGGGTGTGTTCCTCATTGTAGTGATATACGCCTGTGGAGTATGGTTCCCGGAGGTGAATAAAGTTCATGTTCGACACAAAGTCATCAGTACACAAGGAGCAGCGCTGCTGGGTGTCACCAAAGCCTACAGAACAACATCAAATGATGCCATGCAAGTTCTTGCAGGAGAAATCCCATTAGATCTGCTCATCAAAGAAAGAGGTGAAGTGAGTAGGGGAAAATGGGTGGATCCTATCCCCCCGAGGACGTCAAGGTGTTAAAGGGTAGAACCCTGGAAGCCTGGTAAGTTCGATGGGAAGCATCGGAAAAAGGGAGAAGAACCTACGAGATCTTTCCCGATGTACGGTTGAGGCTGCGTGCTGGGTGGCTTACCATAGGTCACTAGTGTGCAGTTCCTGACCGGGCACAGGAATTTTAAGGCCAGTGTCCTCCCTAGGCTTGGTGAACTGCCCAGACTGTGCGGTGTGTGGGGTATCTGATACCTCCACTCACCTACTGTATGACTGTCCAAAGATTGAGGATCTTTGGATCTCTTTTGAGGACAAGCATGGACCACTGAATCTCCGGGAAATTATTTCCAACAAGACTCTAGCGCCAAAAGTGTTAAGAGTTCTTAACAGCAGAAGGAAAGCATAACGNTCCGGGAAATTATTTCCAACAAGACTCTAGCGCCAAAAGTGTTAAGAGTTCTTAACAGCAGAAGGAAAGCATAACGAAAGCTTTGACGTGTGGTGGCTAAGACACAGTCTGAGTCAAGACATAGGTGGTTCGGATGAAAACAACAGCGATCCAAATGACTGAACACCTTTTCCCAGTTNTCCGGGAAATTATTTCCAACAAGACTCTAGCGCCAAAAGTGTTAAGAGTTCTTAACAGCAGAAGGAAAGCATAACAAAAGCTTTGACGTGTGGTGGCTAAGCCACAGTCTGAGTCAAGACATAGGTGGTTCGGATGAAAACAACAGCGATCCAAATGACTGAATACCTTTTCCCAGTTNCACAGTCTGAGTCAAGACATAGGTGGTTCGGATGAAAACAACAGCGATCCAAATGACTGAATACCTTTTCCCAGTTGTGGCATTGGTAGAGAGGGTGACACCACGTCCACCCTCTCCATAACCAGAAAAAACACCGATAATTGTGACGCAGGCACAAGTCCCAATAGTAACTGGATCTATCCTGCATTTAATAGATATAGAAGAAACCTACAACACAAGCAGAAAAGGGCAAAGGAGTCGGATGATGGATGGCCGTGCTCGTGGAGCCCGGTCCTCTATGTTCAAGAGGGGTTCTCCCAATTTTGGAGAAACATGACGAAAGTCATAAGGGACTAGAGAAGGAAAAAGTNCTCTATGTTCAAGAGGGGTTCTCCCAATTTTGGAGAAACATGACGAAAGTCATAAGGGACTAGAGAAGGAAAAAGAGCTGTCTGTGCCTTCAGGAGAGAAAGGGTACAAGAAGCGGGGTGCCAGGAGGAACCTAAGGAGAGAGACAGGGAAAAGGTAGAAAAAACCAGAACAGAACGAGAAGTCTCTCTTCTTCATTCATTTGTACGGAGAAATAAATCAGCACCTATCTCGGAAAGAACAGTAAGCATTCAGTGGCCTTNTCTCTTCTTCATTCATTTGTACGGAGAAATAAATCAGCACCTATCTCGGAAAGAACAGTAAGCATTCAGTGGCCTTCCAATAGGAATACCACCGATGCAGAGGTACAGACCTGGCCCATGGGAGCAAACGCCAAGGAACACTGGGAACTCTATGATGAAGTCATACGAGGAGCCCAGGTGTCTCGAATAGAGAAGATCCATATCTTGACGGCAGTTGTTGCACTGCTTGTAAGATCTATGGAAGGGGGAGATAAGATACTTTTCCCTCACATGGAATGCGTTGACAGGCTCACCGTNCACTGCTTGTAAGATCTATGGAAGGGGGAGATAAGATACTTTTCCCTCACATGGAATGCGTTGACAGGCTCACCGTTGCCCAGGTGGGTCTGCCGACAAACAAAGAAGCACTCTTGAGCTTGCTCAAGGAGTGCTACTGGCATAGAACTAAAAGGTTCGACCCTGACCAGATCTTTAAAGATGCCGTCCGCACATACGGGAGGCATACCTTGATTACAGTAAACCCNAAAGGTTCGACCCTGACCAGATCTTTAAAGATGCCGTCCGCACATACGGGAGGCATACCTTGATTACAGTAAACCCTTTACGGGGTATTCTGTGGTCAGGTACTAGTCCTTCATATCGGACGGCTCCTTGCCGAAACCGGACGTGACAAACCTGATGTAGACAGTCATTTCCTAGATAAGACTTAGTTCTGTTCCAGGAAGAAACCGATGACGACCCCAGAGACGGCCCCGGAATGCGAAAATGGAAAACGGCAGGAGCGAAGCTCCTAAAGAAAGGCTCTGACCCTTGTGGTTACAAAAAGTGTGTGTAATGTGTATGTGTGATGTCGATAAGAAGGGTCTGAATGGCCAGACTGGGATCCCGATGATGCTCAGGCACGCACTGCTTGGTGCTACAGCTGCAGCTGCTCTGGGAAACTCTCCCTTTCTCTGCCACAATGACTGTATCACCCTGAAGGAAGGAGAAGCAAGATAAGGACCGATAGACATAAGATGAGGGGAGTGATTGGTGGGCGGTGGCTTGAGAATCGCGACGAGGCCTATGGCACATTCGCACTTGGCGCTACAGCTGTGCAACCCTGGGAAACTCTTCTTGCCCGTCTGGATACCAGGCATGACCTAAATCTTATCGACAACCATGAATGTGACGGTTTCGATAGACTGCAGTGTGGTGTAGTAGTATACGTCCCTTGCGCTCAGAGGGCGAGGAGGCGGGGAACAATTCTGGTTTACTGGTTGTCCCCCAAATCTGAGTCCTACTACACACTCGAGCGCACTGGACTGTGAATTGCTGTTAAGGGTATACCACCATGATTAATTTTACCANTGAGTCCTACTACACACTCGAGCGCACTGGACTGTGAATTGCTGTTAAGGGTATACCACCATGATTAATTTTACCGTAAAAGAAGGATATGCACAGACAATTTGGTATGTATATAATGTGTAGTTTTTGTCTTCAAATTCATTCTGGACACAGCTGGCAGGTCAAAAATGCAAAGGTCCTGGTGGTATACAGCGAGATCAAAAGAGCCGATTTAGCTTCAAGTTTGCGTGAGTTAAAGTAAAAGTAGAAAGTCAGCGCTCCAGGTATGAGCTTTTAATAGGTATCGGCCACCTGGAGGGGAGGTTTGGTGAGGCCAGCACCGGTTCCGCTGGGAACTTTGTATGAAATTTACCGTAGCGGCAGAGTCTAAGAGGGCGAGTGCCCGACGTCCATTAATCTCCACTTCTATGTGCGGGGCTTCAGGTGGGTCATATTCTTCAGCTAATGTTTGGATGTAGACAGGCCCGCGTTCCCCGGTGTGGGCCCACTTCGCACCCCGGTTCCGGGCTGGGTCCTTTAACTTTTGTCCCGTGCTACTGGGGGTTTGTTGTTCCCCCTTCCCTCATTCGCCACCTGCCTGCCTGCTTGACTGGGCAGTCCCGGTTAAAGTGCCGTTCCATACAGAATGAGCAAATAGGAAGCATCTTGGAAGGGGGAGGGGGGAGGGTTCCCTTTTGGCTCTGGCGACTTAATGGCTCTTCTTGCTGCTGCGTGTTTTGTCTAGAATGGCTTGCGTCTTGAAATTTCGCTCTGTCTCACAAGCCCTCGCAACTAATTTGTCTACAGATTGCGGCCTGGGTATTTTAAGAGAAAAAAGTTGCCCCCATTCTGTAATGAACTCTCCATATTTTTTCCACCTGTCGAGCGCCTTCCCTTTGAACTGTTTCTGGGTTTGACGACCCATTATTTAACTGGAGACTTTGTCCCTAAACTCCCTCTCGCATTCCTGGGGGTTAATGTTACCAGGTCCTCATGGGGTCTTCCCACAAATTCTGGAAGTTGGGGGCCCCTTCACTACCCCGGGTGGACATCATGCTGTGGTGAGTGCCAGGATAATCTGGTCTGTATTCTTCCGTGCGTCTGCAAACCTCACACCTGTATACTCAGCCCGGTCTCGTGATTCTTATGTCTGATCAGCCCATGCATACGTGATTAAACATTTTTGCACATACAATACATCACACANTTTATGTCTGATCAGCCCATGCATACGTGATTAAACATTTTTGCACATACAATACATCACACAGTGTTTATCCCTTGTCTGGCGCAAGTGAGCCAGCTACAATAAGCAGTCTGGCAGGTCCGACATTCATTACAGTGGTATTCTAGGCTGTCCGTGTAACGGGGTTCGTCATTCCATCCCAAACATAGGTAGTGGAATTTATTCTGGCAGTGTGCGCAAATTATGAAGTTAACGGCCACTCCGGGGCATGTGGNCCAGGATAATCTGGTCTGTATTCTTCCGTGCGTCTGCAAACCTCACACCTGTATACTCAGCCCGGTCTCGTGATTCTTATGTCTGATCAGCCCATGCATACGTGATTAAACATTTTTGCACATACAATACATCACACAGTGTTTATCCCTTGTCTGGCGCAAGTGAGCCAGCTACAATAAGCAGTCTGGCAGGTCCGACATTCATTACAGTGGTATTCCAGGCCGTCCGTGTAACGGGGTTCGTCATTCCACCCCAAACATAGGTAGTGGAATTTATTCTGGCAGTGTGCGCAAATTATGAAGTTAACAGCCACTCCGGGGCATGTGGNCCCAAACATAGGTAGTGGAATTTATTCTGGCAGTGTGCGCAAATTATGAAGTTAACAGCCACTCCGGGGCATGTGGGTATATTACACCTCTCGGGTTGGTTGTCAATGTTTTCGTTCATTGCAGTAGCGGCTTCGCCTTGGTCAGAAAGGCTCAAGTTTGATTTGGACATCTGGGTTAGTTACGACTAAGCACCATGAGGTGGTGTTTACAGACTCCATAAAGTCTGGCTGGTTTCAGTTTGACTCCCAGCTAGATTAACTGGTTCTTGGGGTCATGATGGCCTGGTTATGTTTTATTAACTAATTAACAAACCACTGTGGCCACACGTTGGGAGCCACGAAAACTCTGGACTCGGGACGTCGGGTGACTGGCGACGACGTCATGGTTGGGCAAGGTTTTAATGTGTCAGTCAGCGACACGGACTATATAACTGGATTGACTTTACTGGCTGCTAACTGGTCAACAGCCAGTATATAAGCTGGGGCGCGTGGCTTGACGGCACAGCACAAAGTGTGGTGTGGGCTTAGCGATACTTCACACTACTGGTTTGCACACAGCCATCTGGTTAACCTCTACTGGGTATGGTCTGGGGTCTGGCTGGAACTCGTGCCCAATTCGTGGGCGAAGGTCGTGCTGCGGCTGGCGGTGCTGGTTGGAGCCCGCAGAGGGCTGCTGGTCCTGCTGGGTCTGAACCAAGGGTTGTCTATTCCTAACAGTATTGGNTGCTGGTTGGAGCCCGCAGAGGGCTGCTGGTCCTGCTGGGTCTGAACCAAGGGTTGTCTATTCCTAACAGTATTGGAAGTCCTTGGCAGAATCTCTCAACAATAGAATATGGCTTGCCGGCAGTCTAGTAGGGTGGCTGAATGAGGGAGCTGGGAGGTGAGGCCTCTTCAGTTGGTGGGCAGCTTGAGCTCGTTCCTGNAAGTCCTTGGCAGAATCTCTCAACAATAGAATATGGCTTGCCGGCAGTCTAGTAGGGTGGCTGAATGAGGGAGCTGGGAGGTGAGGCCTCTTCAGTTGGTGGGCAGCTTGAGCTCGTTCCCGGGGTGGTTAAACTGCAGAGGGCCTCCTTGTGTATTGAGTTTCTAGTGGTTGTGGCTCTACCATACGTGTGCACCAGTTATCTTGGTGTAACTGATCCACAGTATGGGTGGCCGTCTAAAGTGTGTGTTTGAGACGTAAGTGCGCCCGGTTACGGAGGCCCGCAGTCCTACTATAGGTTCCACAAAGAGGGTTTCAATGACGCAGTCTCCTGCTTTCCTTTAGTGGGCTGATATCTACTTGGGATAAAGTCACAGTCATCCTAGAAATGAATAAACAGAGATTACATAAGATCACGTGTTTATTCCCGTGAGGAATAGACACGGGAACCCGTACTAAACCCTATCAATGAACTGTAACTCGGGTGTCACTACCAGAGTAGTGAGTGTTACTGGTTGCAACGCTCCTGCGAGCTTAGAGACAGCGCTGGGCTGCTTGGCTGGTTTCTATCACACGTGGGGGGTGACGTAATGTCTGACAGAAAGGAAAAGATGGTCTTGACTGCCGTGTCCGTGGGTTCTCCTTGTCTAGGGGCATGCTGGTAATCGTCCAGGGTTCAAACCCTGCCTGGGGTGACGCGATGACACATGAAGATGAGGCGAAGTCGTATATATAAATATGTCAATACGCCTTCACACGTCAATTTAAACGAAAAGTAAACATTTGGTGCTACTTTCGTCGAACTGTGAAAATCTTGTCAAGTTACATGAGACAGAGAATATATGGATTAGCACAGGTAAAACAAAATGGCGAAACCTTCAAGAATTAAATTTAGATTCATAAACTGCAATAAAATGTTCAGCAGACAGAGGGCATCCAAAGTAATCTTACCAACTGAAGGAATGATAAGTTACAGGTATCCTTATAATTTTTTTCATCATACTTTTGTTCCCTACTCAACTTTCTGTAAATTCTAGATTTTGTACCAGATTCCGATACCAGTTAATAAATAACCATGTCTGTGCACACATCTTGCAACGTTACAGTGCCTCCCTAGTTGTCACATGAATCTTATTTTAAGCAGTTCTGCCTTTTACAATTTTTAAAAAACTATCGAATATTTCAACGTAAATTTTCTTTCAGGACAGAAATTAAAATCAATATTTTGTTGCCCATCACAAATTTGGTTATTGAAACATAAATGTGGTCGCTGAAAAGTGTCAAAATTAGCAAAATACGCTGTAAGTACGTAGTCCTGTTAACAATATTTTGTCATCTGTAAAACAGTGTTTTAAATTATAGTGACAATGGTGTATCTTTTTTAAACAGCTTGCTGTAAAACCATATAGTCATTGCTTGAATTTTTGAGGAAACAGAACACATGCAAAAATTATTCATGGTATTTTCCATCACCACTGTAGTGATGCTTCCTTATGGCCGGATGTGACTTTGAGGCATTTAATATTGTTTACTGTGAATTCCCCTAATGTTCCTATCTCTATTCTGAATACACACACCTCAAGTCACAATATATTCTTTGCTGTATTTTCTGTCAGCTCTCCACAGTTTTATTCATCTCTGGCCATATTCTGACAAAGCCACAATACCATGACAAACTGTCAATCTTCCCCTGTTCCAGCACTTCTTTGTTTTCTGCCAACTATGAACACTAATCTTTATTTATANTGACAAACTGTCAATCTTCCCCTGTTCCAGCACTTCTTTGTTTTCTGCCAACTATGAACACTAATCTTTATTTATAAAACAGCAATATCATCTCTAGCTTTAATAGTACTACTTTTTTAAAATATATTCACATTAAACCTTCACTAAAAACACCTGCCTTACTAAAATTTCCATGGCCTATTACTATATCCACAATTGAAGTTAACTACCCTTCAACAAAGTGACCAAAATATTGACAACTATTACACATTCTGAACACTATTACTATGTAAACTAACATGATAATGTCTCTTACTTTTATATGATTCCTCGAGAAGCTGCAACAAAGGAAACAAGTACATTTGTATTGTAAAGAGCAATAAAATTTTAGTGTTGGGCACCTAGATCACCATAACAATTTAGCTCTTCTAAATGTTTGTGTGTATTTGACGTACTACTATCGCTGCAAATGTCCATGCATCCTACGCTCATGTAGGACTCTGTGATTCACTGCCACTCCTGGGTTTACGAAAATACCAGTGATTCACACAAAAATCCTTGGTTATGACGGGTCCGGTTTGTTTGTTACAATGATGAAACAAGAACTAATTTGGCTTTGTCGGCCCTACAAGAAATATAAACGAACAACAGGATACGGCGGAAATACGTCACTAGGCTACTAATTACAACATTTCAAATAGGAGACAGAGCACACAAGTACTCACACGGTGGTACTCGTGGATAAATACACACAAAAGAAGTTTGACTAACTCATTTTCCACGCTGGTGCACGGTCGCAACGCTGGCTAGGCCATAATCCGAAATATCACCACCCCCAGAAGGTTTCATCCTTGCAATAGCCCACGTTGCAGCTCTTGTGCTATGCACCAACCATCCACCTCCAACAGTGGGCCCAACAACCATACTTATCCTATTCAAGGCAGCTACAACTGCGCAACAGAGAACCACATCTACCAGCTTAGATGTGCTCACTGCAATGCACAGTACATTGGCCTTACTAACAACATTCTCAGACAGAGAATGAATGGCCACAGAGCAGACACCAAACAAGCCATAGCTGGGGTAGGTAAATGTAAATTTACAGAAGCCAGTTGCACCATATGCAGCATCTCACAACCAGAACTTTGACTACTGTTACAAGNGGTAAATGTAAATTTACAGAAGCCAGTTGCACCATATGCAGCATCTCACAACCAGAACTTTGACTACTGTTACAAGACCAGAGTGGTGAGGGCCTTACTACCTACTAATAATGTACAGAATTGCAATTCTGGGAACTTGCCCACCCTTCGAAAAATCCAGACAGCCACTTAGCTTAAACATAAGATAACCTCTCCACAACATTTCAAATTTTCGCCACACCATAGTTTGTCTCCTGGCTGCTAGGTGTCTGTGTATGTGTATATGTATGTATGTGTGCCTGTGTGTGTTTATCCACGAATACCACCCTGTGAGTACTTATGTTTTTTGTCTCCTTTTTAAAATTGTAATTATAAAACAAACAACAATGCATTTTAATGGTACATGAACAACCTGCTGTAGGAGATATGACGTTCTACCGCCAATGTTTTACATTACTCACCAAAANTGGTACATGAACAACCTGCTGTAGGAGATATGACGTTCTACCGCCAATGTTTTACATTACTCACCAAAATAGCGCTGTTTACAAATGCTACCCAAGAGCAAAATTTTTATTCTGATCTAAATGCTCATGTTTTAGATAGCCAACACAAGAACGGCTACAGGACAGACCATAAAATGACTATATGTAAATGTATATTAACAGTATGATATTACATCTAAAAATAAGTATATATACGTTGGAATCTGCATCAATTTTAACTCTTTCTTATAGTACTACTGGCAGCATCCTAACTGCTGACAATAAACTACCTTATTAGTATGCTCACACACAAAAATTATGGGCCTCTCTCTTACAAAAACCAACAACAACAAAATTTACAGTAGGTTATTATNGTATGCTCACACACAAAAATTATGGGCCTCTCTCTTACAAAAACCAACAACAACAAAATTTACAGTAGGTTATTATTTAAATTTCTTTCAGTACTGTAATTATTTTATATAATATTATAACTAAACTGGCAAGTGAGATGTATTCTGCAGTTCTGACAAAAATGGTTCTTTATCCAGGTGTAGCATGCACAGGAATTTTCCATGGGGATTCTCACACAGACAGCATCTCAGATACTACCACGGTAAGAGGGATTTCCCACAGTGCTTAACTCCTTAATTACTTCTCCATCCCCATTTCATCACCTTGCACACTGTTTTAAGTCCATTGTTTAAATAGGCAGAGCAGTCAGTTTTAGTTAATATCTGCTCCACTGGAATTAGCGTGGCCTTGCTGCTGGCAAGAACTGTACATAATATCACTGTCAGGCTCTATAAACTCTTTGAAAAAAAAATCTGACAACACACAAAAATGGTACACGCTCTTCTCTGATATACATATTGAGAAGATGTACTCACCTTTGCACAGAAGGAACCCTCCAACAAGAAGCATAATGATTACAGGACCCAGCAGTAGTCCAGCACGGGCTGCATAGTTGCGGTACCCAACGAAACAGATGCCAGCCATACTGTTCCCATCTATCTCGCCCAATGCCATTGTAGTTATGGTGAAGACCAGTGGGAGCGACCATGCCACCATGTGGAAGTATGCTCCTTTCTTGTCAATCCTGTGTTGAATTTTTCCTGAGGTAAGAAGAAATAACCAACATAAAATTTTTAAGTGCATAAAACAACTTTTTATTAGTTGCTTTAACTCACAAAATTTTTCAAGTTCGGATTAATGTCAGAAACAGAGGTCATAAATTTAGCAGCTCTGCTTTGGAACTGTCATAACCCTTAACGACTTGTACAGTCACAGTCAGATGCTTGCTGGTTGCATTCCATATAGGCTGACAGCCCTGATCGTACACAAACAATTGCACCCAACTACAAAGTTGCAGGTTTCACGTCCTTCAAACACATGATGGTGTGTGGTATTTATAATTATAANCAATTGCACCCAACTACAAAGTTGCAGGTTTCACGTCCTTCAAACACATGATGGTGTGTGGTATTTATAATTATAAGTACAGTCCATTCACTGTTACTTCCAGCATTTCTGAAGCAATGCTAAAGTTCTACTTCTAGGATATTCCTCTCCCTCATTCAAACAAAGATTAACAGAGTCTAGAAAATTACACCAACGAGACAAAAGACTGCATTCGTGCGCACTCAGTGTAATAATATTTTGCATGATAACTATTTCTTACTTGGCATTACCAACAAACCTATTTTCTCTCAATTTTTATTCTTATTAAATAAAAATTAAATAATACAATTTACAGATAAAATATAAGTAAAAGTTTAATTTAATAAAAAAATAACATGATGTTATGTTAACAGAAATATAAAACAACGTTTGTCATACATGACATATTTAGGAAACACCCAAGCACGTCGTACATGGGGTGATTTTTCAAAGGTTTTATTCAAAAAGTGTGAATAAACCACAGATAGACTATAGGTACTTTATTTATGTACTCTACATATCCAAGAGACATTAAGAAGTAAATAAACAAATAAGCAGTTTTAGAACCAGAAACTGAAAAATGCCTTCAGTTTGTACCAATAAAAAAGTATCAAGAATAGAGATATGGTGGGAATAGGTCGCTGGGCTACTGATTACATTATAAAAAGTAGACAGGATGCACAAGTACTCACAGGACGATATTCGTGGATAGACACACACAAACAAAAGTCAGACAAACACATTTTCCATACGGATAAGTAAGGCCCCCTAAAAGTGGTAAATAAAATTTCCAAATTTCGTCATAAAAAACTGTTAAAAGCGGTACAAAAATTCACTTAAAAAAATTAAAGAGGTAAATAAAAACATTAAAGTGGTAAATAAAAACTTTACTGTTCGTCATAAATGTTTGAAAATCCTGCGCAAAAAACTATAAAACAATGGAATTGTGTCTTGTTGGTAAATAAACTGGAAATAATTAGTTTAAAAAAAACAGTATTTGCACATTTCACGTTACTAGCTACTAAAAAATTATATATAAATTCACATTAAAAACATTATTTGATGATTACATTTAACACAGCACTACAAAATGTAAAATACACAGTACAGAAAAACATATTTATATTTGTACAAACAGAGTTCACTACCGAAAGAGTGTCAAATTGATAAATGCCAATATATGTAGAGACAAAAAATTAATACTTCTAACTTAAGAACACACACAATAATTCACCACCAAGTTTTGAAAATGAGAATGCCAAATCCTATCACAAGAAAAAATATATCTTGTTTAGAACGGTGTCAATTTACATGCTAGCACCAAAGTATTTGGCAAGCATTAGCTCAATGTTGTTCGGTTTTAGACCGGTCCGCAAATCAGTTAAAATGTGTCCATATGCAGAGGAAGCCCGCTCACTGTCTGCATTTGATGTGGGAATCCACAGCATGGACACAGCTTGTGACACAAAAGTTGAATGTTGCTCACGTAGACCATGCAAAACATTGAGGACATCAGTAGTTTGCCCTTCTTTCAAAATTCCTGAAACTTACTGCTGTAAAGCAAGATAGCCTTGCAGGAATTCTGTCTGCGTCAGTGTGTTCAGCAAAGGAAAACTTCCTACAGACGCAAACAATTTTTCAGTGTCTTTGTCCTTAAGACTGTGTATTTTGGAGTGACACTTCAAACCCACATTTTTTAGGTCTTCCTTCATAGCACACTGCTTAACCTGTGTTGAGTAATAGCAGCAGAGGTTTTTTCTCTAAATATGCCTCTGCTAACTAACAAAAAGGTGTTCTCTAGCTCTGATAAAGAGTATAATTTGTGACATAGGATGTACTGTGAGCCCTCAAGTTCCACAATGTTCTCAATAAGTGCAGTGCAGTGTTCTACTAAAAAAAGTGCATAGCACTTCACAGTGTCACGCTCGGTGATACTTAAGTTGCTGAAATAGTTTGTAGCACTACTCTCAGCTTCCGTTTGCTGAAAGAATTCAATCAGATCTTCAAGATATTCTGCAATGTACTCAACAGAATGAAACCAGGAGTTCCACCTGGTCATCACTGGTACTGGGAAGAGGGTGGTTTTCTTTTCCCCACCAGGATACTTCTCCTTCAGGAAAGATGCATATCTGTGTTTTCTCTTACGAGCATTGAGAAATGCTTGTTTGGCATTTTGATCACACAAATTCAATTGTGGCAGTGCAACACTCCACAAACTAGCTACAATGTTAAGTTTATGTGCTCAGCACTGAACATCAACCATGCTTTTGGAAAATATCACCCTCAAAGAGTCCATACATTTAGTCATGTAGCGTGCAGTCACTAACCACTGCTACAACATTTTCATATTTAATTTCATGCTGTGCTACCACAGACAAAATTGCTCGTGAACACTCAGTGCCATTAGCATTCTCCAGTTCTTTTATGCCACCAACAAACACACATTGTTCACCAAGTCTGAAAGAACACGTATCAAAACAACAAATACGCAGCACCACATTCTGTTTATGGTTTCATCACACATGATACAAACTTTCTTGTTTTTTAAAACCTCCTTTAATTGAGTGAAATGATCCTCTCTGATTTTTGGGACATAATTTTCCCTCAGGACCTGGGCCGTTGGAATATCTCCCAAACCTGAAATAAAGGTGGGAAATTGGGTAGGCCTACTTCTTTGTTTATTTTTAAAACTTATTAATTCCATCTAATTAACACAAGCCTGTAAGGAAAATTCAGACAAATTGCTGTATTTTCTGGTTTATATTTGTAATCAATATTTTATAGTAATAAAAAAAGTAACCTAAAAATTTGACACATAGGCCTACATTGGAAACGTGATTTCAAAGAACTAAATAAAAATTGTCGGTTTATGACATTTAGAATATGTTGATTTTATAGTAACCTATGAAGATCTATATTTTTTCATAAAGTGGGAAGACATCCTCTGTGCATCACTGTGCAAATATATAAACAAAAACTACAGATAGATGAAAACCCTGCATTTGCATGCTTACCTGGTACATATTTTCGAAGCCAATTTTTCAAGTACTCATCTGCTGCCTTTTCAATAGGTATGTTGGNACATGCTTACCTGGTACATATTTTCGAAGCCAATTTTTCAAGTACTCATCTGCTGCCTTTTCAATAGGTATGTTGGCTGCGAGCAACATTTTCATGAAGTCTATTATATATAAACTCTGTTTATTTTGCTTCGTTGTCTGACTTCTATCAATTGCGCTAACAATGCTCAGTTATTTGGGGTGCTATTGTTTTTTTGGGTAGAATTCTTTTGTTCATTTGTGCGAATCACCTTCTACATGTTTTTTTGCATGTGTCTTTGCGTTGCCATTCAAGACGGCTGTCACAGTATTTACACATCATAGTTTTGTTTCGTTCATCAAATATGAAGAAACCATCAATTTTAAAATCCTGTTCCCGTTCATGGTATATTAAACAATGTCTGAGTATTAAAATATGTAACAGGAACCCACGCAAAAACTAATAGTAAAGTAAATACAAAATAAAAACAGTGGAAACTAGTGTTGTCAACTTAGGTGTATAATCTATACTGGGCAAAGAATTATGAAGCAACAGGAACTATCCTTTTTTTTTTAAATACGAAATAGTAATGTTTTCTACCTTACACAACAGAACAATTGAACATTTTATTATTACTGTTTACAAATATACGTCCCGCGTATAGTATTTCACAGATGTTATCGNTTAAAATCCCGTTCCCGTTCATGGTATATTAAACAATGTCTGAGTATTAAAATACGTAACAGGAACCCACGCAAAAACAAATAGTAAAGTAAATACAAAATAAAAACAGTGGAAACTAGTGTTGTCAACTTAGGTGTATAATCTATACTAGGCAAAGAATTATGAAGCAACAGGAACTATCCTTTTTTTTTAAATACGAAATAGTAATGATTCCGAACTTACACAACAGAACAATTGAACATTTTATTATTACTGTTTACAAATATATGTCCCGCGTATAGTATTTCACAGATGTTATCGTGACTTGAGAAAGCAAAAACACGGCAACATATTACACAAAATGGCGTCTATCAATTTGCATTTGTGGCGCGGTGGTGGGCGTGCGAACTACGTAAAATATCTTTCTCGTGAACAGCAGCATAATTATTTTCTCATGTACGGCATCTATGACCGAGCTCCACCATCTTTACTTTCTACATGTNACAAAATGGCGTCTATCAATTTGCATTTGTGGCGCGGTGGTGGGCGTGCGAACTACGTAAAATATCTTTCTCGTGAACAGCAGCATAATTATTTTCTCATGTACGGCATCTATGACCGAGCTCCACCATCTTTACTTTCTACACGTGCACGATTGAAAAGCTATTCATTTGTTCACATTTTTTTACCTTCTTACAAACTAAGATAAAACATTAAAATGCACTGTTTGTAGACCAATTTTTGAACATGTTTTGGAGGTTANTTTTTTTACCTTCTTACAAACTAAGATAAAACATTAAAATGTACTGTTTGTAGACCAATTTCTGAACATGTTTTGGAGGTAAAATTTTTTTTTAAATGACAATATATCGTAAATAAGTTGCAACCAACTTTCTGTAGCCGTATTTTTTTGTAAAAATGTACAGCCTATACATGCCGAAATACAGTAGTTCGCCACCGAGTGTTAAAATGTGAGTGCGTGTTTGCTTTGCAATACTGTAAACAAAATTTTACTGGAAAACGTGGCTATATTTAGAGCATTAAAGTCAGACATGCCATATTTCGCGTAAAAACTAAATTTTGTGACGATTTCGCATTTGTCGTCGTTTATTCGCGATTGCGAAAAGTCCACGGCCCTACGGATAAGCAATCGGGCAATGTTTTGCTGGCGAAGCCAGCTGCATCAGGCGGCGAGTGGTGGCACACTGCAGTCTGGTGAGCGATGGTCGGCAAACAAAGAACCCAGTTGCCAGGAAGCAAACTAGGATGAAATGGAACAGAAAGGTTATCTTATGTTTAAGTCAGGTGTCTGCCTGGGTTTGGTGATGTATCTGTGAGCCAGTTCCCAGCGTCGCAGTTCTGCACTATTATTAGTAGAAGGAGGTAGGGCCCTCACCACTCTGGTTGTGTAACAGAAGTCAAAGTTCTGGCTGTGAGATGCTGCATGTGCTGCAACTGGCTTCTCCTGCAACTTTACATTTGCCCCAGCTATGGCTTGTTTGGTGTCTGCTCTTTGGGCGTTCATTCTCTGTCTGAGTGTGTTGGTAGTAGGACCAATGGACTCTGCATTGCAGTGCACGCACTATGGCTGGTAGATGACATTTTGTGTTGCACAGTTGCCCTGGATAGTATAAGTCTGATTAAGCCTGCTATTGATGGAGGTGGAAGACTGGTGTATAGCACAAGACCTACAACATGGGCTATTTCAAGGATGAGATCCCAGTGATATTACTGACTGTGGCATTGAGTGGCAATTTGGGGTGCACCAGTTTGTTTCGAAGGTTGGGGGGTCATTTGAAGACCAATCTGGGTGGTTTGGAGAACAAGTTTAGAGTGAGTGGTGATGAGGCCATAATTTTGTGTCCACAGTTGAGAATGGTTCTGAGTTTGTCCAGGAGACAACCAGAGAGATATTTGAGTTACTGATCTTTGTTCGAGGATCTGTGGTTGAAGTGACATGCTGAATTTGTTTGTGAACTAGGAATTTGGGGCAGCTTTTATCGAAGAATGCTTTGGTTATTTATATCACACTGCTTGCTTAATCATTTTGGGTGGGGCATATGCGTTTAGCTTTGGTGGCAAGACTGTACGGCAGAGATTTCTTGGCAAAACTGAAACAACAGTTCACTTTAAACCCACCACCCACCTTGAATACCTATATTTCGACAGCTACCATCCATTCCATACTTTTTATAATGTGATAAAGTATTAAGCATAGGTAACAAACATGTACTCAAGAACGGTAGCATTGCTTACTCACCCAGAGCCTGGAAACTGATGTACCAGGCAAATGTGAGGATCACAAACCATACCATGGCAGCTATGACAAAATAATACACCAGCACAAACACCACGACACACGAAAGGTTCTCCCCAGCACTGCAACATTACATCAATGCATGTGTTATCTATGTTACACAATTTATTTCACCACTAACACAATTTTCACACACAATGGCAGTCACTGATAAGTGCAATCTTTATATGCACCAGTTCTGACTCACCAGAGTGCCAAATGACCACGTTCCACACATTAATACAGAATGATGATTAAACAAAATGGCACAAATGTGATTTTATATACACAAATAAAACAAAAATGGAAGAGAAACCTAAACAATTTCCATTCCTCAAACCACATTGGTGCATATTCTTACCTTTACCCTTACAAGCGAAAGGTATCATTCAACCAGACTTGATTATAGTTTCACAAGAAAGTATCAAAATATTTTAGTATAAAATAATTTTCAGAATTAATTTTCTTACTTTCAATTTCAGATGTGAACAGGTAAGGCTGATTTTAATTTAACAACTGAACGAGAGAGACTATGATTATCAACATCTGCACATGACATATTTTTCTAATTATTCATCAAAACCGAAAGAGTTATAGCGTAATAGTGAAATAGAAAGCAATTCTCACCCTGAAACACTAAAAAATTTAAAGAGAACACAAACTCTAACTACAGACACTGCGTAGAAAGCATTTTCTCACAAAAATATATATAGTGCAAAATAAATAAGATAAACACTATCCATTTATACTAGTGTAAGAAAGGAGCCATGAATAATCTTTACTGGTAAATTACTGCCTAAGCCCTGAAGTAGGAAGCTGTGGAACTTACCTAGGTTCAGCCATGCGGAGCGTGTGATCTTTGCGACATACTATGTCATCCCTGGCACCCGGTAGGAACTGTGTCAACCAGCCAACACATGAGACCAGGAAACAACCATTTATGTAGAAAATCACAACAGCTGGGTATTTGTTGGCAGACCTCCAGTCAATCATAAAAGTTACCTGAGCAAAAAAAAATTGTCCTGTGTGCAGCGCTGGTAAAAAGCTACACCTGCAACATATTATAATCTTCCGAAAAATATGTAAAAAGGCACAATTTACATTTGGAGACTATTTTCCATAGACAAATGTGCCCACAAAAATAACATAACTCTAGCATACAAAATGTTTTGAGCAGGAAGTGTCTCATCAACCCTCAAAATAATTACATGATAAATTTATTTAAGGTTTATTCTTTTTATTTTCACATGCATATGATATTTCATTGCGTAATCACATGCATCCACAGTTTACTTAATTAAGGGCGCCACCTACTTGGAGGTTTTTAGTGCGTTTGAGACAGGGAAATGCGGGAGCGATACGAACTGCACTGACACGCGTGCCTGATGTCCCTTCACGCCTACGCGCAAGGCTCTAAACTGACGTTCAGTGTTTTCATTTAACTAATGTTTTCACCTTTAAATCTTCTGAAAATATTTATAAATTAATTAAAAAATGCAATAAAACAATTTCAAGACGAAAAAATACTTATTGATACAAGCTGCATGTATCTATGGGGCTTAAGCAGTGACCCTATCTATTTATTGGGGGAAAGTCTGTAGTAAAGTTCAATGTAGGTCCCTATAATAGTTTCCCATTTTTTTACAACCAGTATATCATGAGATACAGCAACATGAAAAAGCCATTTTTAGGTATGTTGGAGGGCTTGGAAATAGTATTTATAATGTGCATGACGTATTAAGAGTATTATAATTGTACCTCGCCCGACATGTGCTTTCTTTTCGTACATTGGTATCACGGGGACACGTTCAATGACTTGGGGGAAAAAAAAAACCGGATTTCAAACACACTGCTACGCAATTCAAATGCCAGGTAGGCGGGGCCCTTAATAAATAACCTATACCATGATCCTGAAGGGTACAAGAGTTAAACAGTGTATACTATAATTTTCAAATGTTAATTGGAAAAATCTTTATCCTTTCCATTAACAGAAAACAAAACCAAGAGAGTATTATGAGGAAAGAAGAAAGTTATTCTGCCAATATCACTACAGCCTGCACAACAGCAAAAAAAAAATGTTTTTAATTATTTTTATATAGCACATGTCCTGTTGTAATCTAATGGTTATGTGGTTATGTACTTAGAAACCATGTCATAAGAAACACACCAGGGACTGGAAAATTTTGTTGTTTTGAAATGGCAGAAAGCAGTATTTTCGACCTGAAAAGTAGTGTTTTCATTTCAGTATTTTCATTTAACAAATTTTTTACCTTTAAATCTTCTGAAAAGATTTATAACTTAATTATAAAGTGCCATAAAACCATTTCAAGAAGAAAAAATACACATTGATACAAGCACTTAAATATGTAAATAGGATAAGTACATTAGTGAAAGTTTACAAACAATGGACATCATATTAAAAATGGCATACAAATCATGATACAGCAAATGCCACTTGTCTCTGAGAACACGCAGACTTTTTAAAAATATTTTCAACTTTCCTAATGCACCTAATGTAGACAGGAATGCTCGCACTCATGACTGTAGTTTTCCTTGCATCGCTTCCTCAAAAGCACAGTCTGGCATATCTAGCTGAGATTACATGACAGAATGTTACATATTGAAAATATGTTTTATCAAAATTTGTTTTTGGCATCAGTGGACAGGCAAATTTATATTTACGTGCCTACATGATACTGGCTGCAAAAATATGCGTAAAATAAGTTTTTAAGAAAATTGTTTTTTTTTTGTCGGTAAAAACATAGGGTCAGATTATTTTTGAGTCCTGTATACAAGGTTGTCTTATATTTTAGTAGTTCTAGGTTTGCAGTAGTCCTATACTTTGGAAAAGACATCCTATATTTGAGTTGAGTCCTATATTCAAGTAGAAAAGTCCTAAATTCGAGAAGAAAGAAGTCCCACGTTCGAGGTAAAAAAGTCCCACATCTGAGGCGGAAAAAGTCCCACATCTGAGGGGGAAAAAGTCCCACATCTGAAGGAAAAAAGTCCAACATATGAGGATAAAATCCCACATCTAAAGAAAAACGTCCCACATTCTACAAAAAAAAATCCCATATTCAAGGAAAAAAGTTATATATTCAAAACTAGTTTTATTTGCATTCTTCTCCAAATTCTTGATAATTCACAATTGCAGAATTTTCCCACGCCTGATACCCCAAACTGCAGCTAATCTGCTACTCCTATTGTACATAACTGTAATTCGCCATGGTGTAGCAGTTCTTATTTTCTCATGAATTTTTTCTAAACGACATGGGTATTTTAAAGTCATATCTTCTAAGCCTCTAATGCTAAGTCAGAGAAAATGTTTACCATCAGTTGGTGATAAAAACTTAATAATGTCAAATTTTAAATTTGTCTAAAAAGCAGAAAAGAATCACTACAAACCAAGTGTGAGGAAGAACTCAAGTTACAAAAATTACACAACAGATGGCATTGTATGTCTCATAACAAGTTTTAAAAGCTTTAAAAAATATTTCTACGTTACACAAAAAAAAAAAAATTTCTTATTAAAAACAAAATTACAAGATTTTTATCCTCAACTAAATAACATGTTTTCACGAGTGTACATTTTTCTGTAACAGATTCTTTAAAGTTGTACAAAATTTTCAACAAAAACAACTGATGAATTCTAACACAAAGTACAGAGTAGTCATTGTGTTGTTTACAAATTATGTGACATGCTTAGCCCATGATTAAATAAGTACCTATGTTTATTAGGACCACAGACAGCCCTCTGCCCAATATTGTGCATTTGCACCTTACCAAGTGGTGAATGCCAGTCTCGTTGGGAAAACACTGCTAGCAAGTGTATGAAGTGTGTGAGAGAGAGGGAGAGAGAAGGTTGTAGAAGGAGAGGGGAAGGAAAGAGAGGAAGGGAGGATAAACAGGGGGGAAGGAAAAGGGGGAGAGGAGAGTCATGGAGTGATTTCGGTGGCTCTTAATGATGTCTTAAGAGCCGATGAGGATGAAACAAATAGAGTAA
>NQII01000744.1:236795-289046 GCA_002778355.1 Clitarchus hookeri
GCGCCGCTCTAGACACTATATCACCGTGGCTCTCTGGGCAGAGGGGGAAGAGGAGGGCGAGACAGATGCGGAAACAGGGCGATAGGCGATAGGAGGGGGGGAAGAAAGATGGATGGAATTACGCCCGCCGGATATACAATAATAAAGACAGTACTTATCTCCAGTTTTCTTGCCATTTTTATCACCTACCCAAAGGACAGTTGGAAAACGACTTTCACCTGTCTGTACCGATTTATACCTGTCTCGGGCCGGTGGACAGGCTTTAAAAGTCAAACGCTGGTTAAAACCATCCAAAATTTTTGATCACCAGCATTTGTGTTATTAAGACTGGTGGCAATTTCAAAAACAAAACTTAATAAAGTTTTATTAAACAGGAAGCAAAAGCTGAAGCAAATGCTTTAAAAAGACATTGAAAATAAATTTTTTTAACACAAGACTTGTGGCCAAATTCTATACAGTTACTATAACATACTATGGACTACACTCAAATACATCAAAACTAACAGAAGTCTCACTTTATTGGTCCATTCATATACTTTTTTTAATTATAAAGTAGGACATTGGATTTCTGATGATGTTATGAAGTCGTTTGTATTGTAATAAAATGAGTGTCAAGCTAGAAAAAAAAAATACTATCGCTTATATTTACACAAGAATACACTCATTTGCAAAAAAAAATTGATTACCCTGAAGTTGCCATCGCAGGGGTACATAAGTGGGCACAGGCACAGGATATGGTAGTANGCAAAAAAAAATTGATTACCCTGAAGTTGCCATCGCAGGGGTACATAAGTGGGCACAGGCACAGGATATGGTAGTATGTACAGTCAAATCTCAACTCTACGACCCTTCACAGGGAAAAGAATCATTATTGGAAATTTTTTGTGTTTCCCNGTATGTACAGTCAAATCTCAACTCTACGACCCTTCACAGGGAAAAGAATCATTATTGGAAATTTTTTGTGTTTCCCCAAAATAGGGTCATTATTTTGAGAGGGTCGCTATTCCAGGGGTCTTAGAATCAAGAGTTAACTCTATAAAAAACATCAAAATATTGTACCATACCAAGCATGTATTGCAGGGGACCAACACTTGCAGGTTACACTTAGTACGGTATTGGACTACCTGTAGCACTGAGACAGGCGGCAATACTATCGGACGTGAAGGCATACAGATGTCGGATGTTCTCCTGAGGAAGATCCTGCCATAGCCGGAGCAACTGACCCTCTAAATCCGCTATAGTTGCCACTGACTGCAGTTGCAGCTGGCCGAAATCGCCGTCCAATCTTGTCCAAAACATTTTCGATGGGCGAGAGGTCTGGGTTCCTTGCTGGCCAAGCAAGCATGTTGACATCATGAAGGTAAGCCAGATATACCTGTGCTGTTCGAGGCCGGGCATTATTCTGCTGGAAAATGGGGTTGTCAAACTGCACCAGGAAGGGAAGCACACACAGTCACAGAATTTCCTGGAAGCATCGCTGTGCCGTAAGGGTTCCTTCAATCACCACCAGTGGGGTGCAGAAATCATAGGCAACCTCTCGTTGGGGCAATGTGCCGCTCTACAATGAAGTGTGGATCATGGCACTGGCCAGGACGTCTCCAGACTCAAATTTCGTGGTCATCTGTATCCAGACATAACTGTGATTCATCGCAGAACACCATTCATCACCAATCTGCAAGCTGCGATGTTGCCCGTTCCCAACAGAAGGTCACATGTGCTCGGCGATGCTCAGGTCGTAATGGCAGATGTCGTAGAGATGCCACGNTGCCCGTTCCCAACAGAAGGTCACATGTGCTCGGCGATGCTCAGGTCGTAATGGCAGATGTCGTAGAGATGCCACGATGATAGATGCTGCTATACTAGCCACTTGGATACGGTACTAGTGGACACAGGTGTATCCGCAGCTGCAGTGACATGTCTATGGATGGTGCACAGCGACGCCCATGGAGTGCTCACAGCCTGTCGCATGATGAAACAATCCTTCCTGTTGGTGGTCCGCCAGTGTCGACCTGAGTCTTCTTGACAAATGTGTGTATAATCCATTCACGGTATCTTCGATACTTTTGAAAAGAACCTTTGAAAAATCACCCTAGGAGTTACATGTCCAATTGGTTATAAAAAAATTGTATATGGAAAAAGGTTTTGTCTTGATTTTAGCACTGAAGCACTATATAAATTGGTTGTTTTAAGTTTTAAGTATATTTTTTCAATAAATTTTAATAATTTGTTAAAAGTCCGTAAGAATTAACAACGGATTTTGAAGGGACATGTTGGTTATAGCTGAAAAGAAATAGTTCGTAGGTTAAATATTAATATGTATAAATTTAATGCCGTAATTGTAAAGTTAATATTGCTAAACTATATATTTACATTTTTACGTAGCACTCATGGGTAAAGATTTCACCGTTATTAATTGAAATTAAATAAATTTCAGTTGTTGTCCAGCGGACTCGTACACTCCATCTTGTTCGTTTGGGCACGTTTTTTTCAGAAGTATAACCACGCCATATTGGAGACGCTGAATTGTGGTTATAAAACTAACGTAACACATTCTTTCTACTTACAAGATAATTCTAGGTTAAGATGTAATTTTAGTATTAGCGTTGTTATTTCTGCAGTTTATCAAATAAACGTGCAAAATATAGAAAGGCATTTGAATATTTCCGTTACGTTATTCCCTTCGCAAAGAATGCAAAGGAATCGAATTTTGGTCGCCGCCAACTGATAATCGATTATTTTCGAAAGCTTTTTGTGGAGACCAAGAGATGGCAGCACATTAGCGTTGGTTCTTCAGTGCCAAATGTTAGCCGTGACTCGTCTTTCCGCCGCATAGTGTTGTTTTTATGTTGCAGTGAAGAAGCGCGACAGTTCTTGATGGAACAGAGATGTACCTACACCGCAGGTTTCAAAATGAAAGTGATTTTGTTCGCTGAAGAGTTTGGAAATCGAACCGTGGGCCGTGAATTCGTAGTAAATGAAACGTTAGTGCGGGGCTGGAGGAATTTTTCTCACTTATAAGTCGCACCCCAAGTTTTCAATAAATTTTTTTTTTAATAAAATGTGCCACTTATATGCGATAAAATACGGTACCATTTATCACAGTGAAATCTTTAACCTGAGTGCTACTTCCAAAAGTTTATTATGTAAAATTTAACTTTTTCCTTACAGCAAATATGTAAATAAATCTTAATACAATAAGTAAACTTTAATTAAATTATATAATTAACAGTTCCGATATATACTTCAATCTACCTTTTTGTATGTATTACAACATTTCGCTAAATTGATTAGCATTTTTTAGACATTTAGAGAATTTTATTAAAGTATATGACAGTTGAGATTACATGGCATTGTTTCTCTTCAAAAATAAATTTTGGTAGTTCCCACATGGACACTGTTAATAAAATATTTGACAGTTCCCACAAGGCACTGTTTGTTTACAAAATATTTGACAGTTCTCACATGGCACTGTTTACAAAACATTTGACAGGTGTCACATGGCAATGTTTTGTTTACATTCTGCGGAAGGATACATAATCGGCTCCCTGAAAGTAGATATTTAGCAGGGTTTCAGAAAATCTTGAAGTTACCGTGAATACATTATACCCTCCTGTTTCCACTGCATCCAACACCAACTCACAGTGTAGGCAGAATGCTTCAAGTGGCGAGCAATGCGCCAAACGTCCAACCTGCCTCTCTCAAACTCATCCATCTGGGCACAGACTTGTTAAATGCGTCGTCGGGGCATGCTGCATGTTCACTGAACTTGGCTCTGTGGCTAACACTGCTACTAAGGTATTATTTGGTGACTTGCAACTGTGAATGATGAAGGGAGATGTATGCCCCTTAGTGGCACATTTGCACTAGTTTAACCAGGTTGATGCTCCTGACTGTGTGATGTGAAGCATAACCTAACAACTGAGCCGTTGAAATACACATCTATATAAAAAATGAGACAAGAAAAGTCTTAAAATTCCAAAACTTCAGCATGCTATTTTCTCTCACCTGATTGTTGTATTGATGAAACTTACCACAGTGAAGAGATTCAAGATGAGAGAAACTGAGGCACCCCAAGCAACTAACGTATGTATCTGTCTCCTCTCGTCATCTGTGAACAAAGGGTCGTGGCACTGTATCCCACAGCCTTCCACACCTTCATAGAATGTTGCAGTACTGTCCGTCGCTACAAGTGGTCCCAAGCAACGGCCTGTCGTGTTGAACTTCAGCTCGTGTACATCATTCTGCAAAAAAAAAAAAAAAAAAAAAAAAAATTACCATACTAGAAAAATGAGTACTGCATATTCAACCATAACAAAATCATAATTAAACTCTTTACACAAACCATCCACAAGATTTAGATTAAAACTAGTGTTCCGAGGCTCCACGCACTTGCCTTCCATGTAGGATTCACCATTTTGGTTCTTAAGGCAGTGAAGTGGAAAGGATTGGGCGGCCCTTAACATCGGGATCTTAAGAACCAATTAGCATGAAGCGAGGTAAGTATTGAGCAGTGCCGGGATGCAAGGGCGGGATATCCCCGAGAAAATTCGCCGACCAGCGGTATCATCCGCAACAATCCCCATGCAAGATAAATT
This sequence comes from Clitarchus hookeri, assembly GCA_002778355.1. Taxonomy (NCBI): domain Eukaryota; kingdom Metazoa; phylum Arthropoda; class Insecta; order Phasmatodea; family Phasmatidae; genus Clitarchus; species Clitarchus hookeri. The sequence goes on from NQII01000744.1 coordinate 241,391, forward strand.
CAGGCATACCCCCGCTGGGAATAGAGCCCAAGTCTATTAAAAATTACGAAAATTATCCTTACATCAAAAAATATGTTTTTCGTTACAGGGCTAGTACGTTTATAACATTTTCACAGTACGTCTAATCGTTAAACAGTATAGTAATACTATATATTGCTGAACTTTTTATTTTTAAAGAAAATGACAATTACAACCAGCATAAAAAAAGTCCACCAATGGAGTATTTTGATAATTAATTATAAATGCTATAAAAGGTTGATATTAGTTTTAAACCACTAGATATCAACCATGAACAATTACAACTTTCATATCAACTGAAACATTAAGTACTGACTAGTGTAAATTTTCACAAGACATGTAGGTTATTGACTTTTGGTGAAGATGTACATCAGGTGAAATAACAGTAAGACAATAATATTCAACTGTTAATTGAATTTAATAAACTACAATTTATGTATTAGACAATCTCACAAATGACAGTTTCATCATAATGCGAAACATCTCAAAACATCTGCATTAGGCCTACATTTAAAAACTTCCCAATTATGCCAAACAATGTCAATATGTCAAAAAAACATTAAAGGTTTCTATGAGACTTTAATAAAAAAAACCTATTATTAGAACAAGCACTCAATGTTATGGTTACTTGCAGCCATTAACATTTCCTCTAATTATGTATTCTGCTTATAGTTACACTAAATCATAGTATATTCAAGGTTTATCAGATGGTACTGTGTACAGTAAACTCTCAATTCTAAGACCTTGATGGTTCCCAGGAAAAGGGTTGTTATTTTGAGAGGGTCACTATTCCAAGGGTCTTAGGAATGAGAGTTGACTGTATGTTGTTTGTTTATGTATTGTACAGCAATACTGTGTTCTTATATTTTACCTGGATTTCTGTGATAATGCTATGTATGGCTACGAGAGGTTTCCGCTGGAGGTAGTAAGAAAGTGTTTTAATAAGTACCTAAGTTGACAGGAAGTTAAAACACACATTTACCTTGCACATGGGTGGGAACAGTTCCACATCTCCACACCGAAGAAGTGACTGCCATCGAACATCATCAGCCAAAATACGACATGGCCCAAGGCTTATCTTGCACATCTCCTGTACAAAAAAAAAATCTAACTGAGAGCTTGTGCTGTGGCAACCAAAACCGTAAGTCAGAACAAATGTGGAGCCTGACCTGAGACGGAAGGTAGACACTGCCATTCTCGCACTTTGGCATGTAGAGTGCGCACAGGAAGGGCTGCACCACGGCCCAGCACTTGGGGACATGCCGCAGGCCCTGCCAGAACTGCAACCTTTCCTGTAATATCAAGACACATCTCTCGTACCTGCATGTTGCTGTTAGTCCACGTGTTCATACGCTTAAAACACATGTACTATTGATCCACTTAGAAAAGAAAAAACTGTCCCTGTATGCTGTTCACTGTTAATTAGGTACTTTTGAAAATGTCCCTGTCCCAACCTGAATATATTTCAAAGCGGAACACAGACTGGCATGCACCCAGTAAAGTTGATAGCAACAGAGGGAAAAATACACTGCCGGACAATGAAAATAGCACACCATGAAGAAACCATGCAACAACCACAAGACAATGTAAATGGCGAGAGTACGAGCTGGGATGTACATGATCCTATGTTAATGCCTTGCCCTGTAAGCACCAATCAATGGTTATACACACTGGCATATAGTTGAAGCAGCATTAAGGCACGAGACAATACCAAGCATGTGTACAGAGTGAAGAAGAATGCTTGAAAGATGCCAAAAATGTTTTACGAAATGACAGACTCCAAGACAGGACTCATTATCAGGCTGAAAACCGTATGGTGGTCTTATTATTGTATAGCTCACTATGTGGATCGCTCAGGCTATAGTGTCCAATGTTGTTTGGGAGCAGTAAAAATGTGAAGGCACCCACACATGGAGGACTGACTCAGGATGGAGAGGTCAAATACTAGTCGAAAGGATCAACGAATCGTGCCCCAGGGTTTCTGTGGCAACCCGGTCCACAATATTGACCAGTGTTGGGACACCAGTGTGCCCATGAACCATTTCCTTGCACTTTGCAGAGGCAAATCTTTGATCTCAGCACCCATTACATGTGCTGCCATCAACTGTGCAACAGTAGTGGCTCCATTTGCAGTGATGCCATGCCAAAGCAATGTGGAACGCCACAGACTTGCGATGTGTGGTGTTTCGTGATAGGCACCGCTTCATTATGGAGACTAATCATCATCTCGCCCAGGTGTGGAGGACCGCACATTGAACGCGACAATCCCAACCTGACTATAGAGCAGCACATTTTCCTCATGGCAGGCATTATGGTCTAGGGAGACATAACCTACAATAGATAGTCAATCTGCTCGTCAAGGCTCAGTGGTATGTACAACCCCATCTGCTCCCATTTCTGACCAGGATTCCCGGTGCGATATGCCAGCAGGATGATGTCCCACTACTTCTATTTGATACATCAGTTTCCGCAAACTGTGATAAATGTTTTGGCTTTATATTTCTGCCAAACACTATCAAATTTTTCAACATGATATAATTTTCCAACTCCACTGTTTATGTACAAACCAATGTGCAGAAATGAAAAATATTATACTGAAGCACAATGTGATACACTAAGGACAGAAAAAACAACCATTCAAAGCAATTTTTTAAAATTGCTTTGAATAAATATCTGGATATTTTGATTGTATATTCTATCTACTGCTCTACGAAAAATAGAAAAGTTAATTTGACAATCAAAATTTAAAATTTAGCGAGTACATTTAATTTTCATAGTGGTCTTTAAGAAATTATTCAAAAACAACAAAATTATAAATGATGCACAATGCAAAACCTACTACACTCGTAAAACAAAAAATGTATATGCTAAAATTATATTACTTAAAAGAGTTTATGATCTAAAATTTTACAAAAAAACATATAAATTAAATTCAAATGTCACTTTTTAAAATACCTTAGATAATTTCAGGTTTCGTGAGTGACTTAAAAAAAATTTAATTTCAGTTTACATTTACATTAATGGGAATATGTAGTTGTACCTGGATGCATTCTCTAACATATGCCCTGATACTCTTTCCTGTGTTCCCTTCTCATCCTAGCTCTGCACGTGAGCATGCATGAGCTACAGCCGTACTGCGAGACTGTCAGGTGTGTTGGTCACTCATCTGTTGGCTATAGTCTGTGCTACACATTGGGTGTGCCTTTCTTGATATCTGGTCATATGGCGACAGGGCATCAGGCTCACAACTGTACATAAGTACAGGGCACGCACTGCAGGAAAGGTTTTGAGGGCGTGGTCTAGCAGACATAAAATAGCTTCTACTGTGCTGCTCCCCACCGTTTCATTGGCTGATAAGGGGAAGGGATGAAATGCTGCAACCTCACGTGCATACAGTTATGCTGACCTTTGCACAGCCACGACCAATGAGCGCATACAAGCCACTTGGGCAGGCAATGGACGGGGGCTTACCGCTGAACATCTCAAAACCTTTTGTAGGCTACGCAGCCTGTAACTGGGCATGTCACTCTTATTCCAGACAGGGCCGTCAAAATGGATGAGAAGAATGGCTGGCACTTACTGGAGCTGGCTGCCATATGTGAGAAACAGACCTGTTGATCTGCCAGTCTGAAGACTGGATGAGGTGATGAGAAGGGGGTGAAGCAGTGGCAAAATAAAGATGAGGGAAGAAATGGGAGAACCTGAAAAAACACCAACCCCACCCACAGCACTGACCGTTACACTCCCTACATGAAAATACCATTCCGAAAAAATTACCATCCACTAGAGCATGGAGGTGGAACCAAGGCCTCCAGCAATAGGAAGTTATTGCTAGAGAAAACCACTGAGTATTATAACAGGTTCAGCAGACTTACCATGTCCACCTACATTTCTATTTTGAAATTTTCCACCATTTATTTATACATGGTATAATTTCACCCTTTTAATACGTTTTCCTAATTAATAAGCATGAATTTTTTTCAGTCCCTTTAGAAATGTCGTAACAGGGTTTCACTGTGTGACTTTACCTAAAAAATTAAAAATATTAATAAGACCATTAAAAACTAAACAACGATAATATACACCACCATCCACTTTATTCTTATATAATTGGGACACACACATTAAAATTAAGACACACCTGGGCTATTTAATGTTTTAGTATCAGATGGATGAGGGTTCCATATTTTATACACTGAAAACACAACGAATAAACTACCACACCAATTCAAACACAAAATTTAAAAAATTGTATTCAAAATCAAATTGCTTGAATTGCAATACCAGCACTAATACATATTGTTACAAGACGCCTGAGGGGCATATCTGAGTTTGTGAGGGATGGAGGTCTTAATAAAAATAAAATAACTAAACTTATTTTAATTTATTCACACAGCTATTATTTACAGAGCATTTATCTATCTCCACTATTACTCTTTTTACTTCTAAGTGAGCACAATATTTAACATCTATCTCAAACCTACTATAAGTTCTTCTCAATGTCTCTGTTTGGTTATAGTCAACAAACTCACACTCATCATTAACACATGTTCAGTCTGTCTGTTACCATCATTTGAAATGCCTTTCACTCATGCATTCAGTCCAGTAGTCCAGCCTGCCAGTCGCACCCTTCACTGCACCAATGCTCGCAGTCACCGATTATCCTCCTGCTAGTCACTTCTGGCACTACTCGTTGCTCTTCTGGCTCGTCGCTTAATGTCGCACGATTGACCAGACTCCCAACACTCACCAACTCTCGGCTCGGGGGCCCGACACACTTTTATAGTATCAGCAGCCAAGATATGGAATATTCCTCGCACCCCAAGTCATGCTGAGAGAGGCAAGAATGATCAAAACCAGAACATTCTTCAGATAAACGCAGAAATTCAATCTGCTGAAGTTCAGGAGCGTGTGAGCAGCAAAAAGGCTTACGGCACCAGGCGGAAGAATGTGTGGCGGCACTCTTTATAATTTGAACCCTGATAGGATTACAGCTCGCCTGTCTTTCGAACATCCCTTAGTGACTTGCCGCCCGCTATCATATCAATACTCTGTCCTCCTCTTCTGCTCGTACATACAAAGCAGCGAACGCGTAACGAAATATAAACGTGCAACATTAAGGGTTCTGCTTGCCTGTAGCTATTTAGTGTGTTCAAGGCATCAAAATGTGTAAGTTATAGGGATGAATTTAGCTCACTCACCAATCTCTGTACTACGTCTGAAGTACATGTTGGCTCACTCATGGCACCAGGGTTAGCATACTTAACTGCAACCATCCAGGCACCGAGTTTGATTCCCGGCTCAGGCAAGGATGTTTATCCGGGTTTGGAGGCTTCAAGGTTAGCAGGTTGTTAGTACTTTATCTTATGACATTAAACGCAGTATATTCTTCCCGACCATTGTCAATCCACTGTAATGCACATCAGAATGCTGTTTTGGTTGTAACGTTCGACAGAGGCGTTTCTAGACTGGGGTTCCCTATCTCAAATGGATGCTGGTGTCCTTATCCATCATCCCGTAAAGTTTGTACATCACCCCGGATACACCCTGTATTTAAGAGCAACTGCAATGGTTATTCCAGAAATGGAATTTTTATTTTTGTAAATGGTGTTGCCAATTTATTTTCATAATAATTTATGTACCAAAATTTAGTGAATTTTTTTCATGGCACAACATTACCATCAGAACAATGCATTGTGACATATTTTACACATTCATAGATGTCTTTGAGTGAGTGCGTTGTAAAGAAACCAGCATGAAAGTGTATTGTAGAAATTAAGCACCATTTTAGTGCAAACAGAAACATCAGCTGCAATAGGGAGCTGGTTTTGCAGTGTGCAGAGACATGTAGCAATCACTTGTGATGCCTCCTCAGTTTAACTCTCCAGATATATATGAATTATGAATGGAAGGTGAAAGTTTGAGTGCTTCTGAGGTTATGGATTGGCTATGCAGAGAAAGATGAATTTGGTATGATTATACAACCTCAGCCACTTTTTTTTTCATAATTGTGTTGTTGTGTGAAAGGCAAAGTAGGGTAATTATCTAGTTTAGGGGCTTTTCTGAAAAACACAATAAAAATTTAAAATGATGATATATTTCTACTCTACTAATGATGCAGAACACGAATATACTAGGGGCATTAACGTCCGACTAATTTCGTAATATGTGCCCACCTAACCTAACAAAACCTAACCCCACGATGGGCGAATCACTATTTTACATTTTTAAACTAACCTAGGATTGTTGGGTTTTACACTAACCTATGATGTTAGGGTTTTAAACTAACCTAGGATAGTAGGGTTTTACACTAACCTAGGATGTTTGGGTTTTATACTAACCTAGGATGTTTGGGTTTTACACTAACCTAGGATGTTTGGGTTTTACACTAAAATACGAATGTAGGATTGCAGGGATTTAAAGGAACCGTAAAACACACCAAAAGAATGTAAATTGACTCACCTAGGTAGGGGGCTGGTATAATTCCTCTGACGTTAATAGACACAAACAAACATATTTCGCAAGTTTTTTTTAATATGTTCTACTTATTTTAACACTACGGCCGCTTCAATATCAACTAGGTAAGCTATGCTGAATTCATTAAAACAACTTTTGTTGGCATAAAACGTTTCGTTCATAAACGTAAACAAACTGTCAGAAACAGTCATCTCACAAACTTGTTCAATTTTTTAAAATATGTTGCACTTATTTTAAAGCGATGCCCCTAGTATATTCGTGTTCTGCATCATTAGTAGAGTAGAAATATATCATAATTTTAAATTTTTATTGGGTTTTTCAGAAAAGCCACTAAACTACATAATTACCCAAAGTAGTGCAGATTTGCATGTAGTCACTTTTCTGGAACTTATAGTTAACTGTCTTTAAATTTTTGAACTTAATGCATTTTTTTGTAATATTTTAATTTTTTATTTTTTACATTTCTTCCTCCACAATTTTTTTTAATCTTCATAGCTCTCTCCATTTTAGTATCAGTAGTATGTATATGAAATACACAGATGCACCAATGCAGAAATTAATCAGCGACATTTGTAAAGTCCATATAAAAAAAAACATGTTTCAAAAATATATTATTTCTAATTTTTGGGAGTCATTTAACTGAACATATAATTTGTTTAGGCTTTTTCTTCAGGCCTACACTTCTCCCATTTCTCCTAAAGTAGTGGGGCCATGGTGATGTAGTGGTCAGACTACTTGTCTCCCACCTAGGTGAACCGGGTTCGATTCCCGGCAGGGTTCGTTCTCAGATTTTCGAACGTGGGAATTGTGCCGGATGATGCTGGTCCAATTCAATTCTCAGTGGGTTAGCACCCAACTTTTCACATGTGGGAGTCACGCCAGTTAATGGTTGGTGGGTTTTCTCAGAGATCTCCCATTTTCTTAATCTTTGTAATCCAGCACTGCCCCATACTAACTTCACTTCACTCTCATTGGCTCTCAAGATCTTGATGTTAAAAGCTGCCCAGATCTCTCCACTCTTTCCACTCCACTCTTCAAGCAGTCTAATGCTAGTTACTGGTTGGTACTGCTTTACTTAATATAAGTTATACTTTTCTCTTGTGGTTTCCAGTTTTTAAAAATGTTTAACAATTTCCTTTATTGTCACCGTACTCCAATACAAACTTTGTTACTTTGAAATGTATTTCGAATTGCTCTTTCTTTCTGAAGCAATTGTTTATTGAAATGATTTGCTCTATCTACTGCTCTGTTATTTTAGTAAGTATTAATCCCCTTTTAGCTAGGTACAAGTAAACTAGGCCTGCTGAGGAAAACATACCAATTATCCAGATTATGACATGCACCCACATTGAAAGAAGATGTGAAATTACCACTAATGAAACCCAGTGAACTAAGTTCCAAGATGCTTGCTACTTACAAAAATATTACACCTAGTTATCCATCATACATTAAAAGAAAAAGTCACTCCTTAAGGTCGTGCAGTTTACAATCACATTCAAATAAGATTACTATAGTACCTGTATTTGTTCCTGTGTCACATCTTCATCAAGCAATTGCCGGGTTGTAGATTTATATGGCAATTTAACTCCCAAGCATTCTGTAAAGTTCATATATTCGCACGTGGCTGGTCGAAGACAGTACTGTAAACCTTTCCCGTCAGATTGTAATATTGGGTCCCGCTGATTAAACCTATCTCGTAAATATGCTGAAGAACTAATCAAAATTCCTTTGTTATCGTTAAGCCTATGCCTCGACTCCAACATTTTATTTTCTGGCCAAAGCTCAAGAGCGCTAATGTTACTGCTATTAAGCGAAGAAGTCCTCACATAAAGCAGTGCCACTATTACAAAGTACCTTAAAGAATTCATTTTATTTTACATTAAAATGAAACTAAATTAATTACAACTTACATATTCTATTAAAATGAGACGCAAAAAACTTTTACTTAAATTTTAAAAACCCGCCAAATAGCCCTATTTTTCACATTACAAATAAATTGTCTTGAATTTATCTTACGATCGTCAAAATTAACTTTTCGATCCAAGCCTTCAAGAAATACACAGCAGAACTTCTCTGCCACTCACCACCAGCACAACTAGTCCGCAGGGGCAGGGCAAAGCGTGGTTTCAAGCAGCTCTTTGTTGTCTTTTTTTGTCCATAAGACCACACGCATTCTAATAGGACCACCCAAGAAGCAGCTGTACGCACACCAAACTTCAAGTTCAAAATGACTAGTTCTACATTCAACCGCAAGGTAGCAGCACAAACGCAAGACACAACAGAGATATCGATTATAAAAAAAACCATACAGACATACTATTAGGAATTATATCTAATTTTGTATTTTTACCAAAAAATAAGTTGCGATAAATTTTAGAGTGCGGACGAATCCATAATACAAGTAATTATGGTAATTAATGAGAATATGGGCTTTTCTGAAAGTAAAAGAAAAAATCATCGAAAGTAGTATATTTCCTCCCTACTAATTACACAACACGAATTTACTTGGGGCATTAACGTATTACCAAAATAAACCACAAATACGATAGTGGAGAGAGCTATGAATACCAGGGATATGGTGGGGAAATAACTAAAAATACACCCACAAAAATACAAAAACCCCTCAATTTAACCTTTGACCATCGAATTCCCTATTCTGTGCCCGCTTAACCTAACTTTACCTAACCCCATTTCTAATCTAACCTAGAATTAAAAGGTTTTATTATAACCAATGATTTCATTTTAATCTAGGATATTAGGGATTTAATCTAATCTACAATTTTATTCTTATCTAGGATTTTTAGGTTTTAAAGAAAAAGTAAAACATACCGGAAATATATTAATTAACTCACATAGGTATGCGGCGGGTATAATTCCAATGTCCTCAGCCAATACAACTACCGTCGTGCATGACTTGCACCTTACCTCACCCGACAAAACACCATGACCTACTAAAACGTCCAAGTAACACCCGCCACATAGACAAATATAACACAGAAAAGCACTCGTATTTGCACCCTCCAATCTTAAATAACAAGCCTTCACACAGCCGGATTCAGGCGACACAACTAACGAACCATAATGTATTGCATCTCAATAGCAACTGAACACAGATCACGTCTGTGCCTTCAGCATTAATTTACTATTCAACATGGCGTCAGATGAAAACAAAGCGGCCGAACTCCACTTATATTAATTATTTTATTTAGTATGTTCTACTTATTTCACCATTATGCCCTCCTCAATATTTAAAAAGTAAGCTGTGCAGAACCCATTGATGTTACTTTTGTAGGTCTACTGTGTTTCCTTTAGAAGAATTTTAACTAGAATAACATATTTATTATTAAATCGGATATTCTATTAGTTTGAAAAAACCACGAAAAGCAAAAATTACACATCATCCCTTTTGCGATTTACTAATGAGATTAAGTGGTTCAGAGTCATGGAACCACACAAAATAGCTAAACTTTGATAATTCAGCCATATGTATGTAGAAGTTGAAAGTTAAGCAACTCTCTCTCCCTTTTCTATGTACGTAATCTAAGTGTAAATGTGAATGGTTGCATTAAAATGTATAGTGCTCAACTACTTGGAGGTTGTGAATCCATCTCGCAGATTTCAGGGTTTTTATTTTATTGACCCACTGCAGATAAACATTTTTATTTGTAAGGTTATAATNTTTTATTGACCCACTACAGATAAACATTTTTATTTGTAAGGTTATAATATTCATTTATATAATTATTTTTACACTATTTGTGTTTGTTTATAAAAATAAAAACTATAACATGATATAGATATATACATTGCACNATTTTATTGACCCACTGCAGATAAACATTTTTATTTGTAAGGTTATAATATTCATTAATATAATTATTTTTACACTATTTGTGTTTGTTTATAAAAATAAAAACTATAACATGATATAGATATATACATTGCACACAAAGAATACCAGCAGATTAAAAAATATCTGGGCAGCTGTCAAAATGCTGCATTTGGAATAGTATTCTAATTTATTTATTTTTAATAGTAAAAACTGATACAAGATGTGATTTACTTTGCCCCCAATATATTAACCCAAAACTGATGCGAGAATAAACATTACCAAAATAGACAGACCATATACACACTAATGCCGGTACTGGGGCTGAAGGGAGTAATTATTGAGAAGGGTTACCCGACTAGGTGCCGAACACCATCGACAGGCGGTGCCAAAGGTGGAAGTGTGACATGGACCACTCTTCCGTGGTCTGGCACTGCCACAGTCACCACGTCATCGGTCCACTGTCGCTGCTCCAGTGCGGCTTTCGGAAAACATATGCAGTGCGTTCCGATGCATGTCAGCATCATTCACTCATGAACAGGTCACGACCTGGCACCAAGTGAGCCAGTTAGGATAGGAATCAAGTACAGGCAGGTGTAGAAAATTGCAGTATAGTTTATAGCCCATGGGTAAGTGTTAGTGTAGCTCGCCCTTATTGCATTGCAATGTAACAGCAGGGTAAACACATGCCATGTGTGTATTTAATTAGGTGTAGGATATTAGAGTAATTTCATTTTTAAGTGTTTTGTGTGATTTTTATAGTGTATGTGTGTATCTGGTTAAGCCAAACAGTTACATGGCGAATATTTAGTCTTTAATTAAACTTGACTGTTCCGGTTGCAGAGTGCCCCAGAACTTGCGAGACATAAAATTCCTATGTTATTTCCGAGACGCCACATAATAAGGTTTTGTGTGTATATAAGATGATAATAAGAACTGTGGACTCTCCGCAAGATCAGGGATGTTCATTCCGAACATTTCAGTGTTTTGTAATATGTATGTAATATAATTAAGTCAGTAAATTAAGGTACCACGCGGAGTGGCGCAAGCTCTTGGCAAGGATGCCGCTCGCCTGTGCCAGCTCCAAGAGCCTGATTTCACTGGTCGTAAGGTGTTGTATATGCGTCGAGTCGCAGGGGACATTCATACTTTGTTCTCATCACTTCAAGTCAATAGCTTAATGTAGTTTACTGGAACCTTTGTGTTTTCTCTGGAGTATTCCCCACGTTCGCAGTACCCCTCTGTCAGTTTGTTTCCTATCCGGGAGGTTTTTATTTCACTTTTAGTTTTATTCGCACCATTTTCTTGCCATTGTACCATTACGACCACTCACAGATCTTGTGAACCATATAATCTTAATTCTGCTTATGTATATGTGTCTTTGTATACTGAACTCGACAATATAACTTTTCTTCAGTTAACTACAAGTGTGCATTCTCATTTATCATATTGCACTTTGTGCCCTGGCCCTATCCAGGGATTTCCTCGCCATCTCAAGGTGGTGTACTTCGCTTGCAGTGTAAATGGTAATAGCAAAGCATGCTGGGGAGCCTGAATACCCCAGTTATATTTACGTTTTTCGGTAACTTTTGGTGCCATGTGTTTCAGGCGATACAGTCACGGGGTCGTACGGCCCAAGATCCTGAGGACATTGATCTTGTACTCACCCGGTGAGTTGGCGCCCATTCCGTTCAAAGTCGGAGTATTTGTGTTATGTTTTGACTATTATTAACATGAACACCGAATGATGGCTATATTATCTATCACCTACTGCTGAGGCCACATTAAATGGCTTTCCCAAATATGTGTGGCTAAAAACAACCTAAGAATAACGTGTGCGCAATATCTGGAGAAGAAACAACAGTTCGGATCAAAAATCATAATTTTTGTCACTTGACCAGGAAAAACTTGGTCCATGCTGCCATTTTGTTGCGTAGATCAAGCCCGTGCAGAACCATAGACTCAGATGTCATCGCCAACCTGATACCACCCACATGCACAAGCACAACCTTGGGTGACCATGCCGTGGTAAACAACTGGACCGGTCGATAAGTTCCACGTGCGCGAGGAGCCTGAGAATAGTAAAGGCCGCTGCTTTCTGGGAAGATGGTCAGTGACAACAGCTGCAGACTGGGCTACCGTGCCACCTCATGGTGACCGCGTCTGCCATGTGCAAATGCGTCTATCGCATCATGTACACTTCAGAGAACTTTTTAAAAAATGGCATACAATCCATCTGGAGTGTCAGCGAGTAATACAAACCAGCTGCCTGTACAATACAAAATGGATTACCGTCCGACAACACCTGTTCTAGTGAATGCAATGTACAGAACCTTGGACAATGTATCAGTCCGAGAAACCGAAGCACGAACTGCAACCAGCAACCGATGAGTATCCAACATCAACCACCAAACAGGGTTCAATGTATCGTGCAGAGTGTTGTGTCAATCCCGAGAGGTAGTGTATAAACTGTAAATGCTGTACCACTAGCTTTCACCCCACATGCATATCCGTGGAAGAATGACAGGTTGTCCGCGAGGGAACATTCAGGTGTGCCAAATGTCAACAAATCCATGTGGCTCAATGTGTGCCCATATCAGAACTAATGCGTACACAAGGGGAATATGAACTATTCTCGCGACATGCGCCGATATTGCTTAGCCACCCAGTACAAAGGACTGAAACTGTACCATCCATTCCCCATGGTGGGAAACGATAGGAGCAGGCATAACACAGCTAGTAATGCCGAGGTCATAAGCCCCAAGTATAGGCCAATCAGAACATTGCAGAACTATATGACACCTAGGAAGTTCCAGATACTCCCGAAATTTTCTGGCCAAATAACTGAGAACACATGCACATTCCTCAAAGAGTTCACCACCCACCTAAAATGGTAAGGGGTTAGTGAAGAAGAGTGGGTGAGTGTAATTGGTAACCATCTGATAGGCGAGGCGAAAGTCTGGTAAGGGTCCGCCTCCGAGTATCACATGGCATGGGGGTAATTTGTGTGCAAATTCACTTCCTGATATACAAACATGCATACCGCATTAAAACAGCAGGTAACATTGTTTACCTAGGAACAAACCATCATTGAAGTTCTTGACATATTCGTGAGTCGTAAACTAAGCCTAGCCGACCAGCATTTCCCATACCTCCCAGAAGAAGACGTGTTCGAGGCAATCGTGGAGACTGTGCTACCTGAATACCGACCAGCCTTACACCCCATGGTGCCTAATGGAACCCAGTGTTTTCTGAGATCAGCTGTGAGTGTGGCACAGGACATGGAGAAGCGCAGGATGACCAACCTCACCATGCACAGTAATTACAGGTAGACAGATGGGCGGGGTAATCCAGTGGATACACGTGCATCAGAGGAGAAGCAGGTGAAACCGACCGAAACCGCAAAGGGGCCAGCGAAGCCCCCGCCCTGAAATAAACCGATCAGTCGTGGCCATATGGGATCGTTACCACGGGGAAAAGTGATGCAAATGACATAGCCCAAACCCGAAATGTAAACAACAAGGGTCCAACAATCGTGCCCTGTTGCCACATCTGCAAATACAAACAGTGCCACTGGCACCAGGTGTGCCTGAAATGTGTAGACAATCCGCAAGGAAACGACAGAGTGGAGTAGGGCAAACTGGGGCAACCCTCTCCACCATTGTCGTGACCGAAATTCCCGAGACTACAAACGTAAACCAGATATGTCATTATCTAAACCAGCTTAGCATCACCAGTGAACAGCTGATCAGAATACCTAAATGCATAGACGATTGAAACACAGTCGCCCTGATTGACGCGGCCGCATCACACATCATCGTGTGGGCCGGACTAGTGGGTCAACAGCTGATCATGGCAAATGGTCTACAACTTAGGACATCGCCATGAGAACAACGAACACTCTGTCCAACTTGACATGTTCGACCACATAGAGACGCAATCCAGCGAGTGCTTACTGAGAGATGTGACGTATTCGCCATGACAGACCCCTTGAGAGAACGAGCGTGGCAGAGCACTAGATACCGCTCACTAAAGTGGAACCTATTTGGTTCGCCCCTCGCGATTATGACTCATATCATTTGAGAATAATCAATCAACAAATCTAGGAAATGATTCGAGATAAGGTAATAGAACTCTCCAAAAATAACTACAATTAAGCTATCACTGTAGCCCCCAATAAAGATGAGAGCTGGAGGTTATGTGTAGACTTCCACCCCCTCAATCAAGTTGCTGAAAGTGCACCACCACCCTTAATCATTATCAATTCCGTGCTGAACCCGCTAGAGGATGCCTGTCCTCACTAGATCTGAGAAGCGACTACTGGCAAGTTCCAGTACACCCCGAGGACTGTCACAAGACTGCATTCATGGCCCCCAACGGGCGCCGTTTCCAATTTTGGGCTTGAATGGGCTCCCTCTGCCTTCTAGAGTATGATGGTTCGCTTCTTGGACAGCCTGGTAGAGAATTGTACAATCGCATACCTGGATGAATATGAGTAATCTGGTTACTTTTTACTTCACATTACGATGCCTTTTCTTGCAAATTTAATTTAAACCCTGGTTAAAACCTGAGATAAAACAATAACAGTTCGCACTAGCACTTCATTCTCCTTGCGTTCATTACAGTTATATAATGGGTTCATTAAAGACAATTTTAAAGGTAGCAAACAACATTTTTGTACCATATATTCAAGGTGGATCAGTCGCTGCCACACTGGAATTTTAGAATTTATGCAAAAACTTGCTTTATAGATTTTGTATTGAATTTTACAGAACGGCAGGGCATAGGACATTTTCTGAACTTAACATTGCTTGGCATATCTGGTTTAAGTGCTGTAATCACCCAAAATAAAATAATTTACTTCTTCCCAGGTGTTAATAGTTAAAAATGAATAAAGACAGTGAAAATGTAACAACTTCATAAAGCATGAGAAGCTGTTATTTATTCAATGTCGTGCGAAAAATTTCGCTAAACCAACTTGAATTTAAATTATTGCGAAAAATGGATAAATTCAGCAATTTATTGAGACGTGGTGTATTTATATTGTTCTTATTTGAGAACTATTAAGTCTTTTTCGTTGTTTATACACTATTTTTTTCGTACGCAGTAATTTATTAACAAATATCATTAACTGTTGTGAACTCTCGCGAGTAATACCTGTGTTATTATGTTAGTTGAGTTGAGAGATTTGGACGGCTATTAACGAGGTCTTGAGAGTCGATGAGGGTTAAATGAGGTGAGAATGGAACAGCGCCGGAATGCAAGGGTGGGGAAGCGGGAGATCCCCGGGAAAGTCCTGCCGGCCAGCAGTTTCGTCTGGTACGATTCCCACATGTGAAAATCCGGGAGTGGCCCGGCTGGGAATTGAACCCGGTTGGCCATTGTTGGAGGCGAGCGGTCTAACCGCTCAGTCACCCCATGTTGTATTAGTTTTTATCTACACATTGCAGCACGAATTCCAAATACTTTTTATTAAAAATTTGCTCTACATTATGTATCTAATTTTCAACATGAGCATTAGAGGGCTGACCGAGTATACAAAGGGGAGTAACATATACGTATTACGAAATGTTACAACGCCTATACCTAGACCTTTTACGCCGTTGCGCCTGCAGGTAGGCAGGCGTCAAAACACTTCTGTACGATGGGTGGCGTGACTCTTGGTGTTATATAACTGTTATTCTAAATAAAATTATCGATACTAATAATTTGTTTTTAATAGGCAAAAGTGGTGGGATACAATGTAATTGATTGAAACACCGGTGTACACCAGTTGAAACATTTTTCAAACATTGGGTTGACTTCTAGGTGGTATTTGCGTCTGCTTACAAACGCAAATTAATTCAATTACACATTTATTAGACATTTTTCATCACCCATTTGTAAAAATTGTACGTTCGAATTACCTTTATATATTTTGCAATGCTTGAAAAAAAAAAACGAGGAGACAGTGTGTTTACTTCTACTTTTCATAGAATCCGTTCGAAGATTCAACCAGATCCATCGAATTTTTAGTCCGTTTGAACTGGTGGATCAATCGGTTTAACCGAAGTCAACTGAAACACTTTTTACTACAAGAAAACATTTAGGTTGTAAGCTTTCAGATTTTTTCACAGGCGTTTGTATCTGTATATATGAAATAAACAAATAGCAACACCAGTAGTACGTTTATGGGAAATCGGGCACAAGGGAATGGGGAGGGAACAGATGCCTAGGAGCCGACCGGCTGCCATATTGTATCTGAGTGGAGGCCTTCCCCTTGACACTGTGCTCGTAACCTTAAATAACCTTGAACCAAAAAATAATTAAAAAAAATTAAAAGCTTTTAAATACAGAAAAAAAAACTTTTAAAAAGTATTAAAAATCGAGGATAATATAGCGTTACCACACTCTCGCCCACTCCCCACTCACCATGACCAACACTCCCACCACCCAATCATAAAAAATCGTCAAAAATTGCATAGATCTGAAAAAAAATTAAAAATCAAAGTACGTATAACACACCCTCGCCCTCCCCTCCCGCTCAACCAAACCAACGCCCCCGCCTCCTCCCACCCATTCTCATCAGATACTTCATCAACTGTGTCGCCATGGTCATTATCATCAATGCTGTCTCTTCATGATCATCTTCACCTCCTGTTTCTTCCTCAATATCAAACTTATTTTTCTTAGTAGGAGTCGCATGGTTATCATCACTGATTAGAGCCAACGGTCATTTATTTTGAAGTTCATTGATTTCACACGAAAGTTTTACAAGTGTACGTACCGCACAAACCGACTCTACCACGCCTCGTAGGTCTCTCATTCCGTCATTAGCATTAGGGATGATATACACAAGCGTAAAACATGCTGCCAACCTCAATAATAAAAGTACCTGCTTTAAATTTTGAGAGCATGTTCAGAAAATTATGGCAGATCATTTAAAGCATTCTCCGCAAAAAAAAAAAACACTTGAGCTCATATGACCTTATTATAGTTATGACCTCTATTTCAGCTGTCGGTACCTGTGTGTCTGAAAAGCCTAAAACAAACTCTCTTGAAGCTTATCAATTAATGGAATGTGGGCGAAAAAAAAGGAGGCGCAATATAATAATTCAGCAAATACAACTGTAAAATACATGAAAACAGTGAACATACAGTGATAATCTTCTTTAAAATTTACCCTTTCCACATTGGCTTTAACATCTATTTGAATTTCCTTGAACAGCCATCAGTGGTTATATATAGAGCATTCAAACGCAGGTTCATGACAGGGACACAAGATAGGTGGAATGCAAGAGCAGGAGGTTTTTGAGAAGGAATGCATCCGCAGGAGGTAGGCCATGTTGGCGGCCATTTTGCCAACCAGTACATTCTAGAACATTTGATCCCATGGTGGCCATTTTGCCAGCCAGTAAATTAAACCTTATATAAAATTATATCAAATTGTTTTTTAAAAAATAACGTATTTTATGAGGCATGCAATAACATGGCGGACATTTTGCCAACCAGTATAAGTTGGCGGCCATTAGGCCAGCCAGTAAATTAAAACTTACATAAAAAATTTATTAAAAATGATTGGTAGCCATATTGGATGAGGCATGCGGCCATTTTGCCGACCAGTACAAGTTGGTGGCCATTTTGCTAGCCAGTAAATTAAAAATTATGTAAAAAATGTATTTAATTTTTTAAAAATAATCGGTGGCCATGTGTGCAGTAATTACAAGTAAGCGGCCATTTTGTCAGCAAGTACAAGTTGTTTTCAATGGCGGCGGCCATTTTGTCAGCCAGTAAATTAAAAAGTTATGTAAAAATGTATTAAATTTTTTTTTAAATTATTGGTGACCATGTTTGCAGTAAGTAGAAGTTGGCGGCCATTTTGTCAGCTGGTAAATTAAAAAATGTGTGTGTAATATAAGTATAACATTTTTTCTTAATTATCGGCGGCCATATTGGATGGTGCCACCCCTCCGTAGCGGCAACCATGTTGACGTCACCACCTCAGCAGCAGGAGCAGCGGCCATGTTTGTTTGTTTGCAGTCAGTACAAGTTGGCAGCTATTTTTTTGACAATTAATTAAAAGAAGTATAAATGTTTTAAATTATAGGCAGCCATATTGGATGCAGTGTCACCCCTCCGTCGTGAGCCCTCCGTAGTGGCAGCCATGTTACCACCACCACCACCAACCCTCTAGCCATTAAATCGTGCGAGGCTGCGCACATTGAAGTGTTTTTTTTTTTAAAGTACTTGATTAGCAGCATAATTAATTGAAAAAGTATCTTAAAAATATGTTGTGTTAGTTTTGTATGTGTTGAATATATATTCCACATTATATTACTTTCAATTATCTCAGCCCAGTAAAAAAGTACTTGATTAGCGACATAATTAATTGAAAAGTACTTAAAAAAATATGTTGTGTTAGTTTCTTATGTGTTGCAGATGAATATATATTCCACATTACATTGAATTGAACTCATCACAGTATTTAAGAAAAAAAAAGGACTGTTTTTAATAAAAAATAAAAAGCATGACACAGGCTTATTTACGCATTTTATTAAACACAATACGTACATACACACATTGTATTTCGCTATGACTTTAATGTCTAATGAACCCCGTCACGGGCTACATTTCAAGTAAAAACGGACGTAGAATGAATACACACACGAACCTCGTCACACGGTACACCACTGCTCTGTAAAGAAATGAACGAGGCGTAATCTGTTGCCTAAAGTGCTGCTGCTTGCTTCATTGAAATGTCTGGTTGAAATCATACATCGAGCAACTCACTTGATTGTAGGCGACGGATCAGGACCCATTCTCTGCAGCAAATTTCTCGGCGTCGGTGCACGAGACGAAGTATTGTAGCAACCTCTCTATGGCGACGGCTGCAGCTGCGTGGGCTACGTCGCTGCTGAGGGCGACAGTAGACGCTTCATCCAGTTGAAAAAAGTTGGCTTTAACACATTCATCGAAGTAGTCGACCAACCGCTCTTTAGTTGAAGTAAGGGGCGCAGCGAGACTCTAATCGCTCAGCCGTTCAGACACCGCCATTTCTATCACTGCCGAAGCTCAGAGCGGGGGTAGATCAGGCCCCGTGAGGGGCCCATTACCACCCATTGGGGTTGGTCACCAAACACACAGGGAGATTAGGAAGGAGCTAGATTGGCCCCCTCCCAACTCCCTGCACCATACCAATCTGTAGATACAGAGGTTGCCCTCTGCAGCTAACAGCCGTTCAGACACGAACAGCGGGAGGGGGTATTTATACCCTTGCTCATACAAGGGGGAGCGTGTTACAGCAGCTGCGGCGACAGTAAGGGTGCGCGCCCCTCCCTCTCTTAGAGCAGCTGCGGTGACGAGTCTCCCTCCAGTGCGATACGCCAAGCGTACTTGCTCCATAATGTAATGTCTTTACAAAGACATACAATTGCAGTAGTGTTTTGTTTGCTTTTAATATACTAGCATGTTTTAGTATGGGCTGTGTGTGAGATAACCAACAGAAATAAGAACACTAAGAATTTTCATGATATATATATTATAGAAATTTTTTTACATTAAGATATTCATTTACTCGACAATCGTGTCCAATACATACAGCACACACTCGTCAATCATGACCATTTCACACACAAGAAAATGTACACACATCAAGATAGCAATTAAAATATATACAATTAAAACATTTTTTTTGAAAAGCAGAGTAGTAGCTGCATACGTCAAGATAGCATAATACAATTAAAACAGTTTTTTGCAAGCTGAGTAGCTACAGCAATTAAAACATTTTTTTCAATATATAAATTAAATATTAAAACATTTTTTTTTACACACTATACCAATTAAATATATAAACATTTTTTTTGTCACTATACTTTGCAGCATACAATAAGATTCCAATTAAAACATTTTTTTCACTATACCTTTGCAAGCAGAGTAGTGAATAGATGCAGTAGTAATGTCTTTCTATCAGCAACAGATAATTTGCTCACGTCCTGAAGCTATGTATTGCAGCAATTCAGGCATGTTGTGACCGGCATCGCCTTCTTCTTACGAGCCGTTCTGCGATGAGGCGGTAGGCTGCGATGCAAAGTCGGGGACTTGGCGGCGACGCTGGCAGGCTTCTCACGTCTGGAGGCGGTAGACTTCTTGCGTNGCTGCGATGCAAAGTCGGGGACTTGGCGGCGACGCTGGCAGGCTTCTCACGTCTGGAGGCGGTAGACTTCTTGCGTTTGACATTGACCGGCAGCCGGACGTCCTCCTTAGTATTGTCAATCACAGCAGGTTCTTGCGGAAGGCAAACTCTTATTGCATCTTGCAATAAAGCGTGAGTTATAACTTCATCCGGGCCACATGGCAGGGGAGTGTCTGCTCGCATATAGTTAACGACACATCTTCCCAGAATATTGCACTCGACCATCTGCTGACATTGCTTGTACGTCGACGCTGGATTGTGTACAAGCAACCAATGTGCTATACCGTCGCACTGCTCGCTGTATGTTCTTGACTCGCCATCACAGACATAGGTTATACAGTTGCTGCCAGGCGTCACACTGCTGCAGACAGTCTCTGGGCGAAATGGCACGTTCATCTTGAGCTCACTGGTGTTGACTGGCGGGAGAGACACGGCTTATACAGCAACCATACGTCTCCGACATGACGTCAGTGGTTCTTGAACAATAATAGTCGTATACGGGCATAAATGTCGTACATTATCTTACAACATTTACACTTGCTATGACATATTATTTCGCCCTCTGCCTTCGTGCTGCTGGCGATATCTGCTCCGTCGTCGCCCATGTTCTTGTTGTAACTGGTTTTACTAACCTTCACTTATAGTTGCTCTATATATAACTACTTACAATGCAACAGGTGACGGCAAGAATCTTCATGAAGTGTGCATTGGAAACAACACGTTCTCTCTGGCATCGGTGAAAGGCTGGAGGGACGAAATTAAAACTGTAGAAGCGTCGAGACCGACCGCCGTGATCTGTCAGCCAAGACTCTGTTTAAAGGCCATTACACAAGATCAAATATTAATTGAATTCAATTTATTGACCTTAAAAGTCACTTTATTTGCCTTTCAATGAATTGCATTCAATGAGCTTTCAAGTCTCCACATAAAAATTAATCACAAACTTTTTAATGAAACTAGTTTAAAAAACAACAAAAGGAAATTTTTTAAGTACCTACGACTCAAGCACGACATGAAAATAACTGATTAAACCACAACAAACTTTCTTCATATTATTGTAACTTTCATTAATTTTTTAATGCGTGCCCTTATTTTGTAACAACTTTAAAAATGTACTCACAGCTCTTTATTATAAGGGAATGAAAAGAAGACCTTCAAGAAATTGAAAGAAAATGGTTGACATTATAACGTTTTTATAACGTCATATAGCGTCCAATGAATTTAATTTAATTAAAATTTAAGGTAATTTGAAGAAAAATTTGATCGTGTGAAAGGGTCTTAAGCAACTAATTTTCATTTTCCAATTTATTTTACAATAACGTTGGAAGAGAATTGTATGACGAAATACAGCATCAAACGTTTCCATTAACGTTGCGTCATATAATATAATGTGTGTTTGAAAATGTGCCACACTGTCATACTAAATAAAATCGATTTTTATTTCAGTATTATTTTTTATATTGAACACTGGCGCTGTGTTACTATGCAATCCATTAGAGGGAACACGTCGCAAAAGTTGTGCTACATTGCACTAGCAGACCAAATTTGCAGTTTACTCGATATATTTTTTTCCTGCGCGATGAAACTTCTATTTTAAAAATGCATTGTGCTTTATGCGCTTAAGTGTCTGTGTCACCCCTATAAAAAAATATTCGTTTTAGCGTGATAACAGAATAGTCAGTGTCATTACTGAACATAGTTCATATGCTAAGTCCGTAATTATGGGTAAGGTAATTATCTAAGCTTCTATTGTCGCATTTTTCAATAAATCCTCCTTAATTTGAATCAGGAAGAAATAAATAAAAAATGCAAACCGTAACACCGGACATGCTGATAAGAGCGTGGAACGAGTTTGATTATCGCGTAGATTTCGTTCGGGCCGCTCATGGTGTTTACATTGGACATTTATGAATGTATGGTAAACAAACTTCACGGTTCATTTGATTGGTCAATCAAGGTTGTAGGCTGTTTGGTTTTGGTATTATAGACCTTCAAAGTTGGGGTATTCCTTTATAATCAACCTATATAAACCGAGAGAGAGAAAGAAAGCGCGCTGCACGCTTCCAACCATGATGGTCGCTAGGCCCCAGAGGGACAAGGAAACGTTTGAGGGGGCGTCTTCCAGGCTTGTGCATCGACGATATCCTTGAAGAGGCATAGGACATCACCTCGTACGACATTCCTGGGTAAAATATATATGTGCGTGTCCCTTTTAGATATTTCATTTTAGTACACTCCCGCACTCCTCAGTCTAATGCATAAACCGGCGGCATCTGCAACCTAATTAGTACACAAGGCCCGAAGCCGTGCACAATATTTTATTTACGTTCTAAACACCTACACGTTACCATACCCAAAATAAAAGTACCCGAGATTATATCAATCTATCTTTTATTAAAATGCTTGTAAACGAAAGTTATGCGTGCATTTTACACGAAAGCGGTAGGTCTTGGGCAGTTGCGACAAGAGACTCATTTTTGTTCATTCGATCATTCTGCTCAATCAATAGACCAGTACCAAACGTTCATAAATCCTGATTGTAAAAAAAGTTGTATGCAATAATGTGGACAACCCTGTCATTTTCATTACGGTGGGAGACACTGTACTACGAGTGTTTGCTCTTAGGTTCAAGATCTCGATAACACAAAACAATGTTCGAGGAATCGTATTTTAAATTCACTTAGTTTCCGATATTTCGTAAAAAAAAAAAAAAAATACAGTTTAAATATCGATTTTCAAGGGTTTATATCTCTTTTAATATTCAGTTTAGGTGCAAAGTGTCCGTATGTTTCCAAAATTGATTTTGCATACGGGATCACCGCAAGAAGTTTGTCGGTCGAATTCAGCCCCATTCTGTATAAAGTGATATCATTCTGTTTTTCTTGCTCATGCCGGTATTTAAACTGTTTACAAACAACTTACTTTTCTGTTTGTGATTTCTCTAAATTACGCGTACTACTGTATGTATCACTCGTTATACATAATACGAACGTGTATAATATTTTAACATAAATGTACAGTATTTAAGCTCTACTCCTTCAGGCTTTATCAAGAGGGTTATTTTTTAACTCAAAACGTTCACCGACTGATTAAAAAAAACTGTTCAGATTTCTCTGAAGTGCACTATATACGAAATATTAATAACTATCCACTAACCGTGACTAGTTTTAATGCTTTTTTTTCTCTCGCGCCTTTCATCTTCCGTATTACGGAATTTGGGGAAAAGTCTACAATAATTACTTTGCAATTTTTGCTTGACACCACATGCTGTCCCTGAATGAAAATAGTCTGGAATGTACGGATTTGTACCCCCTGCCCTGCCTTTTTACCACGCCCACGGGGATATGTTTGCTCTCATCTCCATACTTTGCCACGCTCACGAAAAATAAATGTACATATAAGGTACATGTGCACATGAGGAGGATTAGGGCAGTACAAGAGACGCGAAGATACGAAGACAGTATGATCCATTGACATGTTAGAATGTTCTCATCTTTAGAAAAGGACAGTTTAACAGTTTACAAAATTGTCTTGTGCAGCATGTTACAAAATTTTGTTTGGATTAATATTCCCAGTGATACACATAGGCTAGGGGGGGGGGGGAGACAAAANGCTTTAGAAACCCTTCAACGGGGCATAAAAAAGTAGACTACTGTGCTTGAAAACACAACTTAAACGGGAAATACCACTGGACAAATGGAAAAATTCTAATATACGTTCTTCTAGAAGGTGCCCGTTGGCTGTAGCTTGCGCCCTCGCGTCTATAAATATGCAGTCGTATTTGTGTCCCGTCAAGTCGATAAAAACATGCAGCGCGCACTCGAGGGGGCTGCTGTTCACTCGCAACACAAATCCCAGACGAGAAGATGCCGCTGCAGGTAACAGCGACCGCGAACGAGGCAGAAAGACATCGGAATGAAATAACGGGTTTAGTATTTCACGACAACAAACTATACAGCGTCGCCGAAGACGGGAAAGTCAAGGTAAATACAGCGTCGGCATCTTGTTGTACTGCTGTCAAACAGACGTGCGTTATTTTCAAAACACGCATAAAAATTCTTGAAAACATTTTTTACATTTACTTGTGCAGAAATTACTACTGTGCGTGCATTTCAACTCGAGTTGAAAGATTTGGAACGCACTTGACAACATGGAGGCGAAGTGAGTTGGAGATGGAGGAGTGATGGAATGCATGTACCACGAAAACTTAGCACCTCGAGCAAACCTGCCGACCAATGGAAACGTCCGCCACATTTCTCACATACGAAACTCTGGAGTGACTCCACTGGGAATATAATCATGATCTCCTGCCTGGATGGGCTGTTGATACAATAGCCACCTAACCACCATAGCCTCTTATTTAACTCGTAAAATGTAAAAGAACTATTTATGTAATAATGAAAATTCATATTGTTCCCGCCCGAGTGAGAGTGTGAGTGTGAGACTGAGCGAGTGTGAGAGTGAGTGAGAGAGAGAGTGAGTGTCAGTGAGAGCGAGATAAAGTGTGAGAGTGAGATAGAGTGTGCGTGAGAGAGAAAGTGTGTGTGTGTGTGTGTGTGTGTGAGAGAGAGAGAGAGAGAGAGAGAGAGAGAGTGAGTGAGTGTGAGAGAGTGAGTGAGAGTGATAACGTGAGTGAGAGTGAGAACGTGAGTGAGAGTGAGAACGTGAGTGAGAGTGAGAACGTGAGTGAGAGTGAGTAAGTGAGAGAGTGGGTGAGTGTGAGATAGTGAGTTTGAGAGAGTGTGTGTGTGTGTGAGAGAGTGAGTGTGAGAGAGAGTGAGTGTGAGAGAGAGAGTGTGTGTGTCAGAGAGAGTGAGTGTGTGTCAGAGAGAGAGAGAGAGAGAGAGAGTGTGTGTGTCAGAGAGAGAGAGAGAGAGAGAGTGTGTGTGAGAGAGAGAGTGTGTGTGTGTGAGAGAGAGAGAGTGTGTGTGAGTGATAGAGAGAGAGAGAGAGTGTGAGTGATAGAGAGAGGGTGTGTGAGTGAGTGGATGAGTGAGAGTGTGGGTGAGTGAGAGAGAGTGAGTGTGAGAGTGTGAATGTGAGAGAGTGAGTGTAGATATTTGGGCAGCTCTAAACAGCGAGGTCTTGAGAGCCAATGAGAGTGATTGAGGTGAGTATGGTGCAATGCCGGAATGAAAGGGCGAGGGAAACGGGAGATCCCCAAGAAATCCCGCCAACCAGCGGCACCACTCAGCACGATTCCCACATGCAAAAATCCGGGAGTGACTCGGCCGGGGATTGAACCCGGTTCGCCTTGGTGAGAGGCGAGCAGGCTAACCGCTTAGTTACCGCAGCCCCTGGTTCCCACCCGAGTTGAGGTCAACATGACACTTGCACCAATTGGATCTGGTGTGTCATTTCCAGTCTGCTTAAATGAACAATAACAATTTGGGGCCTAACGTGGCTCAAACAGTATCAGACGGAGCAAAGATAAAGTTGTGGAGAAGAGGAAATCGAGGTACTTTGAAAGATACCCATACCACACAAGAATATTCCCGCCCTCCCCCTCTACTAGTTAAAATCAACAAATGACCATAAATTGAAACCAAATCAAGGATTTTGAAAATAAACTAATAAAGCTGAGTTAGAGTGTTTAGTACTGCAATTCTAAGGCTTGAGTTATTAATAATAAATAGCAAACCCATATCTCATTACTCTGCAATAATGAATATTTTTCTAAAAATTAATAAAGGTATAGGTCTGCCACGTGCAAAGTTCCTACCACCATCGCCACATTTAAGATGGAAACTGTGGTGGTAACTGGTTTGCATTAAAAAGCCTCATAGACTTAAGTTTCGTGTGGCAATGCTGCACTGCGACAGAAGTTTTAATGTTTCCTAAAAAATGCATTTACTCCATGATGGAGAGAAACTCAAGCATGGAAAGTATGTTGCATATTATGCCATGTGATGTCATGTTTGAGCAGAGGTCAGTTGCAGTAAGTTGCTTTCACACTGTTCTCCCAGTAGCATTTACCCCTGATAACTTGCGTACAGAAAAAAAATATTCTGCATTCCTACATGCATTATTAGGACTTCCAGATCCAATTGTCGTGGATTTTTCATTCTCATTCCTGACGTACGTCTGTAATGTAACCCTTTCTGAACAGTTTACTATAAGACAATCATCTGTATGCTCAATATTTCTCATTAGAAATCACATGTGTCACTTAGGTATGGTCACCAGACCTGCACAAGCTGGCCGAGTTCCAAGCTCATGACTCGGTGGTGTTCCACGTTGCCGTGACTGGCAACAAGCTGTACACGTGCTCCAACGACAGCTCGGTGGTGCAAGCATGGGATGCGAGCAGCTACGAGAAGAAGAAAACTCTGCTGAGTGGTGACCAAGAGGTGTGGCGTCTGTACGTGGATGATGGAAAGCTGTTTGCAGGCGATGTAGAAGGAAAGGTACATACACCGTCCACAGTGGCATCGGTACGCTGGTGGACACTAATTACTCACTTGTTTGAAAACTTAATTTTAATATAATCCATGCAGTCTTTATAGCTTTAAAATGATGAACTGCTTCTCTCTGCCCACAAAATCATTAAACTGTGATTAGTTCATAGAATGTCCTTAACTCTAATGATTTTTTTTGCATTCAACCAAAATCATTGAGCATAACATCTTTTAATTCATGGCACCAACATTCCAAATTAAATATCCAGTTATATAATTTACTCCAATTACTTACAGAATTTTAAATATTATGAATTTACAATACTTTACACACATCATCTGCAGTATACCACTTAAGTCGTAATTGAGAGCCAGGACACA
The DNA here is from genome assembly GCA_002778355.1 of Clitarchus hookeri. Lineage (NCBI taxonomy): Eukaryota > Metazoa > Arthropoda > Insecta > Phasmatodea > Phasmatidae > Clitarchus > Clitarchus hookeri. Next base: position 268,665 of record NQII01000744.1, read on the forward strand.
GAACTACATCAAATCAGAGCACAAGTAGGCTACAATAATTAAGCCAGATTCATCATGGTGGTATTTGTAAATCTCGTGTACATCTACATACCATAACAGTGTTTTTTCAACATTGCAGTCTATTTCTCTTATAGGCTATTTTCATGCAGAGTTTGACAACAAACAGTTATTAACACATATTAAATAAATTACTTCTCATTTGTCTTACCTGTTGCCAATTGTGATCATTGCACAGACCAACAGTACAGACTTTCCACATTATAATTACTGAGGCTATTTAGTTTGCAGGTGCCGAGTGAGTTAAATGTGACACTTACAAGTGCGGTTTTATGGTGGCCATTGTGCCACGAGGGAATTCAACTTGTATTACTTTTCTAACATAGTCCCACAGCATAGCAGTTATTACTGTGGTAGCTACAATTGTAAAACTTCTCTGCATGTGAGTAAAATATCTTGCAACAACCTTTACTTTCTTTAGCTTGAAAACAGCAGCAACAAAGCAGAATTCTTTAAGCTGCCATTTTACAGCACAGTTATAATGGGGTGAATCCTGAAGAGAGTAAATTCTGACCTCGTGTGGCGTGAGGGCCGGACACACAATATAATGCAATGCAAAGCTATTATTTGGACAAGGTTCCTTTTGTTCAGTTCATAATGTTGCCATGCCAGTATTTTATGGAAGATGGTGCCAAGACATTTTACATGGGATTTGCAACATGAGAGATGTATGAATCACTGGGATACAGTAAAAAAAAAATTACAATTTTGCATTTACTCACTTTAATTTTGAATTCACACCAAGCAGAAATAATTTTAAAGAGCTGTGCCTGGGTGCCAGTGAAGTGGTAGGTCCCAGACATAAAGGACAGATGTGGTCACTGCTGCCTTGACAGGATCCCTGCAGCCCTGTATTATAGTTGGTATTTTTTTGTACTTCAGGGAAGATCACTTCTCAGACTGGTAAATGTAACCCTTTCAGTCACAATATATATATATATTTTTTTTTAAGCATTGCAACGAAGTAAATATTTGTTTGGAACTATACTGCTATCTGTATGATGCACTTATATGTTGTAATGTTCCGGCATTGTTACCTGGCCGATGTTTATTATATTACCACCTCACCGTTGGATCGCCATGTTGTAACGTTGCGGACTTATTACACTGCTGAATGTTTACGTTGCCACGGCTTGCTTATAGGTAGAATATGAGACTCAGTACCAGGTGACGCCGATTAATTAAAAAAAAGAAGTTCCAGATTAGTTTGCTTTATACTTTATTTATCATTGAAGTTTCACAGTTCAGACGACTTTCCAGTTTGCAGAGTACGAACTTTCACAATTAGTTATACCAGTGCAGAAAACAGTGCCACAGTCGTTTACAGTTTATTAATGTCTCAAACTTGCATCGCAAGACTAAGTTCCGAAGGCAGCAGGGATGTTTGTTCCCTCCTGGCACCCTAACGACTCCCCACACCGGCGGAAATAAGTTGATAGAATTTAAGTGACGTTAAACTGAAAAAGAAATGTGAACAAAAGATCTTACGGTCACGGGTGCTTGCCGGTGTGGGTGAAATTCTTCACGCCTGATGCGTCTTCTCACGCCCGATGCATCTTCTTCGACGGTTGGTTACTTTGTTCCTTTCTCGGCGATAGGCACCACCAGTATATATTAGGCAGGCCTATCCCCCCCCTTCTCCTAAGATAAGTGCATGGCATCCGGCATCTGCCAGTAGCGTCATCCAAAACTACGCTGTGTCCTGNTCCTTTCTCGGCGATAGGCACCACCAGTATATATTAGGCAGGCCTATCCCCCCCCCTTCTCCTAAGATAAGTGCATGGCATCCGGCATCTGCCAGTAGCGTCATCCAAAACTACGCTGTGTCCTGCGCTCACAACATGTTATTGTACCTGCAACTGCGTCACAAGAAACTAAAACTGTTGACACCGTCCACTTCCAGAGAACCGAACGTCACGTCGCAGCCGGAAAGTTTCTGTATAATGCTGACGCATAACCAAAACAACAACTTTCGAAACTAGACGGTAAACGGACTCCTGTTACAACGTAAACAGCAGATGTCCGTCCGATAACCTTCAAAAGCACACGTCTGCTCGATAAACAAACTATCACGGGAAACGAACCACCGCGGCTTTAACTTTAAACCTGATAAAATATTACGAAGCTTTCCAAAGCTAAATACACACGAAAGAATTTTACAACTGTGTCCCGAAAAATTAAGAATATTGCGTCATTACAATATCAGGGTCAATAAAATTGGTTTTGTGCACCATTTTACTTACAACAGCTGTCCATAAGACTACAGAATACAGTCTCAACAGCGAATGATACATCCCACATGCGAGGGGACGTTGTTTTCTGCTGTCCACAGTACAGATTATTAAGGCACCTTCCTGTGCAATGTCTCAGTTGTACATATTCATTGCTGTGCCATTATTTTTCTTGCAGTGCCATAATATAAATCAATTTATTTGCATTACATGCAGTTTTGTATATTTTATGTAGCTACATTAAAAATCCTTGTACAGTATTGTAATTTTTGACAAGCAGCTAGGGTAAGAAACAAACATTTTTGGGAAACATTATCTTTTAGTTTAAAAGATAATTAAATTTAAAGTGGGAAATCCACAGCATTTTTTGTGAATTGGGTGATATGATTACAAAATTTGGTTTCAAATCTGTAAAATATAATGAATCTACGTAAATAAATAACTTTACCGACTATGTTGGTTTTCTATCACTTGTAAACTTAAATTAATTGATGTACATGTATTTTATTATATTTACAGGTGCTGATACAGGCCAAGAATTATTACAGGAAATAACAGACTGAACATGCATCATGTTGTAATATTTTACATTACACTTTTATAATACTTCTGTTTTCGTATGTATTCGTGCATAAATTGAATAGGCATCTACATATTTGCTTTCTCCTTGTGTCAAAGAAATTCAACTAATTTGATAAATTTCACCATGTCTGGTTGGAAGGAGGATAAGGAGTTATTCTAAGTTTCTCCAAGTTTCTCCTCCCGATGAAAAAAATAGCTACTTTACAACTATCGACTCCAGACAACTATTTGGCATTCTAAGCTTGAAATGAAAGTCGTTTGATGTCACAAATAGGTAAGAATGGAGTTGGAACGTACCAGCGGTCGAGCAGTCTGCAGACTAGTATTTCGTAGTTAAATCAATTTTATAGTGTGAAGTCACTGCACAAAGTTCTAATTTTTCTACATATTCTATATATTTACATCAGGAGTAAACGTGAAATGCTTGGTTTAATTTATTACAAATATACATTACAAGTGCTGCCCTTAAACATCGTACACAACATAGTAAAGATTATTGTACACATGGAATATTATTTAAAGCACATAAATGTATGAATACATCACTATAAATATTTAATCAATGAATATTGTCATAGAACACAAGCAGAGATAAATTAAATATGCATGCTAGGGGGGAAATAGTGGAAAATGAATTGGATACCCCTTACGGGAAGTTCAGAAAGTCAGCAGCGTCCAGGAGATAGGAAAGGGAGATAAGGCTATGTCTCTCACGGCTGTCAATTATCTGCATGAAGAGTATACCATCAAAAGAAAGATTTTACCATGCTTTGTTTAATGTGCTCAAAGTTCCTTGCCACCCGTATCACCTCACAGTGAGCTCTAACTACAGTAAAATTGTCTGGTATGGCACCTTTTCAGTACAATTCACTTCTGTGGCTCATCATTTACAAAGAATTTCTTTTCCATTTCATAAGGAAGGCAAGGCTCCTTTCTCTCACTTTTATGCACCAATGGCAACGACTGCAAGTGTGGCCAACTCCTTGCTAGTAATGACACCTTGGCTCTTGCAATACTTGTAACAGCAGAGGCAGAAAGTAAATCACTGTATGTGAGATTAGCACCTCATGCAATTCTCTCTCTCGTGATCAGCTAAAGTAGCCGCCAGGCTGTAGGAGACATAGGCCACAGCAGTTGTGCAGCCTATTTCTCCAAATTTATTTTTCCCCTTTTATCTTTGATGGCACAAACCTTTCAGACTGAGGCAGAGAAGAAAGTTATACACTGAGGAGCCAAAAAAACTGGCACACCTGCCTAATATCGTGTAGGGCCCCCGCGAGCACGCAGAATTGCCGCAAGACGATGTGGCATGGACTCGACTATTGTTTGAAGGTATGCAGGAGGCATTGAAATCTGCGCCAATTTGAGAAAGGGTTGCACGTCTGCGTTTAATGATTCTCGTCAGTCTTTGTTCGTTCCGTTCGTTCACAATCTTTTTCCGGCCGCAGCGATGTCAAAGATTTGATGTTTTACCGGAATCTCGATATTCACGGTACTCTTGTGAAATGGTCGTACGCGAAAATCCAATTTTTATCGCTACCTCGGAGATGCTATGTCCCATCTCTCATGCGCCGACTATAACACCACGTTCAAAATCACTTAAATCTTGATAACCAGCCGTTGTAGCAGCAGTAACCGACCTAGCAACTTTGCCAGACGCTTTTTGTCTTATATAAGCACTGCTGACCGCATCGCGTTACTCTGATTGGTTCCATACCTCTGTTATTTGCATACGCACGCCTATACCAGTTTTTTTTTGGCTCTTCAGTGTAATCCCTTCATTTATGCTAAAGTTCCCCTATGTTGTTTGAAGTAACTCCACCAGGGGACAACTCTGCCCCTCATCATAGCACTGAATACCGAACAGTATCTAATTTTCTAATTCCAATGCATTTGTTTCATTGCGGATGCAGACGTGATCACGGGGTGACCTGGGTATGCAAAGCAACACTCATACACATGATACAATATTTGTCATTTTATTTGTTTGCTTCATTGTACACAAGTTAAGCTGCTCCAGTGCCCTTAAAAAAAAAAACATTGCAAAAGCATTGCAAAAAACAACTGGCCTCGGCCATTTAAATTGTGTTGGCACCTTGGTCCTTCAAATTAAACCAATTGTTACCAGAACACTGGCATACTCTAACCACACCTACGCTTGGGGATGCATAATTTGACAACCTAACTGCAATGAAAGTGGAGTGGAGCATAGACATTTGGGCAGCTCTTAACATCGAGGTGTTGAGATCCGATGAGGATGAAGGGAGATGAGTATGAAGCAGAGCTGGAATGCAAGGATGGGGAAAACAAGAGATCCCAGAGAAAACCAGCCGATCAGCTGCATCGTCTGGCATGATTCCTACATGCAAAAATCCAGAAGCAATCCCGCCATGAATCAAACCCAGTTCANCATTGCAAAAGCATTGCAAAAAACAACTGGCCTTGGCCATTTAAATTGTGTTGGCACCTTGGTCCTTCAAATTAAACCACTTGTCACCAGAACACTGGCGTACTCTAACCACACCTACGCTTGGGGATGCATAATTTTACAACCTAACTGCAATGAAAGTGGAGTGGAGCATAGACATTTGGGCAGCTCTTAACATCGAGGTGTTGAGATCCGATGAGGATGAAGGGAGATGAGTATGAAGCAGAGCTGGAATGCAAGGATGGGGAAAACAAGAGATCCCAGAGAAAACCAGCCGATCAGCTGCATCGTCTGGCATGATTCCTACATGCAAAAATCCAGAAGCAATCCCGCCATGAATCAAACCCAGTTCACCTAGGTGGAAGGCAAGTAGTCTGACCACTACACCACTATGGCCCAACCCATGACAGTGACTTCCCGCACTTCGCAATCTAGTGCACATTGCGAATGCCCCATTTTAATGCTGAAAGTATGCTAGCTGCTGTGCGACGAAATTGCTCAGATCACCAAGCTGCGGNAAGGCAAGTAGTCTGACCACTACACCACTATGGCCCAACCCATGACAGTGACTTCCCGCACTTCGCAATCTAGTGCACATTGCGAATGCCCCATTTTAATGCTGAAAGTATGCTAGCTGCTGTGCGACGAAATTGCTCAGATCACCAAGCTGCGGAGACACCACTGACTGTAACACTTTGGGTACAAGCATTTAGTCCACATTCTGGCGTTTGAATATTGCCNTCGTCTAGCATGATTCCTACATGCAAAAATCCAGAAGCAATCCCGCCATGAATCAAACCCAGTTCACCTAGGTGGGTGGCAAGTAGTCTGACCACCACACCACCATGGCCCGACCCCATGACCCGCACTTCGCAATCTAGTGCACATTGCGAATGCCCCATTTTAATGCTGAAAGTATGCTAGCTGCTGTGTGACGAAATTGCTCAGATCACAAAGCTGCGGAGACACCACTGACTGTAACACTTTGGGTACAAGCATTTAGTCCACATTCTGGCGTTTGAATATTGCCNAAGCTGCGGAGACACCACTGACTGTAACACTTTGGGTACAAGCATTTAGTCCACATTCTGGCGTTTGAATATTGCCAGTTGCCTCAGCATGCCTGAATCCCATCCAGGGGCTACGCTGCTAATGAATACTTATGTGTACAGGTGCACATGTGGAGCAGTGATGATGAGCTGCTGAAAGTCTTCGAGTTGACGGAAGAGGTGCGCGGCTTGGCAGCACAGGGCAGCCTCTTATACACTGTCCGAGACAGGGACCTCATCATTACAGAAATGCTCCCAGGTGAGACCACCAGTTTCAAGTCTATTTTGTTACAACATGTGACACACATGTACCTACAACTCACTTAAAATGGTGCATCTTTCTTCTTTTAGAAATGTTTACAATTACACTTATATTCAAAAGTTTATAAAAATTTTTAATATGATGCATATTTTTTCATATAAATTGTATGCATTCTATGCTAATTCATCCCCAGTAAAATTATCCTGGTATATCTACTTCTTGCAAGATGCCAAAAGATAATACAATCTGTATTCTTGTTTACAATAAATAATACATAACATTGCAATATGGAAAACCCATGAAAAGATTATAACTGGCAAATACAACCATTACCAAGATGATTTACCTAACTTTGAACACACATGAAACAAAAACATAATACAATAATTTGGGAAAATATTTTATGGTAAATAGCGATAAAACCAAAATAACACATAAATGCATGTTAATACACAGTATAACACCAAAATTCTAAAACACAAAATGAAACTAAATTACCAAAAATACTCTATTTTATCAGTAAAACCTTACTTGTTTCTTGTGACAGATTATATTCAGAATATTTTTGCATGATAATGAATGACCAAAAGGAATACACATTGTCTACGAACTTTCAAGTCTGTACCAAAAAATTGCTGAATACCTAAAATGTAATATGTTGTAAAGTTCCGCCTTTGTTACGTTTACGTTATATTTATAATATTGCTGCCTCACAGGTGGACGCCATGTTGTTAACGTTCGGCCCTTGTTACTGCCGACTGTTTACGTTGCCACGGCTTGCTCAGAGGTAGAAACACAAGACTCAGTTAATTGAACACCAGTTACTTAAGAAAGAAGTTCCAGATTAGTTTGATATATATATTTATTTAACATTCTGCAACACAGTTCATAGACGCACAGACGGAGTTTCAGTATGCAGAGTACGAACCTTTACCATTAAATATACTATTGCAGATAACAGTGCCACAGTCGTTTACTTAATGATGTTCTTAAAAAACTGACCCGAAGAAACTTAAAATGCGGCTACCTACCACGCCGGCTGAGAAATTATATATTAAAGTCTAGTTGCCGATGTGGGGGTTCTAGTCCTGCCTGAACGCGGCCTAGGCTAGCATTGCGTGATACTTCTCGGCTGCGCTGACCTGCCCTCACGGGCGACGTTAAGTAACTCTCCCTGACGACTGACTTGAATAAGACTGCCCTTAGGGCAACAGACAGACGCCTCTTTTTGTGCTGCCTATCACCCCCCTCTCCTGAGATAACGGCCTGGCCACGCACGCTCTCCACACGTTATCAACTGCTGCGCCGTCAACAGAAACTAACCTCTAGTAGAACAAAAACTTGTTGACGTTGCCTGAAAATGCGCTGTAGGAACTAAAACTGTCGACGCATTCAACATCCCGATAAACTAACCTCTCGTTTTGTATAACATTTGTTGACGCATTAAAACTGCGCCGAAGGAACTAAAACTTGTCGACGTTGCCTGATCCACAGAAACGAACTAATCTAATTAATGCTGTCGCTTCCCCAAAAAACCAAAGTTCGAAACGAAACTGTAACCGCCCTCTGATAAACGTAAACCGCAGACGTCCGCTCGATAAACAAACACGGGAAACGAGCCATCACGGCTTTAAACTTCAGACCCGATAAAAATATTAAGACGCTTTCCAAAGCTTCATACACACAAAAGAATTTTACACCCGAGTCCTGCAAAATTAATAATATTGCGTCATTACAATGTATTTGTAATTTTTTTTTTTTTAAATAGTTAATCTTCTAGGAACTTTAATGTCTGTACCAAAAAATTAGCTGAATACCTAAACTGTAATCATATTCTCTTTGTAATTTTATTTTATAAAAAAAATTCCTTCATTATATAGTTCTTTAAACACTACTAATTAAAAATTTTATGTGAAATTGTCTTAAAAATACACTTTTTTGTTAACTATAAAGCATGTTTACAAAAATTAAACAATAATGATGAAATCTTAAATTTTGAAAACAAATTTGACATAAATATAAAACCAAAAAATCTTGTCTCAAACAATACCACACATTTGACTAAACACTATTTTGCTTACATTATGTTAGCACTCACATTTTTTTTAACCACACGTGTCGCTTTCGTTAGCGAGCACATTTTGCTATTTGATCCTGATTTGTTTTCACTGAAATCCAAAATCCTACTAGAAATAACAAAACGGTTAATATAAGTAGCAATTCAAAACAGTGTCTTTCCTGGGGCAGACAGACTCTTTTAGCAGGACAATGTCATATGGTCAGAATTGTCCGGGAATAGCTATGCAAGCATGACCAAGACTTCCCTGGTCCCCTAATTCCCCAGACTTGAATCCAGTCCAGCTGTTTTGGGATCACAGTGATACTAGGTTCGCTGTGTGAATTCTCCACTACACCTTTCAGCAGCTGTCCGAGTGCACTGCAGTCTGCATGGCTAAATATCTTTGCCAACCTTTTCAGCATATTGCTAAATCACTATTGTGCAGTCTAGTTGCTGTCCATGCTATACAGGTCATTATTATGGATATTAGCTGGTGGTCACACTAATGTAACTAAACTGTGTATATAGACATGTCACATCTACAAAAGCTCCTAAAAACATAAAAGGCATGGGATAAAAAACATACATGCAATAACCTAGATGACTGCTGTTCAACAGCTCTAGAGTGACACTAGCATTCAGCTATTAATGGTATTTATCATTTATCCATGTGTACATACATCAAATATTCAAATTCAATCCCTGAAGATACCATTAAAATAGTATTGCATAACAAAGCAGCAACTACAGTACACGTTTTGCCAACCCAACATAAATTTTGAAAATAAAATTATACAAGAAGAGGTAGTGCCTCAAACTATATATCTACACATACAAAGACAACATACATTGTGAAATCCAATGTTACAGATTATTCCATAATCATTATGCATTTTCAAAATTCTTTTTGCATCATGGCATGCTACATAATTACATAAAACTTTGACTACCTACCCTACCTTCTCAAAATTACAGCCAGACTACTGCTGATGTACACACAAATAGATAACTTACATATCCCTCAAAAATATAAGCAAAGAAGTTAGAAATGTTCTAATGCACATGCATAATTACAGGCGAGAAGTCTAGCACAGTGATACGCAAGACAATAGAAGGCAGCAGTCCGATGTGCCTGGTGGGGACACGAGTGTGCTTCGCCACCAGGAGTGGGATGGACATTCTGGTCCACGACAACAACAAGCACACCTGCTTCAAGGAATTGGGCATCATTAAGGTACGTAAATCACAAGTTAAATTAATTTTCCTGATGCAGATTGACATGTCACAGGCAACGTCGTGTTCCATTGTAGCCTCTGCCACAGCTGTGTCCTACCAAGAAATGACCGTAACATCACACGCCACTAGGTCCACAACTTGTTGCATATCACTACTAGTATCCAGACATGCCTGCACAGTAGAAGTACTACTCACTACGCCTTCACAGTTTGCCGCCAGAGGTTGCGACCACACAGTCCACAGAAAAGTGGCACACACACACATTCTCTATATCTCCCTCACTCCTCCCCTCTCTTCATGCCTTGTACCTCGTTCGCCCCCCGTCAGACCGTATACAACGGGTCTTTGTGCTGCCTCCACAATTTGTCTGTCACTGGCTGGTCTCCAAGCCACAGGCCAGCGTCCTTGCTGTCAGTTAGGGTTCACTCTCTACAAGTCCGCTGCACTACGACGCACGATAGCTTCAGTGCTATACGTTGACATCTTCTGCGCTGGCTACAAGTCTTGCTATAGGGGCTACACTCGCCACAGTACAGTCCACAACTACTGCGGCTTGTTTAACTTGGCAACTCAGGTTTTGCCCTTCAGGCAACCACTTGATGATACAGGTTGGAGTGTGTCTTGTTTTCATTTCTGGTCAATAAACAAGTACATGAAACATGGAATTAGCTTTTTTACTCTCAGTCAACTATTCTTTAAAACCTTCAACCTGCTACCTCCCGTTTCATGACTGGTCCAACAATACTCTTTGAAGGAAGTCATGGATGTGCAACCCCTCCTGTCCCTCACGCTACTTTGTTAGACCTTCACACCGCTCCAACGTTGCCATATCAAGGTTATCCTCATTCAAAGAAGCATTCCGGCTCTTCTCGGCCGCCATTGTATACCCACTGCTCTAAGTTTTGGATGCTACTGAGTTTTCGACAATCTCAGAAGTGTTCATGGAATACGTGGGGGCAGCGATTCCTGACGATGAGGCTCTTCTCTAGGTGTTCCCTGGTTTCACTAGTTCTACCCACAGCTTCACGAGGCCCCACATTGGGCACCAAGAAACAACTTGACACCAGCAACGGGTTGATTGTGCACTGGCTCGAGTATCCCTCAAAGAGTCTAGGGAAATGCAGAGACTCCTTAACAGGTGTTTAGCGTATTGCCTAGGCCGTACGGGCCAAGTTGGGATTTCTATAATCCTTCTTATGGCGTGAGCAATGCAGGGCAAAATGCAGTCTTGGTGTGTCCTTGTGTGGACTTAGTCGTACTCGAGTACTGTAACCGGCAAACGTTCAGCGCGGTGGGTTTACCCCGGTAGTCCGACAACGACATGGGTGTGGATCAAAGGGGCTAGACCTCCAGACCCAGTCTCTCACTCTTTCCGGCGACAGTTCAGCGTGGTGGATGAGTGAATAGACTGGACTGACCGACTAACCGCCTTGTGGTTGTGACCTAATGATTGGGGCTCTACCATACTGCACACCAGGTGCACAGTATGGGTGGCCGTCTAATGTGTATTGTTTTGGGGTATGTACACCTGATTAAGGGAGCCTGCAGTCCTACACTAGGTTCGGAAATAGGTTGGGAATGCCGCTGTCTCCTGCTCTTCCCTGGTGGGCTGACATCTACAGAAAATGGAGTTACAGTCACCCTTAGCAATGAGTACTCAGAAGTTAATAGAAGATGTGTTTACTCCGAGAGGAATAACACGGTGGTCCCTTCTAACTCCTAATTTACCAATAACTGTAATGGAAATTAACCTAAGCAAACCACGTGAAGGGGACCTGGGTCTGAACTAACAAAGCAGATTCAGTTAGGTAGCTATTATACTGGCTAACCCTAACTAACTCGGTGCTTGTTGTCCAGAAGGGACTCAGGTACCACTACCAGAAGGATAGTGGGTGTAGAAAAGGGGTATTGACTTCTTCGGGGGCTTCTGGTGAAGGTCTTGAAGAGTGTCTGGTAGGTCGCGAAGACGTCGGTGTTAGCAGAGAGCTCCAGCACTGGAAGTGGTGGAGCGAGCTGCTGAGAATAAAATTCCGTTCTGCAGCTGTGCACGGACATATATTCCACCTGCCCACGTGCTCTCTGAGGTGCGGGGGTGAGATCCTCTTCCCATGGGTGGAGCTGCGCACTCTGGTGCTATCTCTCGGTCCGTGGCGAAAGGAGGCGTCTCTGTCATGTGGGGTTGCATCTGCCCCCGTGTCTAGGGGTGTGTTGGTAAACTCTGGATGCAAGTTGTTTGAGGTTCACACCCCACCTGGGTTACGTGATTCCGTGTGCAGATGAAGCGAAGTCGTGTTTATATTTACTTATCAAAGAGCATCACGCGTCAATTTATAGGTTTCAAAAATAAAAAGTTTTCTTGAACAAAAAATTTTGTTTATACACTCAATTTCCTATGTATTATGTGATTGACTATTTCACTCTATTCAAGTGGAGTGACCGAGGAAAATGTAATGNCCTATGTATTATGTGATTGACTATTTCACTCTATTCAAGTGGAGTGACCGAGGAAAATGTAATGTAGAATAGACTTCCACAATTTGAAGCATTTAAAGTACTTCAAAGAATAAAATACTAGAAGTGTAAGGAAACACTCTAATTGATAAAGTAATTGTTTAAAGAATTGCCCAATTTGATTCCTCTATAATTTGGTATCGGCATTGGTGTCCCACCAATATTTTTGATATTTAATTTCCTATCAAAATGAATGAAGCAAACTTTGTGATAGTAACACAATCCTAATGATTTTGACAAAATAAAATGCAAATACTAATACTACCCAAGTAATCAGAACACTTTGTTTGCACAACCATTGCTTTAATACCTCAATCTGCAAATCAGTGAATACACAATGTGGATGACTATTCAAACACAATCACCAACATGAAAATCAAGACATAAAGAGAGTATAGTTTCACATGTTTCCAAAAGACCCAATTTGTAGTTCTCATATGCCACAAATGTACGACTGTTTCAGGCCCACAATATGATAATGAACGCACTGTGCAGTGAAGGTGACTCGACGGTGTACAGTGGGGGGTATGACTGTAAGCTGAAGAAGTGGGATGCATCCACACTGCAGAACCTGGGCGAGTGCAACATAGGTTTGTGCATCAATGAAATTTGCGTTGGCCCACCAGGCTTGGTTTATGTTGGGGGTTCCAATGGTTACCTCGCTCGCATCGAAAATTGAATCTAATGCCACCATGCTCAAGATGTGTACTTGGCCAGAATCAGCACAAAATAAGATAGAATAGTGCTTACAAATTATTATCCAATCTTATTACTAAGATTAAGTTAGATTTTTATAACTGATGAGGAGTTATAGTGAGATTAAGACTGAATTATGGCCAATGTGTTCATTTTGACCACAACTCACTTAAACCTTACCTGTCCTTTAATCATTACCATACAATTTTGTACCAATAAAAGACAAATGTGAGAATGAAACCTCCATTTATAGTCAGTTATCCAGATTTTACTTGATAGCAAACTAAAATTAAGTAACTGAAGTCTTCACCTTATGACCAGAAACAAATATGGGAAACCCGAATCTGGTTCTTATACCTACTAACTCAATTTACTGTAATAGGGTAGTTGTTTTAAGATGATGATGATAACAGCTAGCTAATGTAAATTTTACATTATAAAAGGTAGACAGAATGCACAAGTACTCACAGGGCGGTACTCGTAGATAGACACAAACAAACAAAAGTCGGACAAACACATTTCCCACGCAGATGCACGGTCATGCAACGTTTCGCTGGCTAGTCCAGCCTTATCAGGAAGCGAGCGGTGGCACACTTTGGTGAGCAGTGGTTGGCAAACAGTGAACAGAAAATCTTATCTACCAGCTACAGAGCGTTCACTACAATGCCGAGTATATTGGCCTTACTACCAACACACTCGGACAGAGAATGAACGCCCAAAGAGCAGACACCAAACAAGCCATAGCTGGGGCAAATGTAAATTTGCAGGAGAAGCCAGTTGCAGCACATGCAGCATCTCACAGCCAGAACTTCGACTCCTGTTACGCAACCAGAGTGGTGAGAGCTCTGCCACCTTGTAATAATAGTGCAGAATTGCAATGCTGAGAACTGACCCACCAATACATCACGAAATCCAGACAGACACCTAAACATAAGATAACCCCTCTGCCACATTTCAAATTTCCCGCCTCACCTTAGTTTGCCAACCACAGCTCGCCAGACTGCAGTGTCACCGCTCGCCGCCTGATGAAACTGGCCAAGCCAGCGAAACGTTGCGTGACCACGCATCCACGTGATTGTCTGACTTTTGTTTGTGTGTGTGTCTATGAGCACTGCCCTGTGAGTGCTTGTACATTCTGTCTATATTTTGTAATGTAACAGTAGCCTAGAGGCCTATTCCAGCCATATCTCATAATGTAAATTTTAGGGGTTATGTTATGATAAATTTGCACCAGCCTGAGGGCAAAGACATCATTGAAAACTATCACAGTTATTAATGTCATTGCAGTATTATAAAACACTATACTAGTGACATTCACAATTTTTTTTATTTTAGATTCTTGATTTAAGCTTTTCTTCAGTTCTCAATACTGAAGACTGAAAAATGTTAACAAATTACTGTAACTGAAAAAGGAATGACAAAAATTAGTATCTCAAACATTATGAACTTTAATTGTATTCATTAAACTTTACAAAAATGTTAAAATACAATAATATTGTATAGCAAAATTAAGTCAACAAATTTCAAATAATTTTACTTAAATCACAGATAAGAAAATTAAGTGAATGTAAAAAAATTATTATGGTTACTAAATATTCCCTTTTTGTTAATACAATAAATTTTGCAGATATTAGAAAAAAAGAGTTCAAAAGGACAAATTCTATAATTTGAAAATTACTAAAAAAAAAGTATGTAACATAAATTAATTTTGACCTAATTTCGAATTGTATCAATATTTAAGGAATTAGCAGAATTGAATGTTACATGTCTACTTATTTATATAATTCTGTTTTGTATTTAATATATCCATAAAAGTAAATATGTACTATAAGTTTTGCTGAAAAACTTTACAATATTTTATACAATGTTTGTACTTTAAAAACATAATTCTGTTTTACTGGCAGAAATGTTACAATGTATGAGTATTACGTAATAAAACAAAGGTATTCTACGAATAACTTATCAAGTCTGGAAATGTTATTTTGAAACATGCATGAAAAATGTCCACAGTTACTGATGCCCTCCCTTTTATAAAGTGGCTTGTATAATACTTGACACGAAACTGGTCACAAGCACGGAAGTGCACTGTTTCTCTTGATCTTAGGACACTTAAAGATATTACAACAAAAAGGTATAAAATTAAAGCAAAAGAACACCTGACAGCCAAGCAACTCGCATGTGGTTTGGAAAGAATAGTAGTTGTAAACTGTAAGAATTAAATAATATAATTTTTTTACTAATAATACTTTTATGTGGATGTTTAAATTATAAGCTAGATTGTTGAGTAAAAGAGTAACATGTAAAATGTTGAAAAAATGTTCCAAATGTAGAGGCATACTTTATTGTTAGGTATCAAGTCCATTTCAATATACAGCAAAAACATTTCAAGGGACCAGGAAAGAAATGTAGCAAAATGCAGAAAAGTGTAAAAAACTGGAAAATTTATGTTACGAGTGTTATAAAGTACCAATGAAAATACATAGGTGCGAGAAACAAAACAAATCGTTCTATTGTAATTTTAAAAAAATTATACAGGAAAGCTATAACTGTTTAGAATTTCTACATTGATTCAAAGCCGCAAATGATCATACAGAAAATAACAGCTTTATTTTTATAGTTCAACTTTACAACTGTCGCCAAAGGTTCAGTGATTCCTTGACTCGGCATCCAACAAATTAATAATGAGGTTAGAAAAACCAAGACACCAACATCATGGGGAGGGTTGCCCTTAAGAACAGAGTAAGTGGTGTTGACCGACTGGTAATTGAGAAAAACCTATTTTTCCATCCCTTATTTTGTAGTTGCAGGCACCTTCTTTCCTAGAACAATAGCATTTATTTGTTCACCTTTGAAGCGTAAACAGTGTGTAAAACTGGCAGCTATAATTTACAGATGCACCAAATGATAACCATAACATGCTTTTGCTCTTCCCATGGCCATATCGACAGACCCTGTTTGAAGACCCAAAAATAAAATATTTAGATGTGTTTCAACTCTATGAACCTGAGGCGCGTGATGCTTATTTGCCATAGATATAAACACGACTTCACCTCATCTTTACGTATCATCACGTTACCCCAGACAGGGTTTGAACCCCAAAAGACTTTCTACGAGAGACTACCATTACGCCACTTCATGCGGGGGCACCCACAGACATGTCAGCCAAGATCATTTCGCCCTTATATCCCGTGGGCAGGTGAATATATGTCCGTACACTGCCGAGAAATGGCTGTTCATCTCCAGCAGCTAGCTCTACCACCTCGTATGATGGAGCTCTATACTGACCTCAACGTCTTTGCGACCTACCAGAAGCTCTTCAAGACCTGTACCAGCAACCCCGAAGAAGTCTTCAACCCCTCTCAACATGCACTACCCTTCTGGTAGTGCCACCCTAAGTCCCTTCTGGACAACAGCATTGAGATAGTTAGGAACAGTTAGTATCATAGCTACCTAGCTGCATATCTGCTCTTATTCAGTTTAGACCCACGTCCACTTCCTCTGGTTAACATTGTTTACTTCCGTTCAGTTCCAGGTTAGTTAGTATATAGTATGGGCCACCGTGTTTATTCCTCATGGAATAAATCATTAGTGACACAATCCACAAGGCGACTAGTCAACCAGCCCAGCCGACTCACTCCATCCACCACGCTGAACTGTCGCCGGAAAGATTGATTAGATTGTTTCTGGAGGTCTGCCCACCTTTGAACCTACGCCCAACGTCATCATCGGGCATCCAGGGTAAACCCACCACTCTAACCACCGCGCTGAACTGTCGCCAGTTGGAGTAATCAGGTACGACTCCGGTTGGCTCGGCCTCAGTTTGGTTATACACCTAGCCAGAGATCATAGTCGCCTGCTCTCCTTTCGTGAGGATGACTTTAGTACCTACCTGTATGCCTTACACCCAAAGGAGTGGTGCAAAGTGGCAAGCTAGGAAGGCAGCCACTGCCTCTGAATTCAACGGGAGCTCTAACCCAGCCGCAACTGCACTTTGCAGCATAACCCCCCGGGGACGAGCTCCAGCCACCCGCCAGTTGGAGATTAGAGAGGCCTCACCTCCCGGCTCCTTCACCCTCCTTATTTCAGCCCCCAATCAAGACCAACGGCCGACCGCACCCGGTCGTCACTGACTTCCATCAAGGACGCCACATGCTGCTAGGGATCGCGAATCCCTGGTTTCAGAGAAGCCAGACCAGCAGCCCTCAGCACACACCCTTCAGCACTGGCAGCCGCAGCGGCACTTCCGCCCAAGGACTGAGCACCAGCTCCAGCCTACAGCAGCAGAGCAAGGAGCTACCCTGGGCCACATACAGTACTGGTAAACCCATGGCAGTGTGCCAACCAGTACGCAGGACAGCTAAGCCCACGAGTGACTTTGTGCCGTGCCGTCAATTCACGCGTTTTATCTAATATACCGGTCAGGGCCCGGCCAGCAGTCAATAAAGTCAGTCAGTTAAATTGCCCATGTCTCTGACAGACACACCAATAATTTTCCCGATTGTGACGTCGTCGTCAGCCACCCAACGTCACGTGTTAAACCAGCTATTATTGTTACAGCAAGTCAGGACACAAAAAGGCACTCATTTTTGAACAGGTGTACTAACCTTGTATTTAATATATACCATGATGAAACATTTAGAAATTATTGCTACTGCAAATGTATCGTTATAGGCGATACTTGTAATGGTGTGGTTTCACTGTTTTAAATGCTGTAGAAATGAACAAGGCATTTATAACAATACTGTATTTACTAAATAACTTTACATACAAATTTTATATTTTAAATGTAGTAGTTTTAAATCACTTTTCAGCACAACAGAGAAACGATTCACTGAAATGAAAAATACTATGGTAACATAAAACACAGTGTTACAATACAAACAGCCTGTATGCTTGACATCAATAACAATTCAGAGGTACTGAACTTGTGGAAAGTATACAAACAACAAAAAGTTGAGATGGGTAAGCAGACACTTCACCAGCTTTACTCAATGTCTTTGCTTATGAATCCCACAAGTACAACTCTATCTGTAACTGAGTGTTTCCCATAATTTGTATCAAAATATAAACATTGATTATGTAGTTATGTACAAAAAAATTACCTCCTCACAAAACTCACAAAAATCATGATTACTACTGCACAATTTAGATGTCCTTTGGGCCAGTAAGATTGTGTAATTCATTAATATTGACACAAAATCTTGCAACAAAATGAGCATTGGTAATGCCTATTTATTTCCACAAAAAAAAGTTTGCGAGTATAATTCAACTCATTTACATAAGCATCCACAGTTATAATCTGCTGACTTGGATGTATTTAATGCTTGTAAGAGCTACACATCTCGCAGCAAGAAATGTTTTCTGGCAATGTAAATCAAGTCCAGCAGTCTGTAGAAAAGGCACAATCTTTAACGGACATCTATGTTGCAAATTCATGTGGGTAAATATTCTGCAGCCTGAAACACGAACACTCTGAATGTAGTTAAACTGACATTAAACAGCTATCAAAGGTGCACATTATATTAACATTTCACTGCAATAATTTCTTCCAACATTCACTGAATCCAACAATCAATGAATCACATCTTACATTTAAGGTCTGTCATATGTGGATCCTATACTTAAATTAACCAGTTAATCAAGTAATCAAATAAATAGAAAAACAAAGACTTTAATTATATTTATAACTTCAATAGTGACCACAAATAAGCCTGTTTCAGAAGTAGGGACAGGCAAACAGTTACTTTCATATAACGAGTTCCATCGTTCCATTTCCAAGTAAGTAACACGTTCCAGTAACATGTTATTTTTGTAACAGGTTACTGTGAAACATTTCTCCCCTGTCCCGACGTTCCGGGAAGAAACTATTATGTTCTTCAATGTTCCAAAACTTGGCATTCTAAGAAATAAAGTTTATGCATGCACAGAGTTGCAAATCAAGACGTTCCAAAAAAATAACTTTTGCGCACGCGCACAGTTACAAGCAAAACATAAAAAAATAAAAACTTTTACTCGTTCCCACAGTTGCAAACCAAGACATTACAAAAAAGAACTTTTTCGCATGCGAACAGTTGCCAGTCGAGACGTTCCAAAAAAGAACTTTTTTGCATGCCCACAGTTGCCAGTCGAGACGTTCCAAAAAAGAACTTTTTTGCATGCCCACAGTTGCCAGTCGAGACGTTCCAAAAAAGAACTTTTTTGTATGCCCACAGTTGCCAGTCGAGACGTTCCAAAAAAGAACTTTTTTGCATGCCCACAGTTGCCAGTCGAGACGTTACAAAAAGAACTTTCACACATGCGTAGTGTTTAATTGCCTGGTTGGTGGAGGAAGTCGAACAGTTACAAGCCAGAGTTCCAAAATATAACTTTTACACATGCGCAGTGGTCAAGCGTTGATTAAGTGAGGCAATCCAATAAATTCCAAAAATAACAGTATAAACAATAGAATGTGTTACTAGTGTAACACGCTACTAAACTGTGACAGTTTGTTTTGTTAAATAACGCCCATCTCTATTCAGAAGTACCCTATTCATCAAACCATCAAATTGACTCAATATAAATGCAGTACATATTCAAAATTTAGGAAGTTAAAGACTTGTGTGTGTATACCTATATACATGCATATACAATTAAAAATAAATATGTTTTATAAATATAGAATAGAAAATTTTAAATGCACAATTTGTTAAAATCATACTTTCTCTTGCAAATATATTAGTATTACTGAAGACAACACGAAGGAAATATAAACAGAGCTGCCCATCCCTCACAATCCTGAAAAAATTACAATTTTACTAAACAAATCATGAGCATCAAATTAACTCATCACTTACCTGAACTGCTATCAGTAAACCATGTTCTGTGAGTTTTTGAAGAGACACCCTGAGTTCTGAAGGTTGCGAAGAAGACAAGATCTCCTTAAAAAAAAAAAAGAGCATTGTGTGAAAATGTAAATCAGAAACTGCAAATACACAAACACAGCTAAGCTTTCTTCAGACAATAGAAATAAAAACTAAGTAGGTATACATTACTGGCTTTTGCTATTTCCAATTGCATTTAAAAGTGGATGTTACTTAAACAAAGTAAGAAGAGTTCAAACACATTATCCCAAAAACTACAACACATTAGGAATATCAGCAGTATGTCTGTGCAAACTGAGTTTACAATTGATTACTTTATTTAAACATGTCAAATAAATTGTGGCCTCGTCACTCACCCCAAGGTAGAGTGACAGTTAGAGGGTGAGGCTGAGGTATTCCCCCCCCCCCCCC
>NQII01000744.1:290240-372223 GCA_002778355.1 Clitarchus hookeri
CAGTTAGGTTGATAGTGAGTGGCCCAGAAAGGAGTAGAGACAGCCTGATGGGGTGAAGGATGTGGAGGTGAGGTGAGGTGGGAAGCCTGTTCTACTGATCTCCAGACCAGTGACTTGGCGTGTGGAACGTCGCCGTCTTATCCAAGTACCAAACTGGTGGTTACAGTAGGAGGCGAAGGGCGTCCACTCCCGTGGCTCCCTGGCGTACCAGGACATCGCTGTCTGACCGAGGTGTCACGAAGAGTGGGGCTCCTGATGGGGGTTGGCTTATCGTTTCCAAGCAGGTAACGTGAAGCATGGGATGTCGTGGTCTGACCCAGGCACTTACTGGAAGGTCGATAGTCCAAGAGACAACTGCTCTAGTGAGGCCTAGGAAGGTAAGCTTCTTAAGCAGCACTTCGAAACAGTAATCAATACGAGAGAAAAGGATTAAGGTTTCGGCTCGCGGCTAACCCTAGGAGTCTTACTAGGACAGGTGACGAACCGGAAAGAGATGGGACAAGGTGTAGGAATTACAGAGTGCTAGAAGAGACAACTTAACCAAGTCAGATTTATGCCTGTTTTGTTGATTGCTCAATCAAACACACATAAACCAGCCTGTACCCTGACTGAGGCCATAAAGGGCCGATCCTAAGTTGCCTACTGGTATCTTACCTATTCTCGGAAGACGCGGTAGCGCGCAGGGCAAGAGGGCAACCCCAAGTCAGTGGTACTCGCACTCGTGATAGCTGAGAGTAAGCTGCAAGGTATGCTGACGGGCAGCGAGGTGGCATCGTACAGAGTCTCTCGACTGGACTGCAGAAGGCAGTGACAACTTGAAAAAGTCGATGGTGGTCCGGGCAGCATGACATTTTGCGAAGGCGAGACACGAAGTCTGGTAACTCTCGGGCAGTTTGACATTCCGTAGAGNATGGGGGGAAGGGGCTAGGCTAGGATGGGGGAAGGGACAGTTAAAGGGGAAAAAAGGGCAGGGAAAGGGTGCAAAATGACAGGAAAAGGGAGCAAAAGGGGAGGAAAAAGGTACGGAAAGGGGGGGTAATGGCAAAGGGAAAAGGGAAGCAGGAAGAGGGAAGGGAAAATGCAGAAACAAGGGTAGGGAGAACAAGGAATAAAAAGGGCGGCGAAGAGAGGAGCGGGGAAATGAAAACCTGGTTTTACCAATTGGTTACAGCCATTTCTCACCCCTTTAAAAGCCAACCTTATTTATTACAGCAGCCGATTAGCCCAGGATTAAGGGGATGGAAGTAAAACAGAGTAAGGATTCAAAACGGTGAGGGGCAGGAGTAATTGCATCCTAGGAGGGGGATGAAGGGGGTCACTTCTGCATCTGATGCCCGGTGTAGTAGCCGTACAGGCTGTCTTCTGACCTCTGGTCATTCAGACAGTGCTGATAAGCACAATACCTGGCTGCTCACACTTACAACACTGAAGGGAGGGGAACCAGGAGTCACGCCTCTCTACTCACCAACCTCTGTTTAATCCAATGCAACTCGATCTGCCGGGGACAGAGGATTGGAAAACAAGAGCTCGTGGCGCCAAGGCCCTACTCACTAATCTTTGTTCGATCCACTGCATCTTGATATGCCACGGTACAGAAAATTGTAGTAAAGGGGAAAATATATCACCAACTTTGTTCATACAATAAATGAGTGAAGAAAACCACGTACTTGAGCGTTGGGGACCTCCTCTAGCCCCTTACCACACTTCCTTGCAGACCATCTCACCCTTTAACTCACCCCACCATCTACCATATTAGTTTTTCCAGTTGAGAGGGAGAATGGGTTAAGGCAGTGAAGTTGCCAGTAGGGAGGCGCTAGATCAAAATGGCTTCCGCCGAATCACTTCAATGCTGTCAAGTCTCACCCGACCAACTACATAGGCCACTTTGGACGAACCCTGGGATTTGTGCCCCCACAGAAGGACTTGGGAGAACAGCAGGGGAAAGAGAGATACTCAAGGGGAGAGCCCAGTGGGACTGCCGCCAGCTCATAGCCAAACCTCCAAAACCCTCTACCCCCTTTTTTGCTCCGCCTACAAAGACACCTGGGAAGCAGATTCCCTGGATAGGACCAGCAGCCACAGAGGATCCATCAGCCCCTGGGCCAAACCAAGCACCATGGAAATAAGTCCAGAAAAGTCAGTAGTCCATGCCAAGCTGACGGTACATAATAAATTGACCTGCACGTCTGTCAGTTCGAGGTTCGACACCACACAACCCTACTATAAGCCCCTAGGTGTCAGGTTTTTTTAGGCCCGAAGGCCAGCACACCCTCCAAACCTCCCGCACTGCAACTATACTCCGAAGAGTAAAGCAGTGCGCTGCACTTTTTCTGTCCATATCTTTGAGCCATTCACTTTCTGCGTACCTGTATCTCTTATTCTGGTTTTCTCAGTAAAAACCTGTCCTCCTCACCAATCCAAGATATTCTAGTAAATCGCCTGTTAACCTTGTATCTCTTTATGGATCATCGGAAATCCGCTGAAACCACTGGTCAAACGATTCCAAACGTCTACCAATAATTGTCGCGAACCTATTCCATAACTGGTGGAGTCGTTTGTCTGTTATGACATTCTCTATACTCCAGTGAACGCCCATTGTTAAGGCCTGATTCTCTAGCCAGGTCCTTACATCCTCTGTCTTAAGACAGTCCATTAGTATGTGTTGTACTGTGTCATCGACACCACAAACATCACAGAGCGGGGATTGCACAAGCCGGAGACTGTGAAGTTTCGCCTTGAAGTTACCATGCCCCGTTAACAGTTGCATACTGTAGTGGTTCACAGTGAACCACTTACAGCTCATTCTTATTCTGATATCGGGCAGCAGTTCATATGTCAGCCTTCCTTTTTCAGATGATGTCCAGGAGTTCTGCCACTCTTCCAGGACTTCATTCTTCAGTTGTGCTTTCAGTTCTTTAGTCAGTTCTCCGACTCGCGCTCTCTCCGCCGTGAGACCTCTGTATCTGATGAGAAGATCAACCGGGAGTACACCAGCTATCACCGGGAGCGACTCATTAGAGACAGTTCTGTATGCACTAGTAACGGTCAGCAGTGCCGCTCTTTGAGCACTTATTAGTTTTCTTTTATGCCACGAGAGGGCCGCACGGTGGTGCCACATAACTGCACCATACGATATTATGGCTTCAAAAACTGCCTTGTAAATAACTTTTAGTGTTCCATAATTAAGGCCCCAGTTAGTGTTGCCGATTCTTCTCAGCTTGTGGAACACCACCACAGCCCTTCGTGACACATATTCTATGTGCTTTAGAAAGCTCATTTTCTCATCCATGATGACTCCGAGGTACCTGTACTCTTGCACACATTGAACAGATCTACCGCCGAAGTACACCATCGGATGCCTCATTAATTTGCCTTTCACTAACATTATCTTAGTTTTCTCGGTAGAGAAGCTAAGTTTGGCTGTCTTTGACCAATCCCATGCTTTGGTCATTATTTCAGAGGCTTTGGACTCTAATTCTTTTCTTGAATTTCCAGTTACAAGTATGAGTCCATCGTCAGCATACCCAAAAACAGTGCACCCCAGCGGCAGACCCATCTCTAGAAATCCATCGAAAAGGATGTTCCATAGGATCGGTCCTAGAACCGATCCCTGGGGGCACCCCTTCGTAAGTCTCTTCTTCACTTGTACGCTCTTAGAAGTATATATACTCCATCTGTCATGAAAGAAATCCAAAATCACCTTATACAGATTTCCTGGGCACTTCTTCTCTTTTAGACGGTGCATCACTTCCGGCCACCAGGCATTGTCAAATGCGCCAGATATGTCCAGATAGATCGCCATGACATATTTCGCCGAGGTACCTCTGATCTTCTCCATCACATCATGGAGGGCAAAGTCAGTTCCAGTACCTCTCCGGAAGCCATACTGGTGCTCATTTAAAGTACCTTCTGCCTCTAAGGCCATAATTAATCTGCTGTTTATCAACTTTTCAAAAACCTTGCCTAGGACCGGAAGCAACGTTAAAGGTCTATATGCTTTAGGATCATCTGGTTCCTTCTTGTTCTCTTTCCTCAGTATTCTCAGGCACCCCAGTTTCCAAGGTGAAGGAAACACTCCCGCTCTAAGGCAGTCATTGCATATTTGTAGCAGATCTTGTTTTATCCTGGAGTAGCATCTCTTCAATATTTCAGTAGTGATTCCATCCAGTCCAGGTGCTTTGCCGTTCTTCATTTTGTATACCGTTTTGGTAAGCTCTTCTAGATCAAATTCTGGAGCATCCATTTCATCTGAACTCACATTCATAGACTGCCTCTTCGCGAGGTGAACCTCCCCCTCTTCCACCATGGAGTCATCTGGTAACAGTGCTTGGAGCAGGGCCTCCATATACAATTTTTGGTCTGAAATCACATTTCCATCCACTCTAAGACACGGTGGTGGCAGGGCTCTTTTCATCTTTCCAGTTGCCAATTTATACACAATTCCAAAGGGATCTTCATTGCCAGCCTTTGTGACGAAGTCCTCCCATGACTTTATNGCTCTTTTCATCTTTCCAGTTGCCAATTTATACACAATTCCAAAGGGATCTTCATTGCCAGCCTTTGTGACGAAGTCCTCCCATGACTTTTTCTTTTTCTTCCTCACCAAACCGAAATAAGCCTTTTTCCTTATTTTGTAGGATTGAGAGAATCTTTCTCTTTCCTCACCACGTAATCGGTGCAACTGCCTTCCTTCTTTTCTCAGGGACTTCCTTCCTTGTTCCAGTTCTCTGTCCCACCAAGATAAGTTTGGAAGACCTCGTGAAGTTNTTCTTTTCTCAGGGACTTCCTTCCTTGTTCCAGTTCTCTGTCCCACCAAGATAAGTTTGGAAGACCTCGTGAAGTTTTCGCCAGGTTCTCTTCACATGTTTCCTGTATTATTTGGGTTAATTCCTTTACCCGGTCTTCCAAACTTCCATGTTTGTTATACAGTTCAAGCTTTTTTAGTAAGGATCGGTCGAAGGCTGCCCAATCTGCCATATTGTGTATATAGCGTGTGTCTCCTTCAGTTGTTTGTAATTTATGCCCGCCACCAACTCGTATCTCAAAAGTAATCAGTCTGTGATCACTTGAACNTCTCCTTCAGTTGTTTGTAATTTATGCCCGCCACCAACTCGTATCTCAAAAGTAATCAGTCTGTGATCACTTGAACTATCTTCAGATACACTCCAGTGTTCAACACAGTTTTGTGCTTTCCTGTTGGTTACAGTAATGTCCAAGTATGATTGGGTGCCGTGTGCCTGCGAGACAAATGTCGGCAAGTTCCCTTCTTCATTCGCCACATCCAAGTCATTGGCCAGGATGAACTGGCTCACCAGGTCTCCAGCTTCATCATCAGTTGGCGAGAACCACAACTCGGATTTAGCATTTGCGTCAGCACACATNGGCTCACCAGGTCTCCAGCTTCATCATCAGTTGGCGAGAACCACAACTCGGATTTAGCATTTGCGTCAGCACACATAATTAGAGGTTGTCCCTTCAATGTCTCTATTATTACCTCCCACCGATCAAGATGTGTCTGTGTATCGTCCCCGGAACGAAAGTAAGAGGATACCATCCAACACTTTGTAGTGCCCTTTGTTATCTGAACACAGACATGGTCTGAATTCGATACACTTGTCATCAACATGGCATCTACNCTTTGTTATCTGAACACAGACATGGTCTGAATTCGATACACTTGTCATCAACATGGCATCTACGCTTCTATTTGTCCTCAAAACTCCCGCCCGGGGGCGATCGCCCATTGTAAAGACATCACCCCGCAGGCCCACGACANGCTTCTATTTGTCCTCAAAACTCCCGCCCGGGGGCGATCGCCCATTGTAAAGACATCACCCCGCAGGCCCACGACATCATTGAAAGGCACATATGGCTCTTGAAATAGAATAATATCCAGCCTCTGCTCCACCACTATTTTATTCAGCTCTGCAGCAACTGCTGCCGACCGCTGCATGTTCAACTGTCCGCATCTAATAACATTTTCATTATATACCATAGTCAATCCGTGAGAGTTCCACGGACAGGGCTTTTTGATATGCCGGGCAATCTCGAGAGTCAACTCTGTGATCGTGCNGTCAATCCGTGAGAGTTCCACGGACAGGGCTTTTTGATATGCCGGGCAATCTCGAGAGTCAACTCTGTGATCGTGCTGCTGGCCCTTCTTGCTACAGTTAGCACATCTGTCCTTGAAGTTCGCCTCAAGCTTTTTCGTGCAGTTCTTAAATTCATGACCTAAGTCACTGCAGCACGAACAGGTGGACTGTGTCTCTCTACATCTTCCCGCGATGTGCCCCCATTGTTGGCATTTGTAACATCGAGACAGTGAGATATAGTCCATAACTCTACAACTGTCATATCCCACGTATACCCTCTCTTTACCAATTAATATGTTTCTGGTTTGTGGGTCACAATGGAGTACCACATTTGTCCTGTCCGTATCCCTCCTTCCGGTTTTATGACTTATGNGTTTCTGGTTTGTGGGTCACAATGGAGTACCACATTTGTCCTGTCCGTATCCCTCCTTCCGGTTTTATGACTTATGGTAACTGCCCTTACAAATGTTTGCAAGTTATGGCTTCCACAATTCCCATTGAAATTCTGCTTGAATATCACTTCAGGCAGATTAGGTCCATCCTCTCCACGGGGAACATCGTAAACCACGATCTTCGGACCGTATCTTTTGGGCTCCTCTAGTTTGAGTCCCAATTCCTGTATTTTGGAGGTGTTGCTTAGCAACTCCATGGTCTTTTCATTTCCTGCTTCAACCATGATGCCGCCTCCTCTTATACCCCTCATATTTCGTATTTGAAGGCCATCCGCCTTAGGATCGAAGCCACTTTTAATTTTCTCTCGAGTTTCTGTACTCGTAATGCCATCTTTTTCCGGATATACCAGGAGTACCTTTTTGGCTGGCCTTGGTTTTAGTGACTCCGATCCTGCCGCCTGAGCGTAGCTCTTGATTCCAGGTACTTGTTTATAAGTTGCGGGGATCTCTTGCCTCTCAACCTTTTCTTTGCCCATTTGTTTCATAATCCCAATCAATTTACAGTTCTCCATTAATGCACTGTCTATTTTACCCTGTAATTGATTTAGTTTCGGGATTAGCCACTTTGCTTGGGTGGAATTGATCTTAGAACTTTTGTTCAGGATCCACTCCATCATGGTTGTGACCATTACATTCGTCTCCTCATGTATTCTTTGTACATTTCTCTCCTCATTTACTAATGAGTCGCTCCCTTCCTCTCCGGGAAGTTGGAACCTCAACTTTTTTCTGGCCTTGTTGTCTTGGTTCTCTGGAGCTTCTGTATCTGATGCCACTGCTACAGATGTCCTTGTTGTTGATCTAGGGACCTCTTCCAGATCTTTTGACTCCGGAAACACCAGTCTGGTGGACTTCAACGGCTTCCCCTTCTTTCCAACCAGGGTAAACTCTTGTACCTTCCGTGACACTTTCTTTAGATCCAGTTCCTCTTCAGACGAGGTCACATCTTCTTCTGAACCTGTGTTCTCTGGGATGTCCTCCTCCTCCGATTCAACCATTTGATCCTCTTCATCATATATTTCTTGAATCCAGGAGTCTACTGTACCTGCCTTAACACCATTAATATTTTTCCAGATTTTCCGGTGTATTCTTTTACTTCCGGAAGACAGGGTATATTTATCCCAGTTAAACTGGGGGTCCATAAGTCGGCTGATCGCAGCTTCGGTCACTTCCCTGGCGACAAGTTCATTTCTTATGAGGTGCATGAAGCTTTTTCTTTTTTCTTTTAGCGATCTTACCTTTTCAGGTGTCTTCAGTCCCAGCATTTCCATTATTGATTGCCCACGAGGGCTACTCGTGGACGCCATTTCACTGATGCGGTACAAACCCGCACAATACCAAGTCTTTTGTGAGCTTAACTTAATAAGTCTGCACTATACACAACACTTCACTATCTCTATTGTGTGCTTACTGACGTAAGTCCCCACACTACACACTAACAGAGTACATACACATTATGGCTTAACAAGTCCCAAGTCCATCCACTAGTAAGCCTCGGGGCAGCCTGAGGCCGTAGGCCTCAGACTGGCTTGATTCCCTTCGCTCCCTCTTAGCCGTCCGCGAGGAATCCCCACAGGGAATTATGGCCACACACAGGTCAGAGACCCGGTGGACTGACGACCTCGCGACCCGTTACTCCACCCGGCCACGCAGAGGCGGGGAGACCAGTTGCCTGACCGATCACTTCGTCCTTCCAATTGCTTAGTCGGACTTAGATTTCGGTCAGTCTTCTACTAATTCTCAGTTCGCTTCACAGTAGACAACTTACTTGGGCTAGCCGAGCCTAGTCCTACTGCTTATTCAGAAATTTGGTTTGATCCCAGGGCGACTGTAATGCAACTGTACACCACAGTGGTGCCCCTAGGTGTCAGATTGAAGAAGAGCGGACGGTAACATGAGGGTCTGGCAAGATTCCTTAGCTAGAGCAAGGAACAGCTGAAAGCCATCTTACTCTTGCCACCCAGTGGTTTACATCAAAATAAGCATAATAGGTGAAAGAGGAAACCTCAACATGGTAATCCATTATACAAATGATTACAACTTGCATGCATGACCCAGGTCAATTGTAAACTTGAACACATCATGTATATCCCATTTAAGCAGTTATCAAAGGGGAAGGGGGTTATAATGCAACCAGTAAAACTCTGTGCCTTACTTTCCACTAAAGAATTTAAATTTCATTGTTGAGGAAGAGTGTGCTAATAGCTGCAAGTAACACCACTGCAGCAGCATGAGAAATTCAAATCAACACAATACAATACACAGCAGCCTGGTGCAAAGCAAACAAACACACTTTCAGTTTTATATACTGTACATAATTAACAGCACAAGGATAGACAAGAGCACAGACCTGCAGGAGAGTGGCCCGCTCCAGCTCGCTGGCATATGGCAGCAGGAGGGCGGCCATGTCTGGACGGCCCATGCGTAAGCAGTGGTCGGCGATGGCCTGCCGGTCCACCAGGTCCACCACACTGCACGACTGCAGTAGGCACATGCTGTGGAGGCAGGCTTGCTCCTCTTGCTCACTGAGGCCTGTCCCTCCATCCGCTGTAACACACCACCCCAAAANCTGCAGTAGGCACATGCTGTGGAGGCAGGCTTGCTCCTCTTGCTCACTGAGGCCTGTCCCTCCATCCGCTGTAACATACCACCCCAAAACATCGTCTTCAAGGCAGCCACCTACAGGGAGCTATTTTCACGTTTGAGGTTTATAAGCGCCTGTGTGATAAAGGTTACACTGCCATGTGCAGCAAGTGTGCCATCGTTGCTACATGCAAGGCTTTTAACTGGCATGCTGTGTTATCACGTTGCATGTACCTATAGGACTTTTAAGTGGTAACCCTATAATTTTATTAGTGGAAAGTCTGTAGTAAAGTTCAATTCAGGCACATATCACAGTTTTTTTCACCCCCCTTACACTTCACTTTGGTAGTGATACCAGAGTCCCTTCAGAACAACATAATCGACAGTTAGAGTTAATTTGTTATTACAACTACCTACAGTAAAACCCTGTTAAGAAATTCCCACTCACGATATTTTCCTGCTTAATAATTTAAGGTTGCTGGATCTGGAAGACTTCTAGAAGCTGTTGGTACTTCATGAGGAAAATAATGGTAAAGCAGAGAGCTTCAACACTAGGAAGTGTTGAAGCAAGCTGCTGAGTATTCACCTGGCATTCTTGGGACATGAACAGCCTTATTAAGTCGTGGCTGGCATGCGCTTTGGTTGTCGGGCATCTTCAGTGGGGTGGCTCCTCCCTTCGTGGCTGGTGCAGCCCCAGCTGTGCTCTCTCGGAGAAGGATAGAAGCGGGGTAGTTTCCCTGAGTGCGGGCAGTATCCATTGCTCGCTTAGAGGCAATTGACATGTATGGCTCTGCTTCGCTTCTTCAGCTGAGAGCAATTATAATACGTACGCATCTGACATACTGAGTGTTTGTGGTTCTGACTGCCATTCCTTGGGTGTTCCCAATCGGGGCGCATGCCTGTCGGCTCTGGAGGCAAGCGGTCTCGGGGTTTGATACTCCATTAGGGTGCTGTGCTGCCGCACATGTGAGGCAGAATTGAAAATAATATACTAAGAAACATGTAAAGCGTCACATTCATATTACAATCAGGATATACACAATAGTGGTAAAACACTAGTTTCTATTTAGCCAACAGTCAAGCCTAACTCCCAGCTGGGCTACCTCCTGTTTTAGCAGGAGGTGGTCAAACCAGTACTAAATAGCAAAATACTGCCACACTTTGGAAGCAGTTATTTTGCTTTTTATCTTGGAAAATAAAAGTAACATCTCAACTATAATAACTAATAATATTTTCGGTGCCAACCTAACATGGTAACTCGTGGTAATAAAGACTTCTTAACCTGAATATGCTAAAATGTTCAAGTGTTTTGATTAAGCCATTGATACATTTCCAATTTGTAATGACCATAATTTCCACTCATGATGTAACAACAGTTTACGTGGAAGTCTCCCATGATCGACCTCTCGAGTAGTTCATTGGAATGATGGTGGTGTCGCTAATGTAGATAGCTAGGAAAATCTTGTATATAGTGCACAAACCAAGTTTCAGTAACATCTATAACAATTTATTTTAGTTCATAGGCCAATGCACTTGTTTCTTTATACAGTCAACTCCCTATCTACCGTTTTTCAGGGGACTGTCAAAAAATTTCCAAGCATGCGGAATTTCAGTAGATGAGGGTTCTGACATGTACAACAATAAAATACAATTTCTAACCTTATTATAATTCATTTAGAGTATAATACGAGCTGTACATTATCTGTGAATAAAGTTTAGCAATAAAAATGGAAATTAAAAAAAAATTATTACTGTATTAATATTACTGTAAATAATACATTAAAAAACATTTCACCTCAACTCATTTAAATAAAGAACATAACCTCTCAAAATACAGTATATAATTGATTGTAATCCGACACCAAATGCAAGCAAACCTAAAACTATCAAAACCTCTGAAAATGAAATACGACACTGAATGCAAGGAAAATTTTTAATGTTCCGCCAAATTTTGCCAAATTTTGAATGTCCCGCACACACTCAATCAGTTGACAGTGAGTGGAGAGATCGATCAGGCAGTGTGTTCAAGACGGGCAGATGGTAAAGGGGAAGCGGCGGGAGGGGTAAAAGAATGTACCCCTCCCCGCCGCTTCATGATGGTGACACTTTGCACGGCAAATGTCTGTCTTTTAAAGTAATTAATTATATTTCACTGCAAAAAAAATTTAATTTTGAGACAGAAATGAATGAATAAATAAAGTGATTAAAATTATTTCTTCACAGTCTTTAATAATTAATTATTAGTCACTCGATGTTCAAACAAGTTTTGGCAACAAGGGGAGGTCAAGTATATGCATCTAGGCATAAAAATTTTATTCACGAAGATATTGTCCATCGAGTTAAATTAATATTTTGTTTTGAAATCAAGTTTATTTTACGCCAGATACAATTAAACACCTAACGATCTTTAATCACAAAAGAAAACACCTTTGCAAATAATAATTCCTTGTTAAAATGTATTGCATAACACTTTCATGCGAAACCATTTGCTTTAAAATACTAGTGATAATAGGTTCAACTATTTTGAGTGACGAAAAATCTTGATAAAATTTCTATGATCGCCAGGCGCACTTAACTTGTACTAAGGTCAGACATGCAAGGGGTAGCGGCCGAGAGAGAGGACGCACTTTTTCTTTTGCTAGATATCTTCCCCTCCCGAAGGCATGTAAGCAGAGGAAGAAAGGTGTATAACTGAGAGAGACAGAAACAAGGGTGAGTCAGAGAGAATGCTAGATTGACACGCTGGTTGCTAGGTAACCACTTTTCCTCTTCTCAAGTGTGTAAGGGGAGGTAGCAAGCCAGACTCGCACCATGCCAGACGCGTTGGGAAGACTACGCGCCGCAGAACAGTGATAAATGGCAGCACACGTGACTTATTTCACATCCAGTTACTAGACTTTTGCATAAACAACCAGCTTAAAGATGATCATCGAGGGAAATCTTAGGTGACGGGACCGAAATATACTTTGATTGATGCAACATCCGATAAATAATACAAGCGATTAGTTTTATCATTATTTATATAGGAGTTCTGCCGCGACCACTGAAAATTAACTGTGGATACGGTTTATCAGTACATGCGTGTTCGGTTCAATGAGAGTCCACTGTCATACTGAAATTGTGTTTGCGTGACAAATGCTACTTTTCTGACAAAATATTTTATGAATAAATCATTATTTAGATAGTACAAATTGGCGGGAACGATGTTGGTTGCTGTTATAAATAAAGCTAGGAACTGAGAATACAACTCTGGTTCTTGGTTCTGGTTCTAAAGGCTTAAGAAACCTGTGGAACTGAGAAAAGATAACCGGAACCGACCCATCCCTATTATCTGTTATGTGGACAAAACCATTACAATCAGATAGAAAGAGAAATAGATAAAGGCAACGGAGAGGAATCACGTGAAAAAGGAAAATACATAGTCCAATTTCGAATTTCTTAAGAGAAGTTGGCAATCGTTCAGCAACATGCAAATGATGTAAACAGTTGTTGAAACGGCCACATGATGAGTCTATTGTACATGTATTTTGCACCTATTGTAATGCTATTATGTGGTATACATTAATCATAGTAAAATTCTAATCCAAATGATTTTCATGCACAATACTAAATTTGCAATATTAAAGATGTTTCTACGATGCTACAGTGACAATTTCTGACACACGTTGTAATGACGCAATATTCTGAATTTTTCGGGACTCGGGTGTAAAATTCTTTCATGTTTGTGAAGCTTTGGGACAGCTTCGTAATATTTTTATCGTGTTTCAGTTTAAAGCCGTGGTGGCCAGTTTCCCGTCTTAGTTTATCAGGCGGACGTGTGCATTTGTAGGTTAAGGGGCGGACGTCTGCGTGTTAAGTTTTTATCAGGAGTCCTGGTTACAGTTTTCGTTTCGAACTTTGGAGTTTTTGAAACCTCAGCATTATTTAGTTCCTTCAGCGCAGTTTCACTGCGTCATCCAAATTTTATAAGAAACGAGAGGTTAGATTATCGGGATGTTGAATGCGTCAACAGTTATAGTTCCCCCAGCGCAGTTTTAGGCAATGTCAACAAGTTTTTGTGGACGGCGAAGTTTGTTAATGTTGACGGCGCGGCAGTCGATAACGTCATGTTGAGCGCGGGACACGTGCAGTTTTAGATGACGGATGCCGGGCGCTTATCGCAGGAGTAGTTCGTACGGAGCAGTCAGTTATGATAACGTTTTGTTGAGCGCCGGACACGTGCAGTTTAGATGACGCTGCTGGCAGATGCCGGATGCCGGGCGCTTATCGCAGGAGTAGTTCATACGGAGCAGTTAGATAACGAGGGAGAGCGTACGTGGCCAGGCCATTATCACAGGAGAGGGAGAATAGGCAGTAGGATATAGGCGTCTAGCTGGCGCCCTTACAGCTTCTTCTTAGTCGTTGAGTCTTCTTAGTCGTTGAGAGTCTTCTTAGGAGGGGCAGTCTGCGGCGAGGGCCGTTAGAAGCGGTCGTCTTCTTTAGTCGTCAGAGAGAGTTGTCGTAGTACAATGATAGCGTAGATCGCATCAGGTGTGACGTGAACCCCCACATCGGCCACTAGACTGTATTATTTCATTTCTCAGCCGGTGTGGGAGGTAGCAGCAGATATTCTTTATTCGGGCTAATATTCATGAGACGTTAATAAACGGAAACCACTGTGGCGCTGTTTTTTGTACTTTTATATTTATCTGTAAGGTTCGTACTCTGCAATTTGGACTTCTTCTGTGAACTGTGGTGCTGAGTGTTAAATAAATAGTTAAATAAACAAAGTACATAACAAACTAATTTGGAACTTCTTCATTCTTAATTAATAATGTTCAATTCTATGAGTCTCGTGTTTCTACCCTGAGCAAGCCGTGGCAAGTAAACAGTCGACAGTGTAAGCGGCGAAAAGTTACAAGATGGCGCCTAACCTTTGAGGCTGCTATATTATTAAATATACGCTTGTAACAGTAAAGACGCAACTTTACAATATGGCGCCCAACTGTGTGGCATTAAAATAAATATAGTGCGAACGTTTCCCACAACGGAACATTACAACGTGTGTGAATTACAAATGAGAGAATGTTGCTCATTTTTGGCCTAGGCAAAATTTTTTTCTTTAGAGTGGGTTATATATAATTTGTTATACAGTTTCAACTGACTGGCATTCTGAAGCATGTATAAACAAATTGATTTAAATGCTAGTATCCCCATCCAATTTAGGTATGTTCAACTTTGTTCACTTTAGCTAGAAAATTAGTGATTTCACAATTCTTAGGGCTAGGTTAAGTAAGAAGATTCTGTAGAAAAATGATGAGGTAAAATATGTGGTTTTTATTGTATTGTATATTGTAACAGTCCTTTCTATTTGTTTTTTCAAACTTTGTGGGCAGTAGGTACAAAAACAAATATTCACATTTGATTCAAATTCTCATGAATAGTTACTATTTGCTTCAAACTTCCAATTCACAATGGAAAATAGGCATTCACACAAGCCTATAATTCATGCCTGAATTCATCTACAGAAGGAGTTCTCTCATCCTGCACTGGAGACTTTACCTACCACCTTATAAACGCTACAGAGAGCCAGGCAATTTGTAACAACTTGGCAAACCAATTTCTCATTGTATGCTGCTTTGGCAGTGTCAGGAGTCAAATTGATTTTTGAATCAACCAACGAGAAATTATAGAAACTAAAAAAAAACATTTGATTAACACTCATTTTCATTAAATTACAACTTTTGGCAACCAGTTTTCTTACCACAATAAAAATGATTTTTTATCACGATTTAGGTAGACAAAATATTTGCATAACCATAGCAGAAATGCCTACTAGAAGTCCAAAAACAACTATGCTGGTAGCATAACACAGAAACCTACCTGTTATGAAGGGCTCAAGCAGCACAGCATTCCAAGCCTGAACACCACTGGTACTGCGCAATATGTGGTATTGAGTTCCTGAAATGCCGAGAAGTGCATGCTCCAACTGATTCACCTGAAACAATTTTTTTCCCACATTTAATACATTACCGCAAATAACTTAAATTTTTTGTATTTGTTTGTTTATTTATTTATTTATTTATTGTGTATGACAACAGATGAGTAGCCTTATAAGGCNTTTTTTTCCCACATTTAATACATTACCGCAAATAACTTAAATTTTTTGTATTTGTTTGTTTATTTATTTATTTATTGTGTATGACAACAGATGAGTAGCCTTATAAGACATACACAAAACTAAGACTTAAAATGAGTACACTCATTATACATTTGGCATATACAATACAAACATATTTACACTTAATGTAAGATCCAATATGCAAAGAACACTGGTGCGGTTCATTCTGCAGTCCAGTTTCTGTCCAAGTTAGGTCTGTGTCTGTAATAAATTCAGTCCAATAGAATTAAAGTTAGATTCAAGACAGCTATTTTGAAATAAAAAACAATTCTGGCTTCTATCCTCGGGTGTTAAGGAACAATATGTAAACAAATTAATACCACAAGTGAATTAAAATGATTACACCTGCTTTGGCACAATAATTATTTACAGCACTCAACTCGCACAACAAAGTAAATTGTCCCCCTACAGGAAAAATTACTACAAATCTAAAAATTTCACGATAGTGATAATGCAAAAAATAACACGAATTTCCATGCAAAACACAAAAAATTACAACTTTTAACATTTCAAGTTACAACTCACAAAATGTTCAACATCATGTTGTATTTTTTTCAAATTTGTATTGTTTTAATACCTCAAAAATTTTTCTAACAGGAATGCTACGCGATTTTGCGAATTTGAATACAAACACGGGGCTAATAGGTTGGCTTTGTGAGTAATTTAATCACTGTGCATGCAAATGTAATATTTACTTTCCATAACATCTGTTTAAGGTAGTAGATAACATATGAATCGTGATGCGTACAGGGCATAGTCTTTTTTTAACGCAATCGCCCTGCCCGGCACGCCAAGCGAAACCAGTTGCCACTAAGTAAGAGTCAGATACCACCTGCACACTGGGAAACTACACCACTTCATTCCTTCACCAAGAGAGCGCAGCAAGGGCTGCGCCAGCCATGAAGGGAAGAGCAACCCTGCCGAACATGCCCAAACCGAAGGGGATTGCCGGTAAGTTGTATATAAGGACAGATGCATCCCCAGAAGGCCAGTTGTCTTGTACGCTAGGCAGCTAACTCTACCACAGCCGTGATAGAGCTCTCTGGTGGTACAAATCTTCCTCATGAAGAAACAACAGCCTAGAAGTCTTCCAGACCCGCTACCAGCTAAGTCCAAAGAAGACTTAGACCTCCCTATACAAACTCCACTTTGGAGTGTTTCTCCAAGTCCCCTCAGGACAACATAGTCGACAATCAGGGTTTGAGCCGTTGTCACAGCTACCTAATTCGTTTACTCTAGTTCGTTTGTCAACAGGTCCCCTTCACCTGTTTTAACGTAACTTCCGCCGGTTGCTTAAGAACCACGAGAGCGTAGGGGTTAGTATGGGTCAATATGTTCATTCTATCTGAATAAACCAATTCGAGTCTAACCACAGCATTCTGATTATAGGGTGAATTGTAACCTATCTGTAACCAGGTAAGTGCCATCCCTCTAGGGAGAGGCAGGTGACTGCAACTTGAACCATATTTCCGTAAATAGGGTAGGACTGCGAGCTTCCCTTAACCAGGCAGTACGCACGTCATAAAAACACCACATATTCGCCAGCCACCCATACTGTGGAACCAAGTGTGCAAAGGCACTTGGTGCATACGTATGGTAGAGCCCCTACAAGGTACACTTCGCAAGGAAGCGAGTAGGCCACCAGAGACAGCTAACACACTTCATCCACCACGTGAAATTTGCTGGTTCAGGTGACAGGACTGACACGGCGTGACTATTGCCTCTGGACACATTTAGCTAGGGATTCTGTCGCTGCCCTGCTTTGCCGCAGTTGTACTGTTAAGAGCCTAACCCCACGCCCTTTAACCAAAAAGGGACTAAGTGGAGTGATAAGAAGGCAGCTATAGCTCCTACAGCCAATAAGTTACTAAGTAACCCCTCCAGTCAGGCACAGGCCGCTTGTAGAATGCAGAGACCTCACCTCCCAGTCACCCCAGCCATTTGTTCGAACCACCCCGCAAGACCTCGAGAGAGCTGCAGCCCATCGTCATCTGCCTACGCCTTGATTTACCTGTGGGCCTGGGCATCGCCGACGCCGTCCACCCACCTTCGATGCCCACTGCCACAGCCAGGAACCAGTCGACCCAAGAACCACACAGACCAAACTCGATTACCAGCACACTGCACTAGGACGGGACCCTGAATGCCTACACCAGAGGGCTCTCACTTGCGCTGACGACTATATACTATGCAGACGGCCTACCCGTCTGACATTGTATAAATGGCTGGCAAAAGCCGAACATAATTACATCCATACTCCACCTCCGTAGAGCCGACATCCCGAGTGTTATTGACCTGACACACTAAGAACCCTTCAGTCCGTGTGATGCGTTCCTGCACCCTAACCGTCATGCGTCAGACAAGCTCAAGTAATAAGTCACTTCCAGTGAACAATGTACAGTCAAATCTCGACAAAACAACTCTGGTTGTTTAGAGAACACACCAGATACACTTTTGAGAATAATAATCGACGAGTCTAGACACGCTCGAACTTACCGTGCTGCCATCTTTAAGTCTACTGATTCTTCTTTGTGTGACATTGTGTCAGAATAGACTACAAAATCTACAGGAATAAAATGTGGATTTTTTTTTTCAATGCCTCTTAAATACATTGCTACATGTATAAGAGAGTTATTTTTATATCTACTGTGCAACACTTCTGCTCATTTTACAGCACTTTCCAAACACAGAATTATTTGTTAATGCATGGGCTGCAAATAATAGTAAAAGTAAAAAAAATGATACAANTCATTTTACAGCACT
Organism: Clitarchus hookeri; assembly: GCA_002778355.1. NCBI lineage: Eukaryota > Metazoa > Arthropoda > Insecta > Phasmatodea > Phasmatidae > Clitarchus > Clitarchus hookeri. The sequence goes on from NQII01000744.1 coordinate 308,288, forward strand.
TTCCAAACACAGAATTATTTGTTAATGCATGGGCTGCAAATAATAGTAAAAGTAAAAAAAAAATGATACTATCTACAGTAACGTTATACATATTATGTTTTTAATGTTACATGGTGCTTCATTATTATATTACCGGTGCATTATTATCTTCAATTTTCAATAAATTATGCAAAAAATAAAAGCCAAATTGTTTTTTACAGTCTACAAAAGGCAAAAAATTAAAACACAGCTTTTCAATAAAAATAACAACCACCATTTTCAGGTCTCTAGTGATTACACATAGTGCAAATGTTAACTCCAGTTATATAAAACCTAAAAATAATTTTAAGAACTGTAGTACAACATATTAAAAAAAATAACCACCGGACGACAAAATTTATATTTCATAACCACTATATCCTCATGAAGAGTCAAAGAACTGGAGAGTACCCCAGCTCGTATGTGATTCAAATATTGACTGACATGCATTTAGAGACTGTTCACCTTAAGCTGAGCACTTTTGAAAGTCTTGCTTATGATCTACTTGTATGCACATTTGTTAATTCTTCCACCATACGTAAAATTGACATTGCCACGGGCCTGATCACTTTATTCATGTGTCTGTCTAGTGAAACTGTAAAATTATTAGGAAAATAAACATTTTATACATCTGCTAAATATTTACCTAACACTTTTAATTCAATGTTAAGACATGGAAATATGTATTACTTATCCTCCGTCATTACCAACTTCACCGGTTGCATGCCAGTTAGAATATACCCAGGTAGGAGCAGTGACATTTTCCAAAGAGTGATTTTGAAAGTGTTAAAATATCGTACACAACCGCTACTGAAATAATAGTGACCGACTACCACCCACCAGCTTGAACTTTGCCATCTGCTGCAGCAACTGCACCCACAGTTCCGTGGAGAACAGCGAGAACTCGATGCACATGTGCGAGATGAGCGCCAGGGCTCTTGGATTGCGGGAGTGGGCTTGCATGAGTTCCCTCACAATGCCCTTCTTCACGGCTTTCTCGAAACTCTCCACAGAGTACACCGCTCCGACCTGCTGCAGTTCGCTCACAAAGTACAGCGACTTCATGTACTTCCTAAACCAACGTGCGGACCACACATGACAATCACAAATAACCAAAAAAAAAAGCAAGGGCCTTTAAATTTCTCATGGAACCAAATAAAAAGCTGTGCCAAGGTTTTCAGTTTATTTTAGAGAGTAAACTTGTACACTTGTATACGGGAAACCTCTTGCATGTAGTATGATCCATTCATGGTTACGTCCAACTGTTCTGGAACACCTCTTAAAGCTATACTTTAAAACTATTCCTCTGCTCATGGAAACCAGGCATTTCTAAGTCTAGAAAATTTACCAAAGGAGCAGAGTACAGCATTCATGCCCCTCAGTTTAATAATATCTTCCATGAGAACTAATTCTTACTAGGCATTACCAACACACCTATTTTCTCTCGGTTGTTATTGATAGTAATTATTAATAAAGAATTATAATTTATGTATAAAATGTAACTAAAAGTTAAATTTAACCAAAAATAAGATACTGTTATGTTGGCAGAAGTATAAAATGCTTGTGATATAATACATATTTCAGAAACAACCAAACACCACATACTTGGATGGTTGATTCAAAAACTGTGAAGAAACTATGAATAGACTATATGAAAGACTCCATTGTTATTTACCTGATGTTTTCCATTGTCATGTAGGTAACTTCCTGCAAGAACTTTGGGTCTGCAAATCCCACCAAACATTTAAGAGCCCTAAGCCTCAATGTATAGTCCGACAACCCTGCCACATCTTTAAATGCCAAAGAGAACAAGAAATTGGACGACTCCTGTTTGTTGTTTAAGTGCAGAATGTAGCACACCCTGTAATAGAAAAACACACCAAGTTCAAAACCACATATAGATTAAGGGTTATCTGTAGACAGAACAAGTAGAACAGTTAAAATTTACTGAGCAGTTTCTCATTTCCAACAATAAACCACATCATACATACAATAATAACTGTATCCATTGCCACTTTCCCCACATTCTGGTCATAATCTATTTTCCTTTAGAGTGCATTTGTTATCACATTACAAAAATTTAAGTACAATGAGATTGAGCACAGTAATAAAAGGAGGGGTGAAAAAAAATATCAATATATGTAATACACTGAATGTCTATTCTTTTCTGCAATGTTTTTTAATAGTTCAAATAATTTTTTGTATTTCTCTAAGTGTATTTTTTAAAAAAAGGAAAGAGAAATAGAAACAAACAGTAAAATGATAACTTCAAAACTACAAAATTACAGTAATTCTGTAAATGTGCACTTAATTTACAATGGTGACCATGTGTCCTCCCCGATATAAATGAAAATGCCTACTCTTTCCCTGCCTGGAAACACATTACTATGGATGAAATGAAGCTTGTTATGTGAAGTTAGTAGTTGCATAATACATTAAGTACACACAATTGAAATTAATGTTACTGTACAATATTTACTTTTCAAAAATGTTGTATTTAATGTGGTTTAATGCAGAATATTGTTACTTAATTTTTGCCCTTAATGATTGTATGGTCCACACTTAATTTTACACAATGTAAAATCATTTTTGTGAATTTCTCCAGCAAAATTATTTTCATCACTGTACTTAACTGTTAGCTAATTAAAACAACAGTTTTTTAATATCATATTTTTTCTATGTCACACAGCACAATTATGTGTAAAATGTAGGATTTCTGACACTTTTTGCTGAAGAAGCTAGTCCAAAGACCCTTATTCTATGGTGGAACATTAAAGAAAAAGACAAAATGCTTTTAAAATTGTGACACCTGGCACCATAGCACACCTACGTGGCCATCTTGAGTTTGTAACTCGCTTAGACCAACCACACAAAAAAACTGTTCATGTTTCTTCATACTTCTTAGTACAAAAATAATATAAGCACCAAAACTATCAAAAAAAAAAAAAAAATCTCTACAAACTCTACAACTTTACAGTTTTTCACCAAATAAGTGTCGCCAAACATCCCCGTATCTTGTTTGATAAATGTTGGTCCAACTTTCATTGCAGCTCCAAATCATTTCAGGCTCAGAGAAACCTAACATCATCCTAACTGACAGAAGATATGATAACCATAAAGAGAAGTTATAACTACATGTATCCAGCATCATCCATAGAGTTAAGGTGATGAACATCTTTGGAGCTGTATTGGAACGTGAGCTCTCCCTTAAGTAACACAATTTTGTTATAATTTTGCTTTTATCTCAACTCAAGGTTTCAATAATAGATTCTGTAAAAAAAATGAAAACGTTATAGGTAATACCATCTTCAAAGGCAACCCATAGGCTCAATAGATCATGGTCATAAGCCAACGAGAAACTGACAAAATATAATAAGCTAATTTATTTTCCCTTCTTAAATTTTGCAAACCATGCATCTGTATTTCAGTTAATAATTTTTCAAAATATTTTGAAATTTATTGTGTGTTACCACAAACCTTTTCTAGAGACTTAACTATTATTTTGATGACCTATGTACGTTAATTTATAATAATAAAAAATGTATTAATAATTTTTTGCTCATATAATTGGGGAAAGAATTTAGATGTAAAAAACATTTACTAGTTACTTTTTTTATTTGCTATCATCTCCAACTGTTGGTTAAAGGCAGCCTGGATTTTAACTCTGGATATGTTTTTGTTCTATATCAAGTTTTTTTTAAAGCATTATTCATTAACTTAATATTTTTATATTGAACATGTTATTGTCCATTTTTAAATATTTTGTGTTAGTAATTTTTTACAGGAGAACTGTGAAAGATTTATTTATGGTAAAGATAACTCTGAGTTTTTTCTGCATCATGTACCAGATGTCAAAAAGTGTGATTTTTCTTCTTATAAGCAACTGGGATGCACAAACTGAGTGCACAGTTCACATCATTCCTCAAGAGAAAACACAAACATTCAAGTCACACTACAGTATGTACTCTCTCACCACTTACGTTACATTACTTACCTAAAACAGCTACTGTACGTAGCCCACATTCAAAAATATAATAAATTAGGTGAAAATGTGAAATATATTTAATACTTAAGAAGTCTTGAATCCAAGTAACTAGAAAATGAGAGTACCACAACAAAACCCCTGCAAAATGAAAGTGTCAATCACCCACATCAGAAAATTTTCAGCCTGCCAGACACAATGACTGACCTAAGGCAACATGCATTTTCCATTTTGTAATAAATTATAAAATTATCATTGTTGTTGTCTATTGTAATTATTATCATCATCATTATATATTTTAATGTGTAAAGGAAGAAGGATACATAATATCTTTCTAAACTAACATTTTTACTTGTATAAGTGGCTTTTCAATAATTTGAAAAATATGCATTTCAATTAAAACAGCAGTTCAAACTTTGCAGTTGCAATTTGAATGAAAAATAAATCTGTCAACTAGAAAACAGAAATACCGTATCAGATTTTCTTCCACATTGGACACCTGATCTTGTTTGCACAGTACAACTGTCAAATCCAAGGAAACATCTTCATTTGGTGAGCTGAGCTGAAACGGCTTCATCCATTCCTTCACCAGGTCAGGCCAAAATTCGTAGAGGTCAAGCTCATGAAGTGCAGCTAGCATCTTTGCAGCTTTGTTGATATCTATCACACATAATGACACCATAGTAAGTCCTAAATAACACACCATTAATCAGTTACAAACAAATGCAAAGAGACATTTCTATGCATACAACCACTATCTATCCCTCTATATACATACTGTGTATACCAGGGCCCACTCACTTATTACAAAGTCATAGCTCACTTATACATAGTCTGTTTATTCATGCATAGATGTAACAAAAGTAAATGTAATAATTTAACATTGTATTACACGGTTTTGTTAGTAATAGTTACAGCTGACGTTCAATAAGATAATCATATTCACAAGTACATATTTTAAAAACTGCTGAAAAAATATTTTGACTGCAGTTCAGTCTGACGAGTCTGGCAGGCCACGTGGCACCACAGACCGCAAATTGAATAGCCCTGGTACATACCTATCAAGGTACTTATTTCTTCACAACCTGTATATACCTATCTCAATATCTCTTCATAACTCTACACGTCTTACTATATAATTTACATCTCCATCTACCTATCAATATCCAGTCAGTGACTGTTTATATCTTTTTACCACCCATGAAAAATATTTTTAATTAGATAAGCATATACAGCAAAACCCTAAAACAAAACTTCCCACATAAGAAGTTTCATACTTAATAAGTTCATTAATTTTAAACTCTTGTCTATACAGTGGAATCTCGTTGCATTCCAGTTTATTCAGTTTTCCTGTAACAGTCGTTTTTTTGGATGGTCTCAACAAATTTTCTGTATAAACAATGTTAAAAACAACTGCATCCATCAATCAGATATTCTGTCCGAAAGCCAAAATATATTTGGAACAATTCTTAAGCTATGAAATATGTTGGATTTTCAATTACTTGTTCCCGTTATTTGTGTTTTACCGTATTTCCAGTAGGTACATTACCAAAGATTACGTGTATCATTTGTTTTTGAACACTATTTAAATGCAAAACAACGTGGATAATCGACAACTGGTGCTATTGCTAGTATTATTTACATCCTGCAAGAGTTTTTTGAGTTTTACTTTTTTCTTCTTACGTCTTTACTGCATTCGTAGGTTGGGAGAATGAGAAAGCATCACATATTCTTATTTTTCTTTTTATGGCACCCATAGGTTGGCAACAATGAGAATGAATGACACAATCTCTGAAACTGTATTCAACGATCTATGGTCTTGTTATTGTAAACGGAATTTGGAATGAGGTTATAGTCCTGGCGGTATTTTGACGGGCATGATTATTATAGGAAACTATTAGCTGTGGGTTTGGTTAGAATCTTAAATTTTTAAAAAAGACTCTGCAAGTAATTAGTGGCTAAATTTGTCACAAATAAATCAGTTGTGGTAATTTTAACCGAGAGATTGTGTATGGCTCTGCTGACAAAAAAACATTGGACAAAAAAATAATATAAATAAATATTAAATTTTGTTCAATTTCAAGAATTAAAGTTTTTAATTTAAGGTAAATATTTAATCATAAATTTACTTTAATTTGTTTTTAATGACATCTTTAGGGTGTTGGTTTATACAAACATGCATTTTGAGGTTATGTACAATATTTCTCAGGTCTAAAATCCAAGTCTGCATTCATTGTTTTACAGCATGTGTCATTTTTTCTTGTTGGTCCACTGAAAGACGAATTATCGAGAATCCACTGTATACACATGTAAATTTTAACTCTTGTAGTAAGTTTTCTTTGTTAACAGTACAATTTTTTAGGTTTTAATTTTTTTTTAGTTTTCTGTACTGTCTCTTTGATCTGAGAATTGGATGTTTGCTATGCAGTGGTGACAGGATGGGCAGTATGGATGATGATTCATGATGGCATTCTTTAGGTATTACGAGTACAAGGATATGCTTTATAAGTTCTGAAACCTTAGGCACACCAACAGTCCACTCTACACGTGAGCTTTCAAACTGATTGCACAGTTCCAAGTCCAACTTTCTCATCAAGACTGTGAAAAGAACAGGATTTTCATCAGTTACACATTATAACTTAATCCCTCAAGAGCCCATGCATTTCCATCGAATCTGCTGACAAAAGGCTTCTTAACACACTTGTAATTTGAGGTGTTGACAGGATGCAAATCGAGAATTCAGTTTATGTACAATGTTGTCAGCTTTCTCTATTTAAGAAGTAGGAAGTTATTATGCCACAGAATGATCTTAAGAAGAAATTGGGAGATTTTTGAACAATTGTAAAACTTCTCCTGTGACGAAACCCATTTAATATTGGAATTTTCAATATCAGCTAGTCTTACCACTGACCACAAAAAGTAGGCAAGTTGATGTTGGGAAGCCTTACATCTGCAGACAGACTGGCAACAGGTGGAGTTGTTTCACTTTGCTGAGCTATATGCTTACTCAAAAACCAAGCCATCATACAAGTGTCAGACAGTAAAGTAAATAACTCATTATGTTTAAGGGCAAAACCTTTTCATCTATGTCTTCAGGAAGTGGGTACCATTCCAGCAAGTTGTCACATAATGAACTTACAGTATTATCAATTGCATCAAGTTGTATGTCAAATGCATTTACCTCGTGTACAACTTCAACAGTATTAGTGGAGTAATTGTTAATGCCTGCATTCGCTCGCTGCCGTGCCATAATTTAGAGTTTATTTCCGCATATTTTACGCCACCGCGTAATTTGCACACCCTAACATTTTATCACCCAACCATAAAATAAAAACATTCAGTGTAATTTATGCAAAAGCTTTTACGGGCGACAGGCGACGAGATGTGCATTGGCAGCTGGCGCAGAACATAGCCAGCCAGCAACTCCACACTGCAGGCGAGTAAACAAGCTATTATAGACATGCCTGGAAGAAGCAAGGTAGTGTCACCCATCCCTCCTCCCCTCACTTCAGCTACGACAGTCTGCCAGCCAGCCCACACCTACCTACCTATAGCAGCACTAATCGGCAGATCATGCCACCCAGTTCATCTCAGTGTTTTTGCTGCTTTAACATGTTAACAATGGGGAAGTACGGGAGTTACACAGCAAGCCTAAAGTTAAAAGCAATTGCATTTGCAGAAGAACACAGGAATAATGCTTCTGCCCACCACTTTTCCATTATTTAAGGCCACATGATATACTGGCAAAAACCAAAATGTGAACTCGAAAATGCTATAACAAGTGTATGAGCCTTCTGGGGTCTGAAATAAGAAAAATTTCCTAATAACAAAGAGAAGAATGCCTAGTTCAGTACATCAGGAATGCCAGCGAAACGGATACGCAGTGTCAACAGATATGCTACAATTCTAGGCATGCGATGTTGTGACGCATGACATTTCCTACTCATTATTATTATCGACTCTGCATCATCACATGAACATCACATGCCCCTGAGGGAATCAAACCCTGACTGACCACCTCCAAGGCCAGCACCCACGTAATGATAGGAAGTGTCTGCATTGACCCCGCCACTTGTATTCCCGCTGAGAAGCAGTCGCAGAGATGCAAGAGTTTGCCCCTAAGCGAACGGTGGATACCGCTCGCAACCACCCTCAAACCTTCCTATCGCCACACTTCCAAGAGATGGCAGCAGCGGCGCCGCCCGGCCTGAACCCGAAGGAGTGGCGGCCGAAGATTACTGAAAGTGAACGAAGCAAGCAGGAACCCTACAGCCGAGGGGAATATAACGCTGTGCGCCTGGCAGAAACAAATAGTTGTAAATGTAGCTCGCCTCAGTACAAGACGTACTCAGCCTCTCTACCACACAGCCACAAACCTCCTCAGGACTCTCCAAAACCTTCCAGTCATCTACCAGCAATTCAGCCGACAACACCTTTCCTAACACAGCAGCCGACACGCACACCACATGTGGTGCCCCCAGGTCCCTTTAGGACTACAAGCCACAATTAGAGTACAGTTGTTTTCACAACTACTTAATTGTCAGCTCTCGTCCACTTTTCAAGCCAGGCTCCTCAAGCCGACAGGCACCTTCATCTGTCTCGCTCTTGTACAAAGTCAGTTGAACACCTAGTGTGTGTAGAGGTAGGAGGTAGTACGGGTCAATGTGTTTCTATTCTCAAGGGAATAAAACATGTAGTCTAGCTAACTTCTGTCTTTCCTAGTTATGTAGTGAACGTGTGACTTTTCCCCAACCTGGTAAGTGTCACCCTCGAAGGGAGTGGCAGGGGACTGCAAATTGGCAACAAGTTTCCGACGCAGAAGAGTGCTGCGGGCAACCCCTAACCAGGACTGCACATACGTTACACACAAGAGAAATTTTGACTGCCCCCCATACTGTGCACCCAGTACGTAAAGGTACCTGGTACGCAAGTACGGTAGAGCCCCCCAAACACTAGAAAGACACACGATGAAGCATCTGGGCCAACTAAGTCAGCTAACCCATTCCCTCCAGAGCGCATAAACTTGCTGGAGGAGGTGCCAGGCTTGACCCAGGTACTTCTGGAGTACGCTTTAGCTAGGGGTTGTTGCCTGCCGCACTATACAGGATAAACATAAGCAACTTTCCTTTCCATGACATTCGCTCACTGACCAGGGAGCAGGAGGAACGCCTAGAAGGCAGCTGCTATCATTGCATCTCGCCACCCCCTAAGTAATCAACCTACGCCAGCCTTCAGCTGCAAGTCCCGATGGGAGAGAGCACAAGCCGTCCAACAATTAGTGAAGCCTCCTCCACTACCCTCCCTGCCAACCTATTTGGCCTTCCAATTAGGGTTCCTGGAGATGCTTACCCCACCGCCAAACTACTCTGCGAGGGGTAACAGTCTCCCCTTAGGAGTGGTCCCGTTCAACTTTGAGGACACCAGCGAGGCACCAGTACCAGCCAACCACGAGCCTGCCAGCCAGCCGGCACCCCGGTCACCAGCAGGCGCCAGTCTGCACAACTGCCCCCTCCAGCCGGAGCCGAAGTCTTCCCGCAAGGGCCAGCGTCTGCCAAAAGGGAGTGACACCAGTGGTAAGCTAGCCCAAACCCGTGTGTCCAATGCCCAGAGGCATCACCTTGCCCTAACAGACTTTGTACCAAGTAAGCACCCGATGCGCCCTACACTCTACGAGGGACCAGTGCGATTCCCACTGGTCATCCTACAGACGCCTCCGCAGTAGAGTCCGCCCTCAACCTGCGCAAATGACCTGGCGCAGAATTAAAAACACCTTGCTCTTTGGCATGACGTCCCTCTTCCTAGGCCGTCACACGTCAGTCGCAAGAAAAGAAAATATTGGTGCAGACCAGTTCAAGGCCAGTCGAGAATGGATTTACACATTTATGCGGCGTAAAGGATTCTCACTGCGAAGGCAGGCCTCACTGTGTCAGAAACTACCGCAAGATCACAGTGGAAAAGTACGTGTATTCCATCAGTATTTGATTCGCCTTTGGGAAAAGAACTCTTATCTCCTGTCGCAAACATGTAATGTGCATCAGACACCTGCATGTTTAGACATGCCAAGTCGGACAACAGTAGAAGGGGAACAAGTATTGTTTTAATAAGAAAGCAACGCTTCCCAGTCATTCCTGTTGTAACTACTGAGAGCAGGAAACTTCCGTCATACACGGTTATCAAGAAGAAAACTATGCCAAAATGTAAATTACCTAAGGGAAATTATGTTTGTGTGTACACCCAAAAGGTTGGATGGACAGCGAGTTGACGGCTGACTAGCTAAAAAACTATATGGTTAAATAAACTAGGCAGATCATTAAAGTTGCAGTCATTATTGGTATTGGACAGTTGAGATGAAACAGCAATTAAGTGAAAACAAGACTAACATGGCGGTGATTACTGGTGGACTGACGGGTTGGTTGCAACCGCTAGATGCGAGCATAAAGAAGCCCTTCAAAGACCACACTCCGCGAATGTATACTGAATATATGGTAGAGGTAAACCACTAACACCTGGAGGGAAAATTCAGCGGCCAGATCCTGAGAAAGTGTGCAATTGGATTATGGCCAGTTGAATCACATTTCAGAAGCCAATCGTCACCAAGAGCTTTAAAAAAACTGGAATATCTAATAAACTCAACAACACCAAAGACGACCTTGTAGCAAGATATTTCCGACTTCGACAGCGGTGAAAATGCCAGTGACAGCAAAGTTGATGACAATCTTTCACCTGATGAATCTCAGTAGACAATGTACGAAGTGTAATATTTTTCACATTATTTCAGAATAAGTACAACATAGTGTATAAAGTGTAGTATTTTTCATGTTATTTCAGAATGATTTATTCTAAGTTTCTGTTTTTAATTCTTGCTTATATTTTCCATTTTCATTAAATTCCATTTGTTTTTTTTTAATTGCATATTTTTATTATCAGTGTTCTTTAAATTTTATGTTGCCAAAGTGTAAAAGCTGTGAGAATATAAAAAATCACTGTTTCGGTGCGAAGGGTGGAAAGTGGGACATAAGAACATGTGCTGGCACATCACCCTAGCTGGACGTACTGTTGCAAGTCTGCAGCGGCTAGCATGTGCTAATCACTGCACGGCAACGTGTGAACGGTAAGTCGTTATCTCAGCATCATATATTACGCAGTTGCAGCATTATTTAATGTTATAACCTAACTCCAAATTTTTTTTTCAGATGTTTAAATGTAATTTACGCAATCCAAATTTTCAACTTAAAAGATTGCATAAAATATGCGGAAATATATGGTAGTTTCCTGAAGTTTCAATTTCAGTAAAAATACCTTGAAACCTGTGATGAGTATTACAAAAAAGCAAGAAAGCAAGCGATATTAACAGCACAGAGATGACAAAACCATAATCTAGACGCATGACTTGTAGCGGGCAATGCACTATGTAAGCATCTACAACTTCAACTCAGCTTGTGGGAAGCCACAACACCCTCACCGAGGCACCAACCCGGACTGCTACACTCGAGAGATGAATACTACGCACCATTGTCACTAGCAATAAAATATGTACGTCAGTCATGCGCCTCTGCCTCGCCACCTGAACAAAGCTGGCCTGCCCCTAAGCGAGCACTGTGACACTACCCGCAATGCCAAGCTACCCCACTCACAACCCTCGCCAAGAGCGCAGCAGGGGACGACGCTGCCCACTCGGGGAGGAGTCAGGTGGCCGAAGATGCACGAAAGAAGCCACCAGTCTGTATTTAGGGCCGGAAGAGCCCCCAGAACGCCAGTTTACGTCGAGTTGTCATCGCATTGGCTTCCTCTGCCTTGGCAACTCAGCAGCTTGCTCTACCACTGCCGTGCTACTGCCCACTGCCGCAACCGATTTACTACCTGCGAAGCTTGCTTCAACCCCCAAGATAGGCACTCCAATTGGGAGTATTACATCCCGTCCCTTCAGGACCACACTAGGCCACAGTAGGGTTTGAGTCATTCTCAAGACTACTTTCATAGTTGCTCAATGTTTGCTCTTGCTCAAACAGGTCCCCTTCACCTATTCGTAACTTCGAAAACCTCGGAGTTAGTACGGGTCACCGTGTTTATTCTCCCGAGAATAAATATGTTCAACACACTGCGCTCTAATTCCAAAGGTGATCTGTACCCCTCAACGCCTCTGTAAACGCCATCCCCCAAGGGAGCGGCAGGTGACCGGGTCTTGCCAAACCATTGCAGATTGTGCTCTGATTGCGGTCCTAATTACAGAACACTATTCCATGTCTTAGCGTAAAGTTTCATTATCTTATTATTGCTATCTCTGGCATTGGCAACAGTTGTGACATTTTTGGTACGTGATGTAAAAAGCAGGAACAATACAATTTCTGGAATGTAATTAGCAGGAAAGCAATGCATTAAACTTATAGGCAGATAAACTGTACCTGGGAAAACAGTGTGAAAAATTAGAAAACGGAAAAATGGGGTTTTACTTTATAAACTCCAGTAAACACAACATAAAACTTATCAAGAATTGTCTGTTTACGAACACACACTGCAAATGTTTCGCTTAGCGACACCATGTCTATCTGCTTCGACATGCATGAGTCACATTTCTTTTGTCTCGAGGGTTGGGAGAAATAAAATGTATCACCAAGTTTTTCTGTGTATAAAGATGCAATGTGAATGTTTAGCATAGCATGCAGCTACATCTGTCTTGTCTGCTTGTCTGCAGGCACGGAATGTCCTTGGGGTCCGGGGGTTGGGAGGGAGGTAGCCAGCATATCACATCGTGTTGCAACAGCACTGCTGGGCAACAACTGTATCGACCCATGAAGCTCATGCACACATTACTTACAATTTTTCTGAGTAAAAATCTACTGTGGTCTTACTGAATAAATTGAGAATCTGTACTCCCACGAATATAGCGTTCAGTTATAACCATAAACCACACGGAACCCAACCTGGGTAGTCGGGCACAAAGCCACGGCTCCTGTCGACGATGCTGGGATGCTGGTAGATCAGTCGCAGCAGCTGCTTTGGGTCGAGGGAGTACACAATGTAGTTGCTCTGCCCCAGCCCCAGACTGTACAGCACGTTGTTGGTGGCGCAGCGGAGATACTTCTGCAGCATCTTGTCCACCAGCTGGGATGCCTGCGGTGTCTTCTTGCTGCGTGCCCACATCTCAGTGTATGTGTAGCACAGCTCCGCTGCCGTTGACTGGTCCACGCCTGCATAACACGGTTAATGTTTATTCTACTCAGGTTAAACAGCTCAATACTAACAGTTTGATAACTACAGTTTTTTATAACCAGGTAGCACTGGTGTTGCATGTGTACTAGATTTTATTTGTTTTGCACGTAAACAAATGGGATAATTGCAATTTTCACTAAATAAATACAAAATTTCTAAAAATCTTCCAATATGTATTGTGTTAGAACTTACGTAAATAAATTTGGTTCTTAGCACTAGAGTGACAAATTAACTAAGTATGGTATGTCCATATGCTGTTTAATATTGTCGTAAAAATGGATTTAGGAAAATAATGTATTACACAATTACTTTAAATAATGTTAACAACAGAATCAAAAAGTTTCTTCTGATGACAGCTATATTTATTTAGCTCTTAAATTGATCACTTTTTTTTCACTAAAATAAGCAATGTTTAAGAAAGTTCACTGCTCGACACAATCATATTTTTACAATTTACTATTGTAAACAGTCTTTTAGAATGTAGTTACAAAATAAAGTTAACATGTACTTAATATTTTCACACGGGCAAGTGTATATCACAATTCTAGCCAAACGCTAACATTTACACACAGATATATAGAATTTCTGCATTTACTGTCACCTTCAGGTAGACCCCTTAGAAACGCCAGTACACCTTGTAGCAGAAATTTTCCTTATGCCAAACTCTCCCATAAGGAACCTCAATTCGTTCCTAGCCTGAATACATATTATTAACCGTAACACCCTACACAAGGGCTATTTGATTACAGTAGACCCCGTTTTGACATTCCCAGTATATTCATTTTCCTGTTTTTTGCAGTCTTTTTCTAGGTCCCAATTATTTATTCCCTTGTAAGTTTACTGCATTGCTTTCCTGCAAATTACATTGTAGGAATGTTGTTTCTGCTTTTTACTTGGCGTAAAAACATAAACAACATTCCATACCAATGCCAACAACAGACACACTAATAACGAGTTCATGAGACTTCATGCTACCTCAACTTGGAATAGCGTGTGCCGTGATCGGAGACGCGATCAGAACACAATAAATGCCGAGAAAGCAAGATGGCAGCAATAGTCGAATGCAAGTGCTAGTGGTATTCAACTGCGCAGCATATCTGTATGTTTTTAATGTTTCATGTGTTGATGTCTACGGAATAACCTTCAGCACTGTAAACAAAGTGACATTTTAAATTGCGTTAAGTAGTGCTTCAGATTTTTATTTTAGCCCTACTCAAGTTTGTTTTGTGTGATGGTGAAAAAATTATGGCAAAAATTTTTGATAAAATAAATATTAAAAACTACCAAAGCCTAATGAACATATGGAAACTCTCATTAATGTGGCTCAGAGCGACACAAACGGAGTAGTTCCCTTTGTGCTAATTGGACCTGCATTACCACATCTACCTTTTACCAACCTTATGTCCCATGTATATAAAGCCTACAAAGCACTGAGTAATGGACCTGTGAAGGTAACAGTGAAATAATAAATCAACTGATGTTTCTGCAAGAGGCCAGTGAAAATGGAGCTCGCGCTCTCTAAAAGCTTGCTCAACATGCTCTGTTTAGGATTTTTTTTTTTTTTTAGCGACAAGGGGAGGACCTATTTGTTCATCTAGGGTATAATTTCTCTCTAAAAACTTTAAAATATTACAATTAATTCATACTTTATTAAAACAACATATTTTCGTTATAAAAATGATTGAACACTGATGAAACTTTTGACCTTTTGGGGATCAAAGTCAAACAAAATCAGTCAAATTTAATCTTACAAGGACGTAGATCTTACAAGTAAATTCTCTGGAACCATTTGACTGTCCTTAACCAATATAACTTGTAATTTTGCCAATACAACATGGCAAAAATTGCCTAAGTAAAATTTTAATGCAAATTTAGAAAATAGGGTGTGGGGGTGGGTCAGAATTTGCCCAAAATCAAAGGAGTCCTCCAAACTACCTACCGTTTTCCTGGGAACCGTGAAAGGTCATAAATTTTGAGTTTTGACTGTATTTTTGCTAGTGGATAGAAGCGCTATTGGTCAATAGGAAGCAGCTGAATTTAGGTAGTGTTATGGTTTTGTGAATGGGATGATAATTAATTGTTTCAAATAAGAAGGGAAATGAGAGAGGGACATGCCTGCATTGAAGATTTTGTTCAGGTCAACTGTTTTATTTTCTTGTAAAGTGGATGAGAGTAGAGTTGGGTATATTGTCTAGTCCAAGCAGTGGAGGTTTTTAGAGTCTTGGTGATAAAGCAGTCAACTTTCCATGGAATGATTAGCTTGGTACCAAGGGTAGCATCAAGAAGAAGGGGGGGAGAGTGACTGAGTTAATCTTGGCTTCGTCTTCTGAGGAGTTGCCTGGCGGTGGTGAGAGGGTGTCGGACAATATGAGTTGACAGTAAGTATAGTGTTGACTCTAACTGTGGCACCATTTTTAAGAGGTAGGAATGTGGGATGGTTTTGCTTTCTGCTTCTTGATGAATTGCCTAACTGGTTTACACTGAATTGAGAGAAATTTCATTTTGTTTTCGGTTTGAGCAGCTGTCCATTTTTTGTATACTTCTTGCATCTTTCATTGATATTACTGTAGACCCACAATTATTGAGTGAAACCGTACCGTTGTTTCACTTTCACTTCATTTTTTTCAATAACCTTTATCTTTTCACCTCTCCCCATACTTAACATTCATATGTGTGCTTACGTGTATCAGAAATACCTGCTTATAATTTTCAGTGTGTATAAAAAAAAGCAATACCGGTACTGAACCATGAGTGATGGTCTGTATGCATAATTATCACTAGGAAGCATGTGCTATTTTTTTTGCAAACACTTGACTAGTTAGTCTGCCAAAATCTTTTGTTTATGAAAGGAGCATTGTATGTAGTCCATATGAGTGGATGATGGCCTGCTAACGCACCTGGGGGCATGTGGTGGGCAAGGAAGTAGAGTGCAGCACTGGCAACCTCCAGGTCCCCAAACTGCTCCGCACACTGCTTTATCTGCTTCAGGAGAGCGCTGTTCCTCTTGTACACACACCACTCCCCCTGAGGGCCACCTTTGTCCAATTGGTTCATGGTCGCCTGCAACCACCATAGTCACGAAACTTAACAAAAAATATTAACTGGTTAATGTTCAAGTTAATGCCTGAAAAAAATTAAAAGTTTACTCCTACAAAAATTACCTGAAAAAAGTTTAAGTTAAAATGAAATGAAATAAATTAAAAGATAAAGAGTCAAATAATGTTGTTGATCAAAATTAAATATTGTAAAGATTATCCAACCAAACACATTTCAGTTTCATAAAATTGTAATAAAAAAGCAAAACTCATAAATAAAATAATTTATTATAGTATAACTGCTTATCAAAGTATGTGTTAAATTTAAGGAGCAATAGCTCTCATGTATTTACATTTTGGTGGACATAAAAGACACACGACTCCCAAATTGGCACTATTCAATCAGTTTTAGCTTGTTCAAAAAATGATGCAACCCTGGCCAGATGGGTAAAAATAAAAGTTGAAACATTAAAAAAAAAAAAAATTGTCACACAAGAAACATTTAATTAAATTTTTTAAAACCAACTATTGAATATAACTTGCAAAAAGACTAGATAATATGATTAAACTGCCAAATGGCAATACAGCTGAGGGCAAAGAGGAGACCACATGTGTGCCGCATGACTGTGACAATCAGAACAGTGGCACCACCCACCTAATAGCATGTGACTTGACTGATAACCCTCTGCGATTCAAAAGAGCTGCTTAAAGATTGTGCCACTGTCAACCTGCATGTAATGGTATGTGTTGTTGTCATGCAGGTATGTAATGCAAGTGCAAATATATCATATGTTAAATTACTTGTGAAGGAATTATGCCTGCCTAGGTGCTTTGCACCCCACCCACAGCTTTCCAACAAGCATAAAATGAACAAAAGTTAGGTTTAATCTCTAATTAAATATATTAACAATTTAAAGTTCAAATATAATCATATGTAAATTTAATGAATATGTTAAAAAGTTATTGTTATTTTTAGCTAATAATTTTAATTACTTTTTTTTTAGATTGTTAATCTCAAGTCTGGCACCAACACATGTCAATCACCTGCAGTCACACACTCGCACTTCTGCAAACTAACCTCCTCTCATAACAACACCTGGTTCGCATGAGCTGACTAAATTGCCCATTTTACATTACTCAAAGTGTGCTAATCATGGCCCATTAGCAGATAAATAGTCTGCGATATCTGTAATGCAGGGAACATTTACCGTTATTGGTCATCGGCACTAATTATCAGCACATCTGTCAACGTTCTATCCCATCCGCTGTACAATTAATACAATGCATAACATTTGGCTGCGGCTGTACAACTTACTTAATATTACAATAGTCAGTGAACAATAAAATTTTGTTATTAAAAACACCACTGCATGTTGGGAATGCTAAAACTTTGTGAGCCGATATGAGAGATTGCATTTTGATACAAGTTAGGAAGAAAATACTCCTTGCCACAATCATTCACTACCTTCAGGGTTTAAATATTATAATTTCAACAATCTTGCATTCAACGTATATTTGAAGTACACAATTTCAGAACAAGTTAATACCAGTGAGAAATACAGGACTGCACAAACAAAAATATGGTAAAATAACAGTAACTTGAGTTTTGTTCGTATTGAAACTGCAGTTCTGAAATTAAAATGTAATTTATTGTGATACAGAGTTTTATTTGATGTTTCTTAAGTTTAAGACAATAAAAAATCACTAAATGTATTTTTAACTTACCTAATGCATCCAGCTATGGTAAATCCTAGTGAAGCCAAATTCACATGTCACTTAACCTGTTCGCCTGAATTTTAACGAGTGCTCCCAAAGTGTTGGTTATGGTTATGTTTACAAAACTTATTTTGAAGTAGCGATATTGGAGCTGCATGATGTCCAGCACACAAATTAATCTAAGGTAACTAACTTTGTGATTTATCCACCACAGATAAGTCAACATGATTGCCAATTTGTTGCTCATGGTGGTCGGTGCCATAGTTAAATGTTTGAACTCAGGACCATACATTATAATAACAAACTAAAAAACAACAGCAAACAATTTATAAAAAAAAAGGTTAAAAGTGAAAGTTATTGACTTACAATGTTAAAATAAAGATGTAACTTTAACGTTGACATAAATTATTCACTTAATTTTTTTACACTGATGTCCATTTTTTGTATGCACTGGGTAAGCATAAATTTGTACATTGATAAAATATATTTCTGCACTTCATGTTGAACCTGGCAAATAGATGAATTATGTATTATTATTTCAGTAGAAAGATAATGAAAATAAATCTGACTGCAACATACCTCTTAGCTTCATGCAGCGAGATTTTCCCAGGTAATCTCTGAAGCACTTTTACAAAAATTAAAAATAAAGCTTTCAGGTGTCAGATTAGTAGAATATTTAATATTCGAACTTGTGTTGGTATCAAGTTTTATCAGTATTGGGTATTTACTAAAATTAGCAACATTTTTATTAACAGTGACAGTTTAGTTGTTCACAGTAAAAATTAATCAGCAGTCTGTCAGTCACGAATGCATACATCTCTTATCCCATGTAGAAAGCACATTATAAAAACCAAAAAGCACACTGCTGTTGAGTAGCACTGGCTTACTTTGGGACTACGTTAGTTAAGTGAGTGAACAAATTTCTAGTGCTGAACCGATACTTCCTTGCAGATACAGCCAATATCCAGTATCGATAATGGACATATGAGTAATGACTGAAAGACTTCTACTATAACACTAAAAGTATTTTGGGATGCTGATGGAAATTTATGTAAATGTCAGTCACAGATTGTACTATTTGATACTTTAAGTAAACATACAAAACATTATGAAAATTAATTTCACATAAATTCTTAGGAGCCACAGTGGTGTAATGGTTAGACTACTAGCCTACCACCAAGGCAAACCAGGTTAGATTCCAAGCAGTTTCATACCGGATTTTTGCACGTGCGAATCGTGCCGGACAATGCCGCTGGTCGATGGGTTTACTCGCGGATCTCCCATTTATCCGCCCTTGCATTTCGGCACTGCTCCATGCTCAGCTCGCTTCATCTTCATTGGCTCTTAAGACCTCAAAGAGCCACCCAAATCTCTTCACTCGCTCAGAAATTTTTCAAAATCAGAGAATAAAAACAACACTAAAAAATTACTGTAGTAATATATTTTTAATCTTAGGTCAGGGCCACTTAAACAATTTATGTATTAAATAGGGATGGGTCGGTTTGGTTCTTCGGTTCCAATTTACACCGGTTCTTGAGGTTTGACTCGGAACTGGTTTTAGTTTAACAACTACTCGGTTCTCATTTCTACACAGCAATGGCAAAGATCTGTCGATACAAAAATAACTACTGCATTTACTTGCGTATAGCACGCCCTTTTTTCCCAAAACAAATGGAAAACTTTCTGGGGTGCGTGCTATACAAGAAATAAAAAAGGAATGGTAGTCGTAAACTGTTTAGAAGGAAGTGTGGGGGAAAAGTCTGTTATATCTCATGTCTCGCTCTTACATCATCACTCCTCTCCCTTCTCTCTTTTTATCACTCAGCCCTCTCCAGTAAGTAACGCTGCTAGCCGATCGATACATTCCTTCAAGCCTTTTTTGTTTCCGTGTAAGCCAAAGGATAAACAAAATTTCCCAGGAAGGGGGGGGGGGCGAAGGAAGAAGTGACGTTTTTTTNAAAAAAAAAAAAAAAAAAAAAAAAAAAAGGAAGCCAGCCATTTAGTCAATGCGTAAAAAACGCAAAAAGAAAAAGGAATTCGGCAGCCCACCACAGTTGTTTTTTTAACCGTTATCAAACAGCACGCCACAATGTTTTGGCTTTTAGCACAAGTTACTTAATTAAAGTATGCACAACTGTTTTTTAAATGAACTTTTATCTACTGTAAGAACACTAGATGAATATTTGTCTAGAAGGTTGGAACACACAAGCTCTTAACTGTGGGTAACTACTTTACAATAAATTAATGCAGAACATTGAAACATTCCAGAAAATAAGGGTGAAAAAAACATTAAGCAGGTGCACTTTAGGATTGCTGCAATCAAATAACTGCTCCCCAAAAAATGTAAACACCCCTCCCACATCACACCCTTAAAACTGAAGCACTTACAGACTCTTTGATGGCAATGCCCAGTATCCGGTCTCGCTCCAAGGGCAGGATACCAGAGGCCATCAGCCACTGGTTGTAAGTGTTCAGATTTATTTCCGAGCTCAGCAGCTTCAACACTTTCCACTTATCCTGCTCGACGAACACTTCCAGAGGTAAGCGCCACTCAGCAATGGGCGGCAACCCATCCTGGTCCGGGAACTTCTGCCTCCAGTGTTCTTTCTCTTCTTCCTGGGGCGGCCTGACAACACACACACACAAAATGCTTGCAACAGCACTCACTGAAGCGCATCAGAAGAAACTGTTTTTGAATTCCTTAGCTATCTAACATCATCATTTTCAAAAGTAACATCAATGAAAATCAATGAATGATTTTAAATGAATGAAAGATGAATTGAATAAACAAAAGCGGTCCATGTGTTAATTTTAGGGGTACTGCCACCTATCTATTTATTCAGCCAATTGTAGAAGCAGTAGTGATGTTTTGTCTCTGAAGAATAAGAGTTGTGTCCGTAAGTCAACTTCAGGTCAACTTCTCTAAATGACCGGCCATATTTCTGGATGTGGAACTAACCATTCACAATGGCAAAATTGAAACAGCTGTTCACACTAAACCTGCCAACAACCTCCAAAATCTTCATTTCAACAACTGCCATCCTTTCCATGCTAATAAATCCATGCCGTACAGTCTTGCTACCACAGCTAAATTCATTTTTTCCACCTAAACTGATCTGAATAAGCAGTCTGACCTAATAGCCAAAGCCGTCCTTGATAGAGGCTACACCAGACCACTTGTAAACAAACTTAGTATGCCACTTCAACCACAGACACCTAAACAAAGACCAGCAACTATGATAAACCTCTGGTAGTCCCTTACCACGAGGGCTTGGACAAACTCAAAACCATTCTCAAATGCAGACACAAATTTCTGAAGGGGAACTAGGAGTCGTCCCTCTCTACTCAACAACCTCTGTTTGTTCCACCGCATCTAAACCTACCAGGGACAGAGGGTTGGAGGATGAGAGCTTGTGGCCCCAAGGCCATCGGCACACCCAGTGTGCGAGAAGGATATCAACACAACTCACCAATCTCTGTTCATTCCACCACATCTACACCTGTTGGGGACAGAATATTGGAGACAGGGAGAAGTATTCTACCAACTTTGGCCACACACAAAGGGAGTGTAGGGAATTGCAAATCCAAATGTCGGGGACCTTCACTAACCTCAGTACCACTATATTTTGCAGAACCCCTACCCCCCACCTTACCCTTTGATTTACCCCACCATCTACCCTACGTCCTACTCCCGTCATACAGGAAAACGGAAGAAAGAAGACAGTTGAACTCAACATTAGAGATCGAGAGAGGGACTGCACCCAACAACAGCAGCAGCAAGCCAACGCTGGACCCACTCGACCCTCACCAAATCTCTTCACCCCTTATGTGCGTTATTACCCGAACAGCTGCACCGGCATCTTTGTCTGTGCATTGGGAATTGTTCAAATGTAACAAGACCTTGAGAGAGACTATGAATACCGGCATCACAAATCAAATGCCTATAAGAATATGGAAAGACAATTCTTAAAAGTGAAAACACAGTGGGACCGCCACCAGTCGATAGATCAGCCTCAAGAACCACGACCCTGCTTTTCTCGCCACTCTAACCAAACTGCCTGGAAAACGTAATCCCTGTGTAAGGCCAGAGTCCCAGGAATATCACATATACCCCTGGGCTATCGTCAATACCACGCAGCGGCACATATAATTGAATTTGTCCATCTATAGTAGTAGGTGGTTCAAAGCCACCCTCAGAGCTCGTATTAACACCCAACCGTGAGGCGCCAACACAGTGAAACTAACAGAGGTGATTGAGTAGGGTTATGTGAATAACAGTTTCCCTTCAGTGTTGCCTGCCTGGTGTGGGCTACCAGGTATAGTGCTTGGCAGTACTGTCCACATGACCAGAGGTCAAGCGAGGACAGTCTGCACTGTCAATGTACTGGGCACCAGATGCAGCAAAAACGCCCCACTTCAGCACAATCTCTGCCACAATGTGATGTCCTATAGCCCTCTCTTGTACGTTTTCCCAGCCTGTCCCCATTAATTTTCTCCTGGGGTTAGCACAGAAGAGCCGAGTGGGTAAAATGGTAGGTGTAGATAGATATCCATAAGACAAGATTGGAAAGGTGGGGTACAATGCTGTGATGCACTACTGTGGAACCCTGTTATAACATTTTCCTACTTAATAAGCTGCCTTCTCTTGATCCACAAACATGTTTTCCAATACAAAATTACCATCTTATAGAGTTTTTCCTTACATAAGGCTGACATTTATTAGGACCCTTGAGAAATGTTATGAAGAAAGAGAATATCTTCCATTTCCGCAGATTTATAGCTCCAGAAGCAGATGGAAATGGTCGTGAATATACAATCAGCTACCATGGGTGCAACTTATGCCAGACTTTCTCAATATTCCTCTTGCATTCCCCTCCCCAAACCCCTAACATTTCTCTGCTAGCCTAAGATGTGTTGGTGTCAGGGTACACAGCATAGTGTCAATGACTAGTGCCAGCACGCATTGTGGCCAAGGACTGTTAGTAAGTATGAGGGCCGGCTCAGCGTTACTTGTTCAGGATGTTTGTGGTCAAGAGCAAACAACTGGTGATGCGGATAGCCACCAACTATCAGCCATCTTGGTGCGTCAGGAGTGCACAGGGGTTTATCCCCACTATGCTAGATGTATGCCAGCAGGGAGCTTGTGAACAGGGAAGTATGTTTGAGTGGATGGTATTGATGCAGCATTAAGGGCAACACACAACCTCTCCTTTCAAACCCACGTGCAGTAGGGAGCTGACGAGAAGGCAAGGCTGCGTGGCGGGGTGGTGGTTGGGGCCACAAACCCTCCCTTGCCCCCTTCCGACGTTTATAGTCCGCTGTCAGAGTANAAAATAAACAGCTCTCTGGAAGTCAGTCACGAGTTAGTGTCGGTTGTGTGCGTATCAGGACGGTATATTATGGCGCAGTCTAGGAAGAAAGGGAAAACTACACAGCGAAGCGAGGGAGATGATCAGACATGTGATAAATAAATGTGACGAAGAAGCTACTGAAATAAAGCATTTATTATCTCAATCCAATCTGCGTGCATCAGAATACACTGGAATTTCTACGATAAGTGTTTCCAGAATTCGCAAAGAAGGTGCCGATGCTTGTAACAGTTCGCTGTCAACACCAGCTAAACACCGAAAGCGTCCACATGAAAGAAATGTGCGCTGTGACTCATTCTATGGGAGATTAATCAGAGACGTCATTCATGATTTTTACTTAGTACAGAAACAAGTACCAACATGTCCTAAGCTTCTCGTTGCTTGGAGAGAAAAAATTGATTTTCCATGGGGTGTTCACACGCTCAGGCGGATACTGAAAGAAATGGGGTTTAAATGGAAACTGTGTAACAGTTCTCGGAAACTATTAGTGGAAAGACAGCACATTGTCTACTGGCGTTGTAAATACTTAAAATCAATTCTCCACTACAGAATGGAGGGGCGCCCCATAATTTACATTGATGAAACCTGGGTTGATAGCAACATCACATTTAACAAATGTTGGCAAAGTGATACTGAACGTGGTGTGTTAACCAACAGCAGTTCTTCGAACCGTTTAATTGTTGTTCATGCAGGTGCTAAAACTGGATTCATTGAAAATGCACTGCTAATTTTTCCAGCAGGCAGAGCTACGGGGGACTACCATGCGCAGATGAATTCTGCAAACTTCGAAAAGTGGATGCATAATCAGTTATTGCCAAACCAACCGGAAAAGTCTGTTGTTATTATGAACAATGCGCCTTACCACTCAGTGCAAGAAAATAAACCCCCATCAAAGTATGAAGTGAAAAAGGAAATGGAGTCATGGTTGACAAATAACAACATTCCCTTTACTCATGAAGTGCGAAAAACAGAGCTTTTCGACTTAATTGCGCAAAACAGGAGGCCTGAAAAAGTATTTCGCATTGACCAACTTTTAAAAATGCACAGACACGATGTTCTTAGACTTCCTCCTTATATGTGTGAACTTAATCCCATTGAACTAGCGTGGTCTAAGACAAAGAGACTAGTGCGGGAAAAGAACATTACTGCTAGCTTGTCGTTAACACAGCTAATGGAAATCACAACGGAAGCAATATCTTCCGTCGCTGAAGAAGACTGGCAAGGATACTGCTCGCAGGTCCAAAATATAGAAGCAGACTACTGGCAAAAGGACTGTCGTGTGGACGACGCAATAGACAGTTTTGTGACATGCCTAGACCGTGACTCCAGTGGCTCAAGTGATTCATCTGACAACGAATTTTTCTCTTCCGAATCGGGACTGGTGCTGCCACTTCCCGAAAGTGAATAAATTATCACCAAACAACAACATCCACTGTTTGAGGTAAGAGGTAAGAGTATATCCTTTCAGAGTATTTTGAAGTTATGCATCCCTGATCTTAACTGTTTTCACCCTAAATTTATGCCATAAAAATTATTTTCAAGTTACTATGGTTGTTTTGCATGTATTTAAGTAAAACAATTTAAGTTAAAACCGTTTTAAAATGTTGTTTTTGGCCATACTGAAAGTCTTCAAATTAGTGTTGGTAATGAAAAAGATGTTTTGAAAATTGTAACTATTGTGAAATGTGATTAATTTTCGTACGGGAACAGATTGCGAATATGTAAAATAAATAGCTGGCTTTAAAAATGGATACTTTAAACACAATGCAAAACATTTCGTGCATCAGGCAGACGGGCACCAAAAATGGTGAATTTGAAGGTTGCTGTAAAAAGAAATAATAGAGGCGTATACCATAACATTATAGAGTATGTTTGTATGCGTGTTGTATGAAAGGAAAATCTCCCTGCAAACTGATAGTTTTAGTACTGGTAGTACAGGTTAGAGGTGACGGTGGCGACGTTGCTGTCCATCGGGCCCACCCACCCGCTCACCCACCCTGCCCGAATTCCAGAGCCTCGCCTTCTCGTGAGCACTGGACAGTACGTCAACCTCCATGATGATGGATTGCTGTTGGGTTTCGAGGGGTCTCAGTGGTGGGGAAAGAAAAAAATGTATCTTACTCATAATGCGTCACATAAGGCTTCTCCTGAAAATAAAGCTCTGAATACCAGTGGACCTACAAAGAAGTGACATAATATTAAAAAACAGACAATGTACAAGCACATGTAAATCATCATAATATTAAAAAACTGACAATGTACAAGTACATATAGATCATAAGGTTTAAAGCAAAAATAAAATTCATGCCTCCACTAACATGTAGAAAAAATATTTTGTACAAAAACATAAGGTTACATATTGAACTTATATCTAAAATTTACAACTAATACTTCTGTAAAGGAAAAAAATTAAAAACAATTTTATTAAACAGCATGATTTTGAAGGACATCATTCCGTACGACAGCGACATGACATTTGGGACCCCTGATTAGCTGATAGTTGAAGAAATGCCTGTTTTTCTTAATATTGGAGGAGATTTTAGAAATTTAACCAAATTTACTTATTGATTAAAACTATAAAAAACAAACACTTTGTAAAACTGTGAAATAATCACATGCGTGTTTGCAACAGTTGATGCAGAATAATTTTCAATATATTCAATTACGTAGACACAAAATTGTAACACATTTGCTGCTCGTGACGCTTATAAGAATAAGACAGCATGCAGGCATTATCGCCTGAACCCAGTGCGGCTGACTCCAATAAGCGTTTTTGCATCTAGTGCCTCCTAGTGTTCATAAATTACGTTATAATTCAGTATTAAGTAATTATGGAACACAAACTTCCAGTTATTAAATAAGTACAATTTCAGCACTAAGCGCGAGCAGTGAATAAGAGTATCAAACAAGGCATTAAAATGGTGTGTGGGTATTTATACGATCCCTCCTGTTTGCTTATTTATGTGGAGATTCAAAATTTATAATGTATTTCATATTTTTACAGGGCAGCAAATATTACTGCAGAAGGATTTATTATTTTCAATGATGTTGAAACTTCTAATATGCTAGTACATACTGTTATGATAGAATGAAGAAAATACACTTGCTTTAAGCATGCACAGCATGCAACCAAAAATGGATGCAGATACAATTTGTCTTGCATCGTAAGTTTTGCTCATTTGAGGCAGAAAAAAGTGAAAGTGACAACGATGAAAAGACTATCTGCAACTCTGGATTTTATAGGGAAAAAACAAACACAGTCAAATGTTCATATTATCCAAAATATTATTCTTTTTGCATTGGTATCCTTTAGGAAGGTCAAATTATGTGTACCTTTATCTTAAAAACCAGAATACAAAAGAAATAAAACCAATGACTATAAAGTTTTTTCTGTCAAACTGATAATGAAAATTATGCAGAATTTCAAATGCAGGATTTTACCACTAATTTTTTTAAATATTTTATCAGCGTTTATTCTTCACAATGTTTTTGTTACAAAATTGCAATTTGTAGTTTTCCGCTATGTATAGAACCCATGCTGGTGACACATGCCACTGTTTAATACATTATGTTCAATCCTTTATTTCATGTGTAGTATCACATTCAGGAATTAAAAACACATTTTAACTAATAAAACTATTATTTAACAATAGGAATACATATTGACTTCAAAAATTTAACCGTGACAATATCCAGAGTTACAAAATAAATTAAAAAAATTGCAGATAAAGCAGTGAAAAATATACAGGAAACACTTCACCAAAATTTACGAAATCCTGGTACAATTTTTAATGGCAGATAGCTCTAGAAATATGTGTTACAACATACAAAAAGAAAATATTCAGATACTTTCCTTACCTGTTTCTTTGATATGTTTTCAGATACAGGACAATACTGCCTATCCGAAACTGATGAGAAGTGTTGAGACTTCTAAGCAGTCGAAAAACACACATGTACATCTCATAATGGTAGAAGTTCAAAGAGCTCATGAGTTCGATAAGGAAAACTGAGATACGTTTCTCATACTCTACTTTCAATAAATCCACTACTTCTTTGCACTTTGCATAAACCTCCTCCTCATCATTTTTCACCACCATTTCCTTTTTGCCTTCGAAATTCGTGGTGACAACCATCACAGGATTCCATAAATTTATGATAGACTCCATGTACTTGGTCAAATTAGCAAAAAGGCCAACTTCAAAGTCATAGCAATAATCAATGATTGTGTTCAAGTCCATGCCCTTTGCCAATATCATCCTCTCCAGTATCACAGTGACAAAGTAGGTGTCACTCCGAAACAGTTCACCACAGGATATTTCAAGCGAAATGAGCTTCTCCGACCACTTGAGTCGCTTGAGCAGGTCTCTATACCAGTCCTGGCCCTTTAACTCCTCTGTGATCATGCTGAACCGCAGTCCGATCTGCGACAGTAGTTTTGAGCGGTAGCTGTCCGAGGAGAAGCGGTTCAAATACTCCTGAAACACCTTCACACGCTCGCAACTGATGAACGAGCACCTTACACTCAAGGTAAACAGGTGGTCTACCCTGACGGCACTGATTATCTTCAGGAGCAGCCCCGGCAAGCACTTATCCACGGCTTCACGAAGCTTTGGTCCCATGAACTGGACCTCGCTGCCCCTGTGGTACCTCTCCAATGCAGTGCGCAGCATGGAGAGTGACCCCGCAAACACAGTGAAAGCTTGCAGTCTCAACAGGTCACTGCACTGCTGAGAGTCAAGAGCAGAATCCATCTCCGACAAAAACTCTTTCCGACGATGCTATGCAACAGAATTGAAGTAAAAACAATTCAAGTAAGGGTTTTAGTAACACAGTTATGCACAAGCACTGCAAATACACAATGTCCTGATTATAGTGGATGGTGAACCTCTTGGGTACTAAAATGGCACTCAAAAATTGAGTCATACTGGGACATAACTGATGCCTTGGCAATCGCCACTACCAAGGAAGCAGAGATTACACTAATAATGTATAATGTTGCAATGTCTAGACATATTAAACCACTTAGGATGACAACTGTGAAAAACAAAAATAAGCGAAAATTAGGGCTAAAGCTACATACCTCCAACAAAAACCAGGTAATGCAACAAATAAAACATTTTGAAAACAAAGTTATCAATAGCTTCCGCCAGTGCCTATTTGGCTTTTCTAATAAGGCCGTATACATGCCAAAGGGTCATTCCATTTCAGTTCAAT
This sequence comes from Clitarchus hookeri, assembly GCA_002778355.1. NCBI lineage: Eukaryota > Metazoa > Arthropoda > Insecta > Phasmatodea > Phasmatidae > Clitarchus > Clitarchus hookeri. Next base: position 336,832 of record NQII01000744.1, read on the forward strand.
TTGGCTAAGACATCCACCACCCCCCAATGAGACTAAAGTTTTAAGTTAAAATTGTTTATAGTACACGGAACATTAATACAGTGGAACCTCTAACCATTATTTTTCAAGGGACTGAAAAAAATCATCATATATGTTGAAGCCTTGCCAGTTTATGCTTCTCATTTATAGGGGCATCTGGCAGTCCCCCCCTGAGGGTTTAGAAGCTTGGGCCCTCGTGACAGAGAGTATAACAGAGTGATAGATATGTTTGCCAACAAGGCGATGAAATGATGGTTTGCCTTTGGAGGAGCTGGCCGACCTAGAGAATGATGCAAAGTAGACAGACTGAGTGGTGTGCGGGTCAAAGTCCAATTGAAAGACAACTTTGGCCAGGATAGGGTGACGGGTAGTGGAAAGCAGAAGGCCTGTTATAAGGTGGTGTGGGAGGCTGTGTAGAAAGAGCCCTAGGCACCTGGAAGCATCCTGGGATATAGTTCTTTGTAATGCCCTCGTAGCGGAGATCTTACGGGATTCTGGATATTGTGGCATCCAACATGCAGCCTCTTTACTCAGTAATGTATAGACACGGCTGGGCCTAGTTTCCAGTCCAGCAGTTTCTCTGGCTACTGCAATAGACCCTCTTGACTGCATTCTGCCAAGCAGCCTGGTGGCATGGCATATGGGAGAGAAAAAAAAAGGTGTTGGGTTGAAATGGGTGTTCAGTTAGGTACGGGCACAGATCAACTTAACAGTGGTGGATACCATGATAATGGCAGGGGGTGGTGGTGAGGGGTTGAATTCTGTGCATAGGCACCTTGTGCCTACTTCCCAGGTTATCAGGTAGCATGGAATTACCGCCAGCATGCTGAGTCCCCATGGGAAGATTAACAAGTTGCGTACCAATAGTCCACCCTTACAGTCTACCAAGGAACTATCCTGGGGGGATTATCGCCAGCGACCAAGAGCTCTGCCGATAGGATAGGCAGGGATTCACACACTTCTGCCCGGTGGTGACCGGCAAAGCGGGGTTACCACTAAACCCCAGTCCCAAGCACAAGGAGAGCTGCCCTAATTGTCACCCTAAAGGGCGTAGTGGGTGTAGCTTCACGCCTATACCTGGAAGAGCTGCGGATGTGGGGCGAAAGGAGAATAAAGATGGAAAAGATAATTTGAATGACAGTGAGTTGGTAGAGAAAGTGCAAAACCATGACAGAGTATGACTGTATTTATTGATAAGCCAATAAAACAAAACACACCCAGCCTGTACCCTGACCTGGGCATGAAGGAGAATGGTCTAAACCACTTCACCACCATGGCCCCCTGTTCTTAGACCTCGCAGGTAAGTGTCATCCAGCAAAAGAGTGGCAGGGAACGGCTTGTAAAACAGATTTCCGATTCTAGAGTAGAGCGGCCTGTCCCCTAGGACTCGACGTATGTCTCTACACACAACAGATTCGACGGCCACCCATACTGTGGATCAGAGGTACGCAAAGGTACCTGATGCGCACATACGGTAGAACTCAACCACTAGCAAGACACACACGACAAAGAGAATAGACCACCCTTGTCAGTTAACCCACTCCATCCATTGCGTATAGACCCACCCAAAGGAGTGACCTACCACTTCCGATTTACACTTTAGCTAGGGGTGCCGTTGCCTGAAGGGTAAGTAAGTGGAGCGACAGAGAGACAGCTGCTATCCTCGCCGAGAAACAGTCACTGCATAACCAACCTTCTTCAGCCTTCAGCTACTCAACTTCCCGGGAACAAGCTCAAGCCCCCCATCAACTGCAGAAGCCTCACCTCACAGCCCTCCCCCTTAATTTGTTTGGTCACTTAGTAAAAACCTCTGGAGCTGTTCATTCAGCCGTCCAGTACCTCTGCCTGAGCCTGCCCCTGGAACTGGGCATCTAACCCGCGGACATCTCCTGCTCGCCCCAAATAGACACAGACAGCGAATCCGATGCCTGCCCGACGAGCCAGAACGAGCACCCAGCCGGAATCAACCAATAAATGCCGACACAGTCGACCGGATCGGTCAGTAGATCGAACCCAGGCCATCACCCGACGAGTACTCGACTGCCACGAGTGAGGCAGGTGCAAGGTAAGCCAGTGGCCCCACGTACACCAGTTAGCCGTAGACCTCACCTAGTCCAGCTAGACAACGTGCCTTGTCTACAGCCTACTCGACCAACACTCTTCAAAGGTGACAGATCCTGCAGACTCCGCCTCACTAGAGTCTGCACCCCGAGCCTGTGTCTGACCTGACACAAATAAAACCTAGTAAATGCAGACTCACACCAGACCTTCGGGCCGTCACATGTCAATACTAGAGGTTTTCGTGGCGCCCAACATCGGGCCACAGTCTAATTAACTAAGGTTAATTCGACAGGACCAGGTCAGCCCGGCGCTGAGATAAGGAGAAAGGCCGGGAGAAAACTCCCAGTGAATACCGGACTTCAGGGAGTCTATTGCATCAGTGGTAATTATTTTTGTATTTACTTTCATTAAGAATACAGTAGTTGGTTGTAGGGGGTACCTTTTAAATATATTTTCTTGCGTAACATGTAATAATGCTATGAACGTGTGTATGGTTTGGTCTGCCATTTTCCGTACCATAATGAAGTGCTACCTTTCATTTTCATTCTGAAGTTTAATTTATAGGCTGCGGGAAATCAGTGAAGTGTAGTATTTACTGAATGATTTCTGTAAATTATTTTGTATCAAGGGCAGACAAATGTGTCCAAGGATTGCCATAGAACATGTGTTCAGGAGTTAAAAATAGGAATTATAAACAGTGTGTTTATAATTCAGTGTGTTTTGTAAATAATGTATTTCAAAACAGTTATTAGATTTTTTGAAATGTACTTAGCATATAAAACCACCATTTCAACTCTGTTGTGTAGTGTAAAAATAGCACGTATGTTAAATGGAAAATAAGCGTGTAAGGATAACTTTGCCAAAAATATTTACATGCAGAATTGTTTATTATTTGCATCAGTATGAACTACAGCATATTTAATCATGTTTATTCTTTCGGTGAGGTTAAACCTTTTCAGGTTATAATAATTTGTTTCTTTCGCACTAGCAAAATTTTCCACTGGTCCATTAAAACAATATGTAATTCAAAATGACACCTTCTCGTAACACAAGCTGCAAAACAGTGCCATCTCGTGAAAGAAGTTAAACTAAAATCTCTCCCTACCCCTTCTTCGTCCCAACACCATCCACCCGCAATTAAATAAACAGAACCCCAGCAGTATAATTTGGCCATTATAAAAATAAAATAAGTTGGAATGGTAACCTAGATTGACGATAGAATCTGTTATTCATAAACCCTAACAGCTGTTGCAGAAGGATACATTGTAGGAGAGCTACTTTTCTAGAACCATCAAAATTTAGGATACAGTAGAACCCAGATTTATCAAAATGTCACAATGGTTTCTGAAAATCTTTACTCTACTTTGCTGTTTCATTAAATAATAAATTTTTTATTTAAATTGAATACTAATGTAATTCACTAGGCAGATGTTCTGCAAATGAAATGGTACCTTACAAGATCATAAACTATCTGTGGTTAATGAGAATAAAGTTTAAACGTTGTGCCCCGCTTAACTTTTAATGAGTGCAAAAGCAATTTCCATTTTATATGAAATGAAATATCACATGAGCAAAGGGAACATCTTAGTTACACGTGGGGAACTACAAGTAAATTTGATCACTTATATGGTTTCATTAACAATCAAAAAGAAGGGGTCACATTGGTACAGTGGCTAAAATGCTCGCATCCCACCAACAGGAACCAGGTTTGATTCCTGGTAGGGTCGCTTCCGGATTTTTGTATTAGAGAATCGTGCTGGACAATGCAGCTGGTCGGTGGGTTTCCTCTGCAATCCTTATTTCCCCCGCCCTTACATTCCGCACTGCTTCACACTCGCATCGCTTCAACCTCATTAGCTCTGAGGACTCTAATGTTAAAAGCTGCCAAATTCTTTCCACTACAATCTCCACATTAACAATAAAAACAAACCACAACTCACTTTGGTAGATTTGAGCCACTTTGAGTCATTATTGTTGTGGAAGTTTAGGAAGAATGCGCTGTCTGTCCTTTGCCACAGTTTCTTGCGACTGTAGTAAACTATGAGCAGGAACAAGTCGCTCACGAAAGAGACAGTTTCTGCTGCCTCTGAAAGAGTGCTCACATCGTAGTAGAGCGGAGTCAACTGCCAACGAACATAACTGTCTCTGGAGTTCTGAATGTTGGCAGCACTCTTACTGTGTAATCTGTTTAGCATCCAGGCCCACGAGTACAGTGACACCCAATCATGTAGCTCACCTAGAACACAATACCGTAATTAGTCAGTTCATGAAAGTTATCATTTTTAAACATTTTCAAAGTGCAACATAATAAATTTAATGTATGAAGGGACAGACACATTTTAATTTCTGCTCATCAAATAAAGTAATAACATTAAAAAAACTTAAATGTTGTGTATGCACAAGGTAAGATTATAACTTACAAGCACAGCTCTCTGAAAAAATGAAAATACATAACATGACAGGACTTTATTTGGAAAAGCTTGATAATCTTAGCAAATAGCACATCTCTGAACAGACTATCAAAGTCTTCCCCATGCCAGATGTTACAGAGAATTATTACTTTTGAAAGGTACCTAAAATTTACGCTATAAAAATAACACAGCAAAAAGAATGTACAAGTAAATTAGCATATGAAAGGTCAAGGGCATATGTAACATGCACATGACATCTGAACCATGAACATGACATCAATATTAATTTCACAGGTAGTTCCTGCCTTGACATGAGAGAGCCTGGAGCATCAAAACAACTTAACATACATGTATACACAAATGGTGCAACAAAGACTAACTAAAAAAATAACAATAAGCAGCAAGAATATGCACAGTATCTAAAAGAAAATACCCTCTCCAAATTTTGCTATGACTATGATGCAATCAGGACAGGAAACGTGTAAATAAAAATGGTTTGATAACTTTGACTGCATTGAATTTTAATCAAAACCCATGTGTAAGAACGTGTTTTACATTTTGGACTGAATTTCAAACATTTAACTTGCTGAATCTGATTTACTCCAAACAGATGTATGTTGAATGATGTAATGTGGCAGCCAGAGACACCTCCCCCCCCCCCTTGGAAAGTTTAAGCCAATAAATTTTGTGGGTGAGGAGGGTTGTAGGAAAAAAGGGTAGAAATTGTATAGAAAGGTGGAAAATGAATTAATGGGACAGGAAGAGAGGCTAAGAGTACAATATGGAGAAAAGTGAAAAGGGCAAGAAGAATAAAAATGGAACAAAGGAAGGCAAGGACTATAGCAAGGGTGAGAAGAGGACATGGGAAAAAATGTATGGGGGGATGGAGTGTGATAACAGATACATCAGGAGAAGGGGGTGACATGGGAGGAAGGGAACTGAGGAAGAGAAAGGGCATGATGAGTGAGAGTGAAAGAAATAGGGGAATAATGGGGGATCGAGGAGAAAGGGGATGGATGATGAATGGATGATGAATAATGATGGATGAGGGGATTGAAGAATGATGAGGATGATGGCAGACACAAGGAAAACAAATTGGGGAAATGGGGATGAAGAGCGAAGGAAGGAGGAAGGTGATAAAAGGGAACAAGTGGGATGAGGTGGACAGAAGGGAATGAGGGAGTTGGTGAAGGATAATGGGAATGAAAAGGAGATGAAGGGTTGCAACTGTGGTGGAGGGCTCTGAAGAGAGATGAAGGAAAAAAGAAAGGTACAAAAAGACAGGGCAAGGATAATAAAGGTTATGGGGTGGGGCAAAAGGAGCCAAAAAGGACAATGAGAGCACACAGGAATGGAAAGGTACGTGGAGGTCGGAGAGGGATGAGGGAGAGGGAGGATGGCAACAAAGGCAGATAAGTACAGTTGTGCAAATGCAACTTTTTCTCGCAACACAAAAACAAAAAATATGTAATGAACTTTTGTGAAATTGAAACAAATATGAAAAATAATTTCATAAGAGCTTAGTAATTATGAAAGCTTAATTTTATTTTAGCAAGTTATTCACTATAGCAAATTCATTGTGAAACCAAACCAAAAAAATGTAGGACATGGAGTAATTACCACAACAGTTCTTGCCTAGATTTAAATTTCTGTTTTATGTAGTTATTTGAATTATAAAATAATGAAAACAAGCAAGATGATTCACAGTAAAAAAAAATTCTTTGCTAGTGCACTAAATGAACATTCATTAAACACCTGAATATACAATTAAATTAAGGATTTTCATTTTGTTACACCTTTCGGCAACCACATTTCTAACCAAAACAAAAATGAAAGCTGTCATTTTTAGTTTTCATTTCGGTATACTGAATATTTACACAATCCTACAAATAAGGACAGGAGAGGAAGAAGGCAAAGTAGTATGGTTATGGGACATAAAAGCATGGGAAATTGAGGACAGTGGAGGTCAAGAATGAGGAGTACAACATTTGGACAAGGGGAAGAAGATGGTACTAGGTAGGAAAAGGTATAGGGTAGGAGAGGCTTGGAGAATAAGAATAGGGCATAAGGTGAGACAAGACGAAGGGTAGGAGGAGACCTTGATCAGGAGAGGGTTGTAGGATAGGAAGGGATGTACAGTAGGAGGGGCGGGGCACATAGGGTAGGAAGTGGCATAGGAGTAGGAGAGAAATTTAGAGTGGGCAGGGATGTAAGGGTAAGTGAGGTAAAGGGATAAATGTGGTAGGATAATTATGTTAAGGGGAATGGAGGGGTCGAGGGGAGAGACAGAAGAATTAGATTGGGGGACGGTAGGATTCAAATGGGGGGACGGAAGGATTCAATGGCGGCTGATGGCCAAACGAGGGATGGAGGGGCACATGGTAATAACAAAGCCAAATTGGTGCACCATTACTGACAAGTACATTTTTTTTTATTGAAATAGCAAATTTTAGCCATTCAAATAACATATTTACTAGTGGTGCACCAATATGACTTTACCTTTTACAGATTCAGTTACTGATTGTGAGATCAATAATCAGTAGATATTGATTCAGTTAAGAGATAGTTACATAGCAATAATTTATTAAATTTTCCAAAAATAAATATGGGCAATTCAGTAATTCCTGAGTGTGTATTTTAGCTAAACTGTTCACTTGAAGATTCAGTATGATCAAAGGATACAATATCAGCACTCACTGTAAAGTGAAATGTAATAATTTAGCAATGTTTGTGTAAGCAAGTACAGTTTGATAATCATAATTTAAAATAGGCACGTTCTTACTGAGGAAGACCAGCTAAGTTTTTAGGTGACATCCTGTTCGTTTTGTTTTGTAGAACATTTTCTGCTGAAAAAAAAAGAGCTTTTCAGAGGAAACAGGATCAAGAAGTATGATCAGATATTTGAGAATTTCTTCCTCGAGATGTGGATGGTTACGATTCTCCCCTTCATCCCCTACTTGCCAACAACCAAAAAAAGATCAGTAAAATATTTTGATTGCACATTAAAAATAAACCTAGTACTATACAATGCAGCACTGAACTGCATTTACCAAAAATCCATTCATCAGTGATGTGATGGGCGAGTTTGATCTATACAGCTTCAAGTCAAGTCAATTTGTATGAAAGTCAAGTTCAGTACAACAGAGTTAAAATAGAGTTTGCACCATAAATGTAAATGTGTACCTATTTACTTGGGTATAATGCCCACCCCTTATAACTTCCTCCCCCTCATAGTCGCAGTTTACCAAGAAAAATGTTTGGGACTAGTTTCTACCCATAAAAATTATTCTTTGCATGGGTAAATGATTCACAGCGCTACTTTTTCCTTCTCGCCGGCAAGAAAATGACTATGGTTGAATGGTAATGTCAGCTGCGTAGTGCTGATAGAAAAAAAAAGATAACTGTTACAGGGGTTGAATGGGAGGGTAGCTTTCAGGCTGGTCCCTCAGAATGCCGCCACCTTCCCCCCCCTCCCCCCAAACGGACAAGCAATCCACATTCTAAGTTTTTGTTACCTAATAGTTGTTCTTTTTTTCACAAAACACATGTTTCTAAAAGCGTAATTGGATAATAAAAGTAATGACAAGTTTACAGTTACGCATATTTCTGGTGAAGGTGTGACATGCCATGAGACAAGAGCTTTTCACGTGGAAACAACAACTTTGATGTACTTTTGGCTTTCGTTGGTCCTCCGGTTTGTGAATAAAATTGTACGTAATNTCACGTGGAAACAACAACTTTGATGTACTTTTGGCTTTCGTTGGTCCTCCGGTTTGTGAATAAAATTGTACGTAACATTTTTGTCCATTCAGGGCTGGATTGTACTGGTATTGATCAGATATTTTGTGTCGTAAATTCATGTCGGTAGTGTACGAATGAGTACGACGTGTGTTTACATGCATAACATCAGGAGATTGCAGGTGATAGTGTTTGTTAGAGATGAAGATACCCTCCAAGACATTTTGTAATGACGCAATATTCTTAATTTTTCGGGACACGGGTGTAAAATTCTTTTGTGTGTATTAAGCTTTGGAAAGCNTCACGTGGAAACAACAACTTTGATGTACTTTTGGCTTTCGTTGGTCCTCCGGTTTGTGAATAAAATTGTACGTAATATTTTTGTCCATTCAGGGCTGGATTGTACTGGTATTGATCAAATATTTTGTGTCGTAAATTCATGTCGGTAGTGTACGAATGAGTACGACGTGTGTTTACATGCATAACATCAGGAGATTGCAGGTGATAGTGTTTGTTAGAGATGAAGATACCCTCCAAGACATTTTGTAATGACGCAATATTCTTAATTTTTTGGGACACGGGTGTAAAATTCTTTTGTGTGTATTAAGCTTTGGAAAGCTTCGTAATATTTTTATCGGGTTTGAAGTTTAAAGCCGTGGTGGCTCGTTTCCCGTGATAGTTTATCCGGCAGACGTGTGCTTTTGTAGGTTATCGGGCAGACGTCTGCTGTTTACGTTTTACCAGTAGTCCGGTTACCGTCTCGTTTCGAACTTTGGAGTTGGGAAGCGTCAGCATTAATTAGATATTTTCAGGCAACATCGACAAGTTTTAGTTCCTCCGGCGCAGTTTGTTGTAAGAGAGGTTAGTTTATCTGGACGATGGCGTCGTCAACAAGTTTTAGTTCCTACGACGCAGTTTCCTGCGGCGTAGTATTGATAACGTTGTGGAGAGCGTGCGTGGCCAGGCGCTTATCTCAGGAGAGGGGGGGCGAGAGGCAGAACAAAAGACGTGTCTGTCTGTCGCCCATCCATCAGTTTCGTCAGTCGTCGGAAGAAGTCGGCGGCGAGAGCCGTTACAAGTCACTTCAAGTCAGTCGCCCTTCAGGGCAGTCATCGTACAAAGCTCGTTTAGGTCACGTCGGGCAGGACGCTAAACCCCCACATCAGCCATTAGACTTTATTATTTTAATTCTCTGCCGGTGTGGGAGGTAGGCATTTTAAGTTTCTTCGGGTCAGTTTTTTTAAGAACATAATTAAGTAAACAACTGTGGCTCCGTTCTGAACATTNCTTCGGGTCAGTTTTTTTAAGAACATAATTAAGTAAACAACTGTGGCTCCGTTCTGAACATTTATATTTATCTGAGAGAGGTTCGTACTCTGCATACTGTAACTTTGTTTGTGAACTGTGTTGCTAAATGTTAAATAAAGTATAGAACAAANATAATTAAGTAAACAACTGTGGCTCCGTTCTGAACATTTATATTTATCTGTGAGAGGTTCGTACTCTGCATACTGTAACTTTGTTTGTGAACTGTGTTCGATTTACAATTTATTTCATATCTTGTTACTAACTTGGAACTTGAACTTTATTTCATAATTACACGGCGTCCATTACTGAGTCTCGTGTTTCTACCTTGAGCTAGTTGAGGCAAAGTAAACATCGGCCAGGTAACAAGTGCCGAACATTACNACTGAGTCTCGTGTTTCTACCTTGAGCTAGTTGAGGCAAAGTAAACATCGGCCAGGTAACAAGTGCCGAACATTACAATTTTAAGTGCAGTTGACTGAAATTTGGCTGTCCGCTAATTTTTTTGTGTGTTTGTGTGTGCCATAGGCCTAACCTAAAAACTTGAAACTGTGGACTCGTTTGTTTTACAGTGCCGTTTGAAAGAGCGGAGGAACGTTTGAACCGTGCTGTAATATTAGCAAATGCACAAAAAAAAGATGCTTCTAAACAAGGACTGTTCAAAGCAACAGTACAGGATTTGAAACAGTTACGTCAGGGTTTTGAGGAGGACTACATTGCCCTATAAATTGCCGTACAAAATTTGATATGTTTGATGCTGTAGCACATGCACAACGCTCTACCCCGTTTGATGGCAACTTTTATGCCATTATGACAGAACATTATTCATTAGCAAACAAGGTCAAAACAAAGAACCGAAAGGAACCATCCACCTTGAGTAATGATGGACTCGAGTTGCATGTGACANAGCAAACAAGGTCAAAACAAAGAACCGAAAGGAACCATCCACCTTGAGTAATGATGGACTCGAGTTGCATGTGACGTTACCTTGAATTAACCTTCCCACTTTCAGTGGTGAAATCACTACATGGATAAGCTTTCCAAATCTATTTCGGTCCTTAATAGCAAAGCAGCCCTTGTTGAGCAATGTGGAGCGCCTGGCCTACTTAAGGACGTCATTAGTAGAGGANGGTCCTTAATAGCAAAGCAGCCCTTGTTGAGCAATGTGGAGCGCCTGGCCTACTTAAGGACGTCATTAGTAGAGGAACCACTCATGTTGATTCAGTCGCTTGTGCTCACAGATGAAAATTATTCAGTAGCATGGGACATACTAGTCAGAAGGTATGAAAACAAATGGCTTATTACATCCCAACATCTAGATGCCCTTTTGCAAGTACCCACTGTAACTCAGGACTCACCAACTGCTCTGAGGCATTTAATTGCTGGGGTTATCAAAAATGTTTCCACTCTGCAAGCTATTGGCATCCCAGTAGATACATGGGATCTACTTCTTATATATCTATTAGAGAAAAAACTAGATTCCCCACCCCGGCAACAGTGGGAACTGGCATTGAATCCAGATTCTGTTTCTAACGTGAAGCAGTTTAAGTCCTTCTTGGAAGAACAGTGTCAATCCATGGAAGCTATCTATCAGTCCAAAGGTAAAATGCCCCGTGGGAAGGTACCAATTGAAGCAAACAAGGCTGCTAATTCTCAAAAGTATGACCTCTTTTAACCACAAGGTTCAACTTCCTTTATTAGTTTGCACCTAGTTAAAAGAAAGTGTGAATTGTGCTGTTCTGTTCACATGCTTAATCGCTGTCAGGACTTTTTGTCAAAATCACCATCAGAGAGGTTTGCTGTAGCCAAAAACGTTAGTGTGTGTTTGAACTGTTTATGTAGTGCACATGTGGCCAAAAACTGTTCATCCTTGTCAAATTGTAGAAAATGCCGTGCAAGACAATACACACTACTTCATTTTGAGGAAACGCGGAAGAATTGAAAGATCACATCATCTAAGTTATCCGAAAGTACTTAACTGCCATCCACATCTGATAATGAACATCAAGATGATGTACCAAGTACTTTCTCTACTGTAACTTCACAAACATTGTCGAGCACGACCGCAACCCNCTCTACTGTAACTTCACAAACATTGTCGAGCACGACCGCAACCCTTTCGTCAGTGCTGCTTTCAACAGCCATGGTCAATGTTGTAACTAATGAAGGCACAGTACACACAGTTTGCGTGCTGTTGAACTCCGCCAGTCAAGCAAGCTTCATTTCGGAAGCATATGTTCAGCACATGGGGCTACCACGTCAAAAAGCCAACTTACCTGCTCATGGGTTGGCTTATACGCCACTTGGTTCAGCAAAAAGTGTATCCACGTGTATCATCAAGCCTGTTCATAAAGTCTCTCCTCATTATCAGATTCATGAATTTGTGATGCCCAATATCTCATCCAAGCTGCCTGTTCTACAAGTAGATCCTCGTGCAGGGACACACGTGACCCATCTCCAGCACACAGATCCTAACTTTGCTACTCCTGTTCAGTGGTCATCGTGTTGAAGGTGATACTGGGCAGCCCATCGCCTTGGAAACTGTGTTGGGCCGGGTCCTCATGGCCAAGGTAAAATTATGGATTCTCTCTGCTAGCTCAATAATACAGCAGATGTTGCACTAGTGTCTGGCATGTTTCCCCACTAATCCCACACCCAGCTGTCCTGCAATGGGAGAGCTGCCTGCACCCCGTGTTCAGCAAGTAAGGCCCTTTGATCTCACTGGTTTGGACTATGGGGCTCCCTTCCCAGTCACCATGCACCAAGCTCGGAGTTGCAAGTCCACAAAGACTTACCTTTGTTTGTTTGTATTCATGGCAACTAAGGTGCTTCATCTTGAACTTGTTTCTGATATGTCAACAGAAGCATTTTTATCTGTACTTTATCATTTTGTTTCACGAGGGGGCCGCCCAGCTCACCTATACAGTGATTGTAGGCACAATTGTCTTAGGGATCAACGACAATTGGCAGCATTGTCTCGCTTCATCCAGTCATCTGAGTTTGCAGCTGGAGTGATGAGTGTCCTAAACCATGAATGCATTACCTGGCATTTTAACCCACTTGCAGCCCCACATTTTGGTGGGTTATGGGAAGCAGCCATAAAGTCAGTTAAGAGACACCTTCACTACATCATTGGTCAACAAATACTGTCGTATGAGGAGCTGTCCATGGCTCTGACCAGAATTGAAGCCATGCTGAACTCACAACCATTGTGTGAAACGAGCCCAGATCCATCTGAACTGGAGGCTCTCACTCCTGCTCACTGTTTGGTTTTCCAGCCCCTAACCACACTTCCAGAACCTGATCTGACCCCGCTGAAATTAAATCGACTAAACTGTTGGCAGCTGGTGCAACACATAATGCAAGATTTTTGGAGACGCTGGCAGAAAGAATATCTGTACACCCTGCAACAGAGGAGCAAGTGGACAAGAAGGGTTGTCTTCCTAAGACTGGGGAGTTAGTGCTGATCAAGGAGGATAACACTCGCTTGGCCTGCATCACTAATCTTCATCCAGGAACAGATGGCATTCCTCGAGNGTGCTGATCAAGGAGGATAACACTCGCTTGGCCTGCATCACTAATCTTCATCCAGGAACAGATGGCATTCCTCGAATGGCTACTGTGCGGACCACCACTGGAATGCTGCAACGTCCGTTGGTTAAACTGTGTCCTTTGCCCATTGCTGAGGACAACTCTCCAGCTGCTGAGCCTTCTGACCTGCAGCTCTAAGTCTGCCAAGTGTGAAGTGCATAACTTTATGTAGTTAGCCCGTGTTAACAAGGTGGGCGAAATGTTCTGTGTAAATTATGATTATTAGGTGTGAACAATTGTTGTTTATAACCTAAAAGCACCGTTACTCAACTTGCAAGTTCAGTAGCCCGATGTCAGCTGTAAAAAAACTCGACTCGGGTGAAGAGTCTATCTTTGTTGACTTGACTCGATTTCTCGAGATTCGACCAATCACTACTGTCCATGACCGAGTTGTGTTGTCATGCGTGCTCGTGTGTTGTAAATAATTAAAGGACATGGAAACAAAAATTTTGGTGTACTTCATTGGTCCTCCGGTTTGTGAATCAAATCGTATGTAACAACTTCCTAATAGCTTTTTTAAACACATGTTTTTAAAACAGTAATTAGATAAGAAAAGTAATGGAAAGTTTACCGTTCTGCATATTTCTGCTGAAGGTGTGACGTGGCATAAGACAAAAGGCTTTGCGTGGCGGCAAAAAGGAAACACTTCACTGGGAAGCAAAATGGTTCAAGTCAAGAATACAACGCCCACCAGATTTTATCACAGCCGAAGTTCACAAATATCAATCAAACGTCAAGGCATGTAGCCTAGTTATTTTGATTCCAGCGTAACTGTAGCGGTTTAGCAATGTAAAATTATTGATTCACGAGACACGAAAGGTGATTATTAGGTGTGAATATTTGTTGTTTATAACCTAAAAGCACCGTGACCCGACTTGCACGTTCAGTAGCTCGATGTCTGCTGTAAAAAAACTCGACTCGAGTGATGATTTAATCTTAGTTGACTCAATTCGATTTTCGAGAATTGACCCATCACTACCATTCATGGTTACTTCTAATATTTCTGAAGCCCTGCTAAAGTTCTATTTCCAGGATATTCCTCCATCTCATGCCAACAAAGCTTAACAGAGTCTAGCAACCACATTTGTGAGCAGTCATGTAATAATATTTTGCTTAAGAACTATTTCTTTCTAGGCAATACCAACACACCTATTTTCTCCCTGTTTTTGTATGTTTTTATTCACATTAATCATGAGTGAAATATTGTTATTTATAGAAAAAATATAACTAACAACAACTTACTTTTCCAACAAGTTGTACACAGACTGCACACCATCTCCTCTAGATATGCAACAGCTGCAGGAGTCTGAGATTTCTCACTGCACAGAACTCTGCAAAGAAAAGAGTGGAGCCTAAAAGGGGTACTAGTCCATGTTTCGCAGCTGAGAGACAGGAGCCTGAAACCAAATCAGTGATAACATTAGTCGTAACATCACACCATTTCAACTTTTTGAATGTGTCGCAACCAAAAACAATTCAGAGCCTATCATCTGGAAGTACAGTAGATCCCTGTTATAAAATTTTTCTAGGGGNGCAACCAAAAACAATTCAGAGCCTATCATCTGGAAGTACAGTAGATCCCTGTTATAAAACTTTTCTAGGGGCCAGTAAAATAAAATGTTATATGCAGGAAAATGTTATACGCAGGAAATAGTATTGCACCTGCAGGGACACATCAGGCAAAAAAAACTCTAGTGTAATAATTTTTGTACATAATAGCTAGTCAAGTTCAATATCTTACTCTGAATCATTTGATGCAAGAATGTCAATGATCTGAATTCCATGGACCATAGCATCATCAATTAATGCACAATGCATTCTGGACGCTTGCTCACTCATCCACTCTTAATTATCTTAGTAATTTTCAGAACCATCAGTTCTAAAATCCTTAATACTATTTCAAGTAGAAACTGTTTTCTGTATCTGTTTGTAGGCTACTGCATTGTTAACATGTCTGAAATATTACTTAAGAGAAAAATTGCATTTGAGATGCTGCAAGGAATTGAACAAATACTAATGTTATAAGCATAAAATGAAAAATATGAACATTGTTTTATTATGCAGGAAAAGAAACCATTAAGCCTTATGGACAAATGGTGGGACCATAAAATAATGGTGTTATATGCAGGAATGTTATAACAGGGTTCTACTGTACTGCACATTACATTCAGGTTATATATATATATTAACACAGGGAAAAAAACCTAACACAGTTCAGTGTTATATGTCTAACTTCCCAGTGGAACAATCAACAAATATTTTCGATGCTAACAGTGGCATNCTAACACAGTTCAGTGTTATATGTCTAACTTCCCAGTGGAACAATCAACAAATATTTTCGATGCTAACAGTGGCATCACTTACTTTCACAACTTGAAGAACTGATGTGAATAATATCAATTAAGGCTCAGATTCATAACTGCACTACAGAAAATAAACGGAAGTTAAGGTTGCAAGTATGCCACTAGGCTACCAAAAATATATAAAAGCACAGGTTTTCAAGTACTCGCAGTGTAGTACTGGTCGACAGGCGCACACACAAAGAAGGACAACACATTTTCAACGCGGTTGCGCGATCGCGATNACTTTTTGAATGTGTCGCAACCAAAAACAATTCAGAGCCTATCATCTGGAAGTACAGTAGATCCCTGTTATAAAATTTTTCTAGGGGTCAGTACAATAAAATGTTATATGCAGGAAAATGTTATACGCAGGAAATAGTATTGCACCTGCAGGGACACATCAAACGAAAAAAAATTCTAGTGTAATAATTTTTTGTACATAATAGTCAAGTTCAATATCTTACTCTGAATCATTTGATGCAAGAATGTCAATGATCTGAATTCCATGGACCATAGCATCATCAATTAATGCACAATAGATTCTGGACGCTTGCTCACTCATCCACTCTTAATTAGCTTAGTAATTTTCAGGACCATCAGTTCTAAAATCCTTAATACTATTTCAAGTAGAAACTGTTTTCTGTATCTGTTTGTAGGCTACTGCATTGTTAACATGTCTGAAATATTACTTAAGAGAAAAATTGCATTTGAGATGCTGCAAGGAATTGAACAAATACTAATGTTATAAGCATAAAATGAAAAATATGAACATTGTTTTATTATGCAGGAAAATAAACCATTAAGCCTTATGGACAAATGGTGGGACCATAAAATAATGGTGTTATATGCAGGAATGTTATAACAGGGTTTTACTGTACTGCACATTACATTCAGGTTATATATATATATTAACACAGGGAAAAAAACCTAACACAGTTCAGTGTTATATGTCTAACTTCCCAGTGGAACAATCAACAAATATTTTCGATGCTAACAGTGGCATCACTTACTTTCACAACTTGAAGAACTGATGTGAATAATATCAATTAAGGCTCAGATTCATAACTGCACTACAGAAAATAAACGGAAGTTAAGGTTGCAAGTATGCCACTAGGCTACCAAAAATATATAAAAGCACAGGTTTTCAAGTACTCGCAGTGTAGTACTGGTCGACAGGCGCACACACAAAGAAGGACAACACATTTTCAACGCGGTTGCGCGATCGCGACGTTTCGCTGGCTAACATACAGGACAAACCAGTTGCCGTACGTGCAGCATCACACAGCAAAGATTTTGATTCCTGCTACAGTACCAGAGTTGTGAGAGCCCTACCACCTTCAAGCAATNTGCAGCATCACACAGCAAAGATTTTGATTCCTGCTACAGCACCAGAGTTGTGAGAGCCCTACCACCTTCAAGCAATAGCTCTGAACTCGGATGCTGGGAATTAGCTCACCAATTTATAACAAAATCCAGGCAGCTGACAGGCCTCAACAGAAGACAATCGCAGCACCTAACCACACTCATCAGCTATACTTGCAATGTTTCAATTGTCCGCCCCACCCTAGTTCGCCACCCAGCCGCTAAGTTTACCACTAACAGCAACCTTCCACCATACTGCAGTGTCCTACTTGCAGCCTGATGAAGCTGTCTTAGCCAGCGAAACGTCGCAATCGTGCAACCTCGTGGAAAATGTGTAATTCTTCTTTGTGTGTGTGTGTGCCTGTCGACAAGTACTACACTGCGAGTACTTGAATACCTGTGCTTTTATATAAAATCAATTCTAAAATATTTCTAACTAATTCCTACTAGGATGGGTGGTTGGTTCCATCATTCATTCGGTTTACTGTTTGGTACTGTTTCTTAAGAATTGTTTCTTCGTTCTCAATTATTTTTCCTGTTTTTTTACTGCTNTTCGGTTTACTGTTTGGTACTGTTTCTTAAGAATTGTTTCTTCGTTCTCAATTATTTTTCCTGTTTTTTTACTGCTACAAAAAATGTGAAGTAACATTTTGTAATGGTTTCAGGTTTTCCTTTTGTGTTAAGTGGCTCTCTTTCAAAAAAAAAAATTTTTCATGCACTTTTTCCAAAATTTTCAAGGACCCAAAATTTACTGTAACAGGCATTACAAGGATCAAGACAAATTGAAAGCTAAAAAATTTGCATGATAAAGCAGACGAGGGAGAAGTATCGAGAAATATTTTTTTCTTACACCTGATAAGCGAGGAGTAATTCAATTGTTACAGCCCCAAAAGAAGCTTTGTTCACGATTAGTAGAGACCTGAAAAATTCACAAGTTCAATGACCTGTATGCTATACTCAATAATCGTATGTAAAATAATGCAAATATCATTGTTCATTGGTTGCTTGTTGTATTAGCGGAAGACGGTGATTCGGTCTGCATTTTATTGTGTTTGTTATTGGCTCAGAGTTGTCCAAAAGGTGTAAACTAACGGGTGGGCCAATAGAATAAGCATTACAAACGTACGAGGTTTTGAATTCTAGCTTGTCCCGAAATGAAACAGCGAATTTTTCAGGTCTCTAACGATTAGGGAATAACACTCCTTTTTGTAATTTTTACTAGCGCAGGTTCTAGAAATTCTTGTACAAAAGCGCATGAGATCAGATGTTATCGTACATTGTACACAAACCCTACATTCTCGAGTCTATGTACTAGAATTCTCGTATGTTTGGCAATACTGGAAAGTGAATTGTCTTATTACAATAACACAAGAGCGGCATTACAACTGCCGATAATAATAAAGCACAGAACAAACATGCATGTCTACTACGGTACACTCTAAACAAAGGCATAAAGTTTCATAGAAACTATTCATACATACCATAAATTTTCCTGTAAATATAATGGCTGCACACCCCTTTTAATTTGTTGAATAAACACCATGAAAATTTTTCAAGCCCTTTTCAGGGCCCTTGATTTTTTGAATGCATTTCAAGCACTTTTATCTAGTAAAAGGTGATTCATCCATTAANAGCCCTTTTCAGGGCCCTTGATTTTTTGAATGCATTTCAAGCACTTTTATCTAGTAAAAGGTGATTCATCCATTAATACAGCACACAAGTAAATTGGTAACACAAATATGTTCAGTTTTATATTTGATAATTAAATGCATGGTACAACGTAATTGAAAAATAATATTTTGCAATGTGAACGTGAGCACACTTCACATAAACTCAAAGATACATTCGTGGATGCAAGAGATATGGTGATAAGTTGCATTGAACCCCTTATTAAATGGTTCTGCCAGTTCATTGACGTGTGCGCTACATTTTCCATTGTCCGCCACAGAGTTTTCTATTTTACGCATGTTGCACAGAACTGTATAAAACATCTATGGACACTTTTAATTTTTGTTTACATACAAGAAATTTGTTAGATATAAATACAATTTTGTTGTACTCGTAAAATCTCGAGACAATAACCCACTAGTGAGTTGAATGTTTTGGTCGAAGTATAACAGAGATTTTGACATCAGTTTTTGGTCCTGGTTCTTAACCTCAAAAACTGACAGAACAG
This sequence comes from Clitarchus hookeri, assembly GCA_002778355.1. Taxonomy (NCBI): domain Eukaryota; kingdom Metazoa; phylum Arthropoda; class Insecta; order Phasmatodea; family Phasmatidae; genus Clitarchus; species Clitarchus hookeri. The sequence goes on from NQII01000744.1 coordinate 355,836, forward strand.
AGGACTGGAACCAGAATGGACCCATCTCTAATTACTTAATTACTGCTAACTATCATAAAACACGAGACTAGTTGTTAATAAGGAAAACCTCTTAAAAAGGTAATGTTAGTTTAATATAGTTTTAATGGCACATACATTGTATTATGCAACTAACTGGCAAATATTCTGTGGCATTAGTTCCAAACAGAAAAAGATTATAAGACTTTTATTGCATAATTTTTTTCAAAACTTACTTTATAGCCAAAACCAATTGCACAAACACAGTGAAGATGTGTAATTGTTTCATTTGTGCAAAAAAATTATAGGTAATTAACGTTTATTGAAAACTACAGATACAATAAAATTATGTAATGGTTGTTTTTTATTTGTAGGACCATAAAAGTCTTCTCTTCATTTAATGAATGGGGTGGGAGGTTGTATGATTCACATCAAATTAAGAGCTCTCTCTCTCTCTCTCTCTCTCTGTGTGTGCGCGTGTGTGCATGTGAGAGAGAGAGAAAGACAGAGAGAATCACTGGAATCTGCACGGGAGACTAATAGAAAAGCATCTAAAATCCACAAAAACATAAAATCAGGTTATTTACAAAAGAAATTTTACCACAAATTCATTTTTGTACAACTTTAAATGCCACTTCGGATGTAATTTGTGCNGGTTATTTACAAAAGAAATTTTACCACAAATTCATTTTTGTACAACTTTAAATGCCACTTCGGATGTAATTTGTGGAATTTCAATACGAAGGATTCCAGTGATATTCTGTTTGTACGTTGTCAAAAGTGTATGGACTTAACGCTTGAATCATTGAGGTCTTTACAGTTAAAGGTGCACAGATAAGCCTGCCTACCAAACACTGAGTAACTATCCGTTTTGTGTCAGTTAATAATGAAACTTCAACTAACTATCCATAACTGGCAAGAAAATGCACATCATCTTCTATCACACTAAAATTCCTTCTTTCATGGATTTTCACATTAATGAGCACGAGCAAGAGCCATGATCCTAAGTAAAAAGTACTCACTCTATAACATTCTCAGTCAAATCTGCTCCCTTCTGCTGCTCCAAGTTCTGTATGCCGAGCAGCAACAGCACCACCTCCTGCCTGCACAAGAACAGCCTAGCCAGCCGCGCAACCAGGTGCCGTATTTTCCCGTGGTCGTGGTCACCGCCCTCCACAAACTTCCCCACAAACGACTCCAGCAACTGCGTCCGCACCTTCGTGGTAGAGTACATTTTCTCGTTGAGCGTCACACCACGCTGCCTGGCTNGTAGAGTACATTTTCTCGTTGAGCGTCACACCACGCTGCCTGGCTATATGGCACATGTTCTCCAGCTCCACAGCGCAGCAAAGGTCCGCCACAGAGTGCTTGGCCACCTCCGACACCTGTGCCAACTTAGCCCGTGCGAGGCGTAAGCTGGAGACTAGGCGCTCGCTTGTCTCCTCATCCGGTGCATCCTGCTCTAGCTGCACCATCACGCGAAAAATGCTCNGCTGGAGACTAGGCGCTCGCTTGTCTCCTCATCCGGTGCATCCTGCTCTAGCTGCACCATCACGCGAAAAATGCTCTGACCACAAATCCTGGCGGCAAGTGCGGGGCTCAGCGACCCCAGAAGCTCGAGAGCCCGGTCTTCCTCTCCCTTGGAGATATACTCTTGCACGAAGATGACGTACACGTCTTCCGTCAGCTTTTGGGATGAAGATGCAAACTGCAAGGCGTCTTGCAAGCAGTCTTCACGGCCTTGTCTTAGAATGTACTGTATCACCCTCTGTTGAAAAACACAACATGCGCAATGTTACCATACNAGTCTTCACGGCCTTGTCTTAGAATGTACTGTATCACCCTCTGTTGAAAAACACAACATGCGCAATGTTACCATATCAAACTTGGGAGCATAATGCATTTGTTTAAATAAACCCAAAACATCTGCAAACATACCTACTGTGTTTAGAATTATTACTGAATTAAGCATTGTTAATGACTACAGAAAAAAATTCCATGCTTTGCACCGTGAAATTGTGGCGCTGTAACATTCTGCCTTGTCTTCACCTTCCCCCATCCCAGGAATTATGCCCAGTTCACATCAAGTTTTGTAAAGGTAGATGAATATTTTAACTCCCCAAAAATTTTTGATATAGACTGTTCGCGGTTAACTAAGTACTTTTGAAATCAACCTTTGGAAAGAATCACTGCCCCTATCTGCATAAATTTTAAGGGACACATTATATGTCATGCTCTCAAAGTTGGTAATAATGGAGTAAAAGTAGCTAGCTCCATGTTTTAGCATTGAATTTAAAGTGTTAGATGAACATCTCTGAATATTGAAATGATTCCTTTGGCTTTTTGTTTTTTTTAATGCATAAAAGCATTACAGTTAGCAAATTTGTATTAAAATATGAACTTCTCTAATAGTTGATTTTACATTATGGTAAGAGAACACACAGTGTGCATAGAAGTAATCTTAAGCAAGGCTTTAAAAGATGCTCAGTTTACCATGAACAGCCCAAAGTCATTATTACACACAATTTTCATACCAAAACCAATTTCTCACTTAAAATTTTTATCTTTAAACCCAGATATAACTCAGTTTTTCAGATTGTTATGAATATATGACTGGAATAAACTGTCATAATTCAATGCAAACGCTTTACACATTTTTAAAGTTTTACGTAGACTTGTGTTTTTTCTAATAGCTACAGTAGAACCACTTTTTTACACCACAAGATTTTACACCTACTTTATCTGGTCCTATTTACTGTTTCCACAGCAAAAATTGAGATCTTTTTACAATTTCCTGCATTTTAACACATTGGAACCAGGACAAAATAAATATTATAATACCACACTAGGAATTTTAAGCTTTTTAAAAAAATTTCAATAGCTGTATTTATTCACATACAGAAATGTTATTGGTGTCTGCAACAGCAACTTTTCTCTTTCACATGACATACAACATAAGCAGAAGACTTCACTTGTTAAAACAAATAAAAATATTATAAAACTTGCTAATTTGAAATGTGTGTGTGTGTTTTTTTATTTACAAAACTCAGTATCCAAAAATTGAGCTAATCACACTCGCTACATATTATATACAAAGTCCTAAAATACGGTGTACTGCCCTTGCGAAAACTACTTATTTATGTCGTAGAATTATCTTTTGTGGAACACAGAGGGGAACATCGCATCACTTGCGAGAGAATTGTGTTTCTTTTCTCACTTTTCTGCCATCAAGTTTGGTTTTAGATGCACATACATTCTTTACACTTTGTGAGGAGATTTGTTTTGTTCTCCGTTGCAGGAATTTTCTCCGGGGAAATGCCGAGCTGAGAGTCTGTTTATTGCAGGTGGCTCAGCCTGGTGTTCACCAAATTCACATCCACTTTTTTTCACTAGTTGCTTTGCTAGTTCTCTTACGAAATCAGCCAAAATGACTTCTTATTTGTTCTAGATTCTTTGAAAATAATATAACCATTCGCCACCGCCATCATGAATAAGTGAAAAAAAATACTTTCTTCCACCACTTCAAGATTTTTCTCTGAAATGGGTAATAGCTCTTATACTGATCCCCACGTTTGAAGCTGTCATTGTGTGCTTAGTGGGAAGCATATGGACATCCCTTTTATCTTTCAATTTCAAGCAAAACAGATTACACTTCCAATAGAAAGTACATTCACCTTTTTTTNAGTCTTCACGGCCTTGTCTTAGAATGTACTGTATCACCCTCTGTTGAAAAACACAACATGCGCAATGTTACCATACCAAACTTGGGAGCATAATGCATTTGTTTAAATAAACCCAAAACATCTGCAAACTTACCTACTGTGTTTAGAATTATTACTGAATTGAGCATTGCTAATGACTACAGAGAAAATTCCATGCTTTGCACCGTAAAATTGTGGCCCTGTAACATTCTGCCTTGCCTTCACCTTCCCCCATCCCAGGAATTATGCCCAGTTCACATAAAGTTTTGTAAAGGTACATGAATATTTTAACTCCCCAAAAAATTTTGATATAGACTGTTCACNTGTAAAGGTACATGAATATTTTAACTCCCCAAAAATTTTTGATATAGACTGTTCACGGTTAACTAAGTACTTTTGAAATCAACCTTTGGAAAGAATCACTGCCCCTATCTGCATAAATTTTAAGGGACACATTATATGTCACTCTCTCAAAGTTGGTAATAATGGAGTGAAAGTAGCTAGCTCCATGTTTTAACATTGAATTTAAAGTGTTAGATGAACATCTCTGAATATTGAAATGATTCCTTTGGCTTTTTGTTTTTTTAATGCATAAAAGCATTACAGTTAGCAAATTTGTATTAAAATATGAACTTCTCTAATAGTTGATTTTACATTGTGGTAAGAGAACACACAGCGTGCATAGAAGTAATCTTAAGCAGGGCTTTAAAAGATGCTCAGTTTACCATGAACAGCCCAAAGTCATTATTACACACAATTTTCATACCAAAACCAATTTCTCACTTAAAATTTTTATCTTTAAACCCAGATATAACTTAGTTTTTCAGATTGTTATGAATATATGACTGGAATAAACTGTCATAATTCAATGTAAACGCTTTACACATTTTTAAAGTTTTACGTAGACTTGTGTTTTTTCTAATAGCTACAGTAGAACCACTTTTTTACACAACCAGACTTTACACCTACTTTATCTGCTCCTATTGACTGTTTCCACAGCAAAAATTGATATCTTTTTACAATTTCCTGCATTTTAACACATTGGAGCCAGGACAAAATAAATCTTATAATACCACACTATCCTAGGCATTTTAAGCTTTTTTAAAAATTTCAATACCCGTATTTATTCACATACAGAAATGTTATTGGTGTTGTTTGAAACAGCAACTTTTCTCTTTCACATGACATACACCATGACCAGAAGACTTCACTTGTTAAAGCAAATAAAAATATTATAAAACTTGCTAATTTGAGGTGCGCGTGTGTGTGTTTTTTTATTTACAAAACTCAGTATCCAAAAATTGAGCTAATCACACTCGCTACACATTATATACAAAGTCCTAAAATACGGTGTACTACCCTTGCAAAAACTACTTATTTATGTTGTAGAATTATCTTTTGTGGAACACAGAGGGGAACATCGCATCACTTGCGAGAGAATAGTGTTTCTTTTCTCACTTTTCTGCCATCAAGTTTGGTTTTAGATGCACATACATTCTTTACACTTTCCGAGGAGATTTGTTTTGTTCTCCGTTGCAGGAATTTTCTCCGGGGAAATGCCGAGCTGAGAGTCTGTTTATTGCAGATGGCTCAACCTGGTGCTCACCAAATTCACATCCACCTTTTTCCACTAGTTGCTTTGCTAGTTCTCTTATGAAATCAGCCAAAATGACTTCTTATTTGTTCTAGATTCTTTGAAAATAATATAACCATTCGCCACCGCCATCATGAATATGTGAAAAAAATACTTTCTTCTACCACTTCAACTGAAGAGGCGAAGCATTAGTGAGAGAATACTGTTGTCAGGTTTGCCATGAGATCCTGTGTAAATTTCTGCATTCAATTCATACCCAGTTTTTGCATCACTCAGAATGTAATTTTACACAGCATTAACAGTATTCACCCGAAAATAAGACAGTTTTTAAAAAAGTATTTCAAAGTTTGGGGGCCATCCTACAATCAACAGCAAACTGTTTCAACATACAATAATACACAATGTGTACATACCCATTCGACTGCCAATCACATAACATGTAAATGCATATTTTTTTCATATAAATAAAGACACACACAGTTGATAATAATGCTAAATATAATTCAGTTATGTCTAAACTTCCCTATTTACATTACTGTAATAGCATTAACCTATCGTTGCTATGTAAACAATTGTGGCCATTTTGGAATTCAAAATATGAAACCTATAGACAACACGGTACAAAAGTATTGTGCACTTCTTACACTTTTATACCACACCCATGTTCCAAAATACCAACAACCTGCAGTAAATGATGCATGGTTCTGCTTCCATATGGGTGGCACTACCTGTACATATTTCTTTCTGGTGTTTAGTACTTTCATATTGTTATTTTATTCTATGGTCATATTTTTTTCTGATAGGGTAAACGGATGTTTGTCAACAGAATTTGGGAATTGTTTGCTAAAAGAAAGAGTTGAAATAATATGCCGCATATGTTTGTAATGTTTAAAAAATTAAATACTAGCATTTACTATAGTGTATATTTATAGCATCAATCTGTCATTTAGTATTTTAATTTTATGCAGTGATTTAATCAAACACATTAAAAGTGATTTAAGCAAAAACATTAAAGTGATTTAGCTTTTATTTTTATGATTGTATGCAATGACTTTCTACGCATAAAAATTATACACGTATATAAGTCTTTAGGTTTTCCGGATGTGCCGGACGTGTCCTTAGGCTTTAATGTGTTAAAAACAAATTTCCCTAGTCCTCTGAATAGTGTTAAAAAAAATATGTTTTACTGTACTAGAGTTTCTGTATTTAAACAGTAACGTCTCACTAATCAGGCAACTGAATTTTCTTCACATAATGTCTCTCAATATAGGGAAACAAAATTACACAACCATTTTATAGACTTTCCTGACTTTCAAAGTCAATGGCCAGCTAGAACTATATAAAATAACAGAAGTATAATATAAAGAAATGATGACTCACTCGATTTATCTGGGAGATGTTTTTGAGTCCATACTTCTTCATGACGAGTTTTGCATCCACCAGCTGTATCTGCTGTCTTATTTCGGAGGCCAGAGCCTGCTTCAGCTGCATGCCCAGCTTTACAAGACTGTTCACAGTCTCACTCCAAGGCACTTTAGCATTCTTAAGCACTGCTACTATACACTGTTCCTGAACCTGTTACAACAATACCACACACTATCAATCACAGTGAAAGAGCTTGCCTTGACAGTGACTGCTAAAGCAAGCTGACTTATGTGACAAGATGATCTTTTCTTTCATTCGGTGACTTTTTTGCAATTTTAAAAACTACCTAAAAATCAAGATTTTCATTACTGGCAGCAGGATACATATACTGATATTTCACATTAATTTTCTGGTACCAAGAAAAAAAGTTAGGAAAGAAGGCAGAAACCCACCCTATGACAAGTGTAAAATCGAACAAACGAGAAAAAAATACGGACACATTAAACAAAACTATAAATAAAGAGAATGCGAATAGGAGTCCTACTGCTGTCTATATTTGCATTCTTTTTTCACTTGCTTCTACCAAATTTATTTTGTAGCATAAGTTGTTATTGCCGCAAAGACAAAATTGACTGTAAACACAAATTACTTCAGATGCGAAATTAAAACATCGATTGGAAGTGAGGCTGCCCGATTGACACTAATAACCACCATGATGCCTCACAAATAACTGACTGCCTCCAGGGGTTGTAGCCCTGGGTTGCCAACTGTGAGATCCAGCATTGGATGCAGTTCTGCCAACTGCGAAAACCATGAGAAGTGGCAGCGCAGGAAATTAAAATATTGAATGTGTCCAGCACGTGGGATGAAGTCCGTAGACACATCCAGTGGAGGTGCGTAAAGTTGCCACTCTTGTCACGCCATCCTTCCCTGGGTGGAGCTCCAGGACTCGCCTCAAATGCGACAGTAGGGGCTGAAGCCTTTCTTCCTTGAGTAGCACGAGTTCATTGGCAGCAAGCTCAGGTCCTTTGTCATGCCACTTCTGCCGCTGTTGTAGAGTATGCAGGTAATCGCGGTGCCAGCGATGCCAAAAATCCTGTTACAGTCGCTCTACAAGCTGCCATAGGTGCAGGCGATTGATGGGGACGTCCCTGAGGCCAAGTTCAGGCAGAGTAACCAAGAGTTCAAGGGTCAGAAAATGGCAAGGTGTAAGGGCACCGAGATTGTTGGGATCACAAATCAAAGGGTACAATGGCCTGGAATTCAACATTGCTTACATCTGAACTAGCACAGTATACAATTCTTCAAATGTTAAGACCTGCTCCCCAATAACCTTGTGGAGATGGGACTTAAAAGCATTTAACTCCAGCCTCCCAAAGGCCTCCGAAGTGAGGAGCAGCAGGGCGGTTGAAGTGCCAGTTGACACCAAGCTGGGACAATGTGTCCTTTACCATCTGTTGGTGAGAAGAAGATGAAACCAGCTGCCTGAGTTCCTTGAACAATTAAAACCCCAACAAAATTAGTGCCGCAGCCTGAGTAAATGTCAGAAGATATACCTCATCTAGCACAAAAACATTTATACGCTCCAAGGAACACTTCTGTGGACAGATCAAAAGCCAATTCAACATGAACTAACTTGGTGGCACAACACATGAAAATGTAGAGATAGGCTTTCAAGATTGCTGCCCTGTGCACTCGAGCAAGTTTGATCATGAATGGGCTAGCATAATCAACTCCTGCCCTTGCGAATGGTTTGATCTGTTATATCCTTATGGCTGGAAGATCTTCCATACGAGGTTGACTAGGAAAAGGCCTATGTCTAAAACAGCGGAGACAATACCGTAAACGGCAGGTGATGGCATCTTTGTCTGACAAGATCCAGAACTGTTCTCGCAGAATGCCCCGAACAGTCTGCACCCCAGGATGACTGTTCTTTTCATAATGGCTTATGAGAAGGTCAGTCAGGCAGTGCAACTTAGGTAACAATACAGGGTGTTTATGCTAAAAAGAAACTGTAGATTGAGAAAGTAGACCGGCCACCCTGATCAAGGCATGCCCATCAATAAATGGCACCAAATTCCTAATTTGAGGTGAAGTGCAATGATTACTATTAAGAGCAACAATATCATCACTAAATGCCTTGAGCTGGGCTCGCAGGAGCCAAAATTTGAGGGCCTGGTGTATATATACTAAGGCCATTGCTACAAGGGGTCTCTTAGCAGTGATGGGCCTGTCCACCACAAATGATGATTAGGCAGCTTAGCCGGCAAAAGACCAGATGAAGCACAATCTGCAGGATTGTCTTCGGAGTGTACAAGCTTCCACCAGGATGGTTGGGTAAGGTCTTGGAGTTCACTCACCCTGTTGGTCACAAACGTTTTTAACTGGTGTGGAAACAAATTAATCTATGTCAGTACAACTTAGGAATCAGTCCACACAATGATGGAGGACAAAAAAAGGTCATCTTTAAATATCACACGGACATGGTTGAGCAGAGGAGCCACTTTGACTTGCCTACTAACAGTGGAATGTCGAGGAGGGTTCAAAATACGCAAGTAAACCACTGCTGCATAACCAATCTCAGAACCCTTGATACACGTAGGAACTGTGATTGATGACAGGTGAGGAAGCTCTTGATTAAAAAGCCTCCAGCGTGCTGCGAGATCAGATGGGAGAGTAGCATCCCAATCAATAGTCTTCAGCCACAAAATCTGCAGGAGATGTTTCGTGAACATAAGCAGAGGACTCGGCCATCCAAGAGGGTCAAAGATACATGCTATGGTGGACAAAATGGTGCGCTTGGTGGCATGACTCGGGCTACTTTTAATTTTGTAGACAAAGGTGTCAGAGACCGGGTTCCACTGCAACCCTAACACCTTGACAACAACCTGAATATCCGTACCCAGGCTGAATGATTGTGGCATCTCAACATCATCCACAGGAAGCCAGTCAAGTAGGGAAGGGTGATTGCTCATGAACTTTCGCAGCTTTAATTCACCCTTAAAAACATAAGAAATTAGCTTCCTTTGAAGGGCCAGTGCTGTCTCAACTGAATGAAAACCTGTGACAATGTCTGCAACGCAAGTGTCTGAAAGCAAGACCTTGGATGCATTAGGGAAATTGGCTGATTCATCCTTGGCCAACTGCAATGTGGGAATAGCTAGGAAAGGAGCAAACAATACTCTATATGGTCAGGGTGAACAACAATTTGTTGATACATTTGCTTGATATCAGCAGTATGCACAACTGTATGCAATCGGAAGTTCGACACAACATCCACAATCTCTCGCTGCAACTTGGGACCTGTAAGCATGTAAGCAAGAGGTCATTGAGTGACCTTCCCTTAGAATCCTTGGCTGAGGCATCAAACACCACACGAAAAGCTTGGTGGTGGAACTCTCAGGCTTGATCACACAGTGGTGGGGGATATAGTAAGCTGAAGATGACTGAACCCCTGATCTGGAGGAATCCTCTCCATGTGCCCCGAGTTAAGGTAATCTGTCATGAATTCCGTGCACATACCCTTTAAATCACTGTTCCCTTTGACACACCTCTCAAGACCACTCAGGCGTTTGACAGCTTGGAGCCGGGCGGCTCCAATGTCAGGTTGAGGAGTGCAAAATGGCAAACGCACACAGTAACGATCATCGTCATTTTGAGTTAGGAGAGTATCAACAAATATTGTTTCACAAAGGAGCTACTCAGGCGACTATATTTGGTGACCGGAAACTCTTCCCCAGAATTTTTTCATGACTTCCTCAAGAAGAGGGACGGAAGTGAGGAGAGAGAGATAGAATGACTTTGCAGGAAAAGAAACAGGTTCATATGCCACCTTCATCAAAACCGACCCAAACACAGACCCTACAGCAACTGGTGGGCCCTCAATCCTTCCTCCAGTCATCAATTGAGGAAGGAAGTACACGCCAATAAGGAGGTCAATGGGGCCAGGCGTGTCGAAGGAGGGATCTGCTAGTTTCAGGCTAGACACAGCACTACAAACTTCACGAGGACAGCTTGATACTACGCAAATTACCAGTAATGAGTGGTAAGATGAAGACATCAAGAGCAAATTGGGGTCCTGCTCAGCCTACTGGCACAACAATAGATGCATCGGCTCTTGCCACATTGACGGAGTGTTAGTTATTAGTATGTCCATGAATCTGCAAATGGGCCTCCTTGCGTCTCAAATGCAATTTTTGCACACATCCTTCTGTGATAAAACTGGCTTGGCTCACTGTATCCAACAGCACCCAAACTACATGCAGATAACCCGTCGAATCGAGAACCTCTACTTGGGCAGTTGACAGTAGCACAGTTTTATCAAAGTTAACCACAGCAGACATGACCGCTGAAAGTGTAGATGCAGTCTGCCCAGATGGTGGCACAGCATCAGATCCTGGACCTTGATCCTTAGATTTAGGTTCAAAGTGCAGTAGAGTATGATGTTTACTACCGCAGGTGTGACATGACAAGGTCGAAGGACAATTCTTTGCTTAATGAGACTGATTAAGACAATTTAAACATAGCTTCTGCTTTTTACAATGGCATACCGGTCTTGGGGTGACAACTGATGGAAATCAGGACACTCATACAAGGAGTGTGATGCTTTATAGACACAAAATTGGCCTGGAGGACCCAAAATGTTATTGCCACGAAGACAAAATGGACTGCAAAACACAAATTACTTCAGATGAGAAATTAAAACATTAATTGGAAGTGAGGCTGCTCGATTGACACTAATAATGACCATGATGCTTCACTAACAACTGACTGCCTCCAAGGGCAGCCCAGGGTTACCAACTCTGTGATACAGCGCTCGGTTCAGTTCTGCCAACTGCGAAAATGAGAGGTGGAAGCGAGGGAAATTCAAATATTGGATGTGTTCAGTACGTGTGAGGATGCCCATAGACACATCAGATTTGTCCAGCATACACACAGACAGTCACTAACACACGAAAATGGAATATTCACATATTTACAGGTCAAAACATCAGTCATGTTTTTGTTATCGAAGGACGGGTGTGCAGACTGACAGACAGGTGGGCGAGCAGAAGACAACCGGGTTGTCTGACCGACAGACGGGTGGGCGGATTAATGGAAGGGTGGTCAGACGGAGTAGATGAACGGAAGGATGGATGGATGGGCGGGCGACAATGATACCAACAAAAACAACACAACTGGCCATTACAAATTATGGTTATCACAATCAGCCATTATACATTAATAAAAATTATGTTTTTGCCATTACTAACTCCAGTGTCATAAATGCAGTGGATAATTGCAGCAGCTGCATCCTCCCAGCCTAACAGTACGGTATTACAGTCCCACCAGTTGGCATCGGCCACGATGTTCAAGACGTAGCCTGACAGAACTTGGTCGTGTTGGAGCCCCTGGTCCAGCATGTACCGGGCCAAGAAGTCATCCTGGAAGGCTGCAATGTCACTTGGAGGCACTTGGTTCAGCAGTGTGCACACCACTTCCATCTTGTCTTGCTGCAAGTAACCGCAATTAATCATGTCACATATATGTACACATCACAACTGAATGCACAGATACCTGTGGTTATTATATTATTTATCTCATATCGCTCACTCCTCACAATACTACACACAGTTCTGGGATACAACCAACTTTAATTATCATATGCCATAGCTGAAACCCATCAAATTTACCACTGTATTTTTACATTCGAAACCTGGCAGTGTCACATTACCAATAAATGTACAACAGCCAAACTGATGTTGGTTGTGTGTGCTGTTTATCACACTAGTAGCTGACTAAAATTTACTGTACATGTAGACACAAGATTATATGGTGACTAGCGATAAACCGAAAATAACAGGGAAATGCAAATTAATGTACACCTTAACATGGAAATGCAAGTTAATATACAGTTTAACACCCAAACTTAAGTTCAAACACAAAATAAAACTAAATTGAGCCAAAATACACAATTTTACCTTTAAGTCCTTGACTAACAATCTGTACTATAAACCAAATGGCAATAAAATTATGTGAATTTTCAATTCAATGGTTTCCCTAAAATAACAGAAAATGGGACAAGAGAAAAAATTATACTTTTCAGTTGTTGCTCCAGGTTGAATGAATATGAATAATAAGTATTAGATACAGCAAAAATATAAATAAAATAATTATTTAATGACATAAGTAATTATAAAAATTGTTTTATTTCTGTGGTGGAAAGAATTTTTTTTAAACATAATTTCCAAGCTATTCTTGTAAGATGGCGACAAAAAATAAAATCCACACTGTTTAGTAACTTCAACATATGGACCAAAAAATAATTTAAACTTCAAAATGTGTTTTTATCTTATGCTTCATGTTTCTTGTAGTTGCATGAAAATTAAATACAGGATTTTATACGTTGTTAAGAATCCATCGCTATTAACTTTACAGTCATCCATAAGAAATAAAAGCATTACTTTAATGCTATTAATAAACATAATACATTTTCTATGTAAATACAAGATCTACAGCTTTTAATTAATAGCTAGTTTGCATTAAAAAAAAAAACAATAAAATATTAACCCCAATGATTCATCATTTTAGTAACAAAGTTTCAGTTTAAGCATCCTCTGTAACAAAATCCAGTAACACAGAACTCCAATAATTTAAAAAAGAAAATTTGACTTCAAATAACACCTTAAAATCTTGTCCCTATGGACATGTTAACATTGTAGCTGAATATTAGTGATGGACTGATGGGCTAAGACAAAAAACTGAGTCAAATTTAACTACTAATGATCAACTCACCATTTGGTTAAAGTTTGTTTTTCATAGAAACAAGCAAGTGAATTTGGGAACACTATGTTTAAGGTTATAAACATATATTCCCACCCAACAGTAATTTTAAGTCTAAAAAGTAAAACAAGCATAAGATGACAACATTATAAATACTCTCTACCACTCTGACACGTGACGTCGATAAAAATGGTGACGTCACTGTCAGACAAGGGTTCTATAGTACCGGACAGAGGTAATGGCTAATTTACTGTGGTGGAGTTAGGATGGTTAGCCGTCTATTGGTCACACTGCTCCAGTATGGGTTGGGGAGAGTAGCACTAAGGCACGGCACGAAATCAGGTGTAGTGAGAACGGCTCTACACACTGACCGTGTGGACAAAGGCACTCTTTTACCTGCTACGGGCGTCACCTGGGGTAGATCCCAGCTTGGCTGCTACTGCTGGTTGGAACTGGTGCCCTGTCCTGGGGCAGCGGTAGCTGCTGTTGGCGGGGTTGCTGGTCCTTGTAGGCCTGAAGTAAGGGCTGGCGATGCCCAGTGGTACTGGAAGCCCCAGTCGTATGAGAACGAGTGGGTGCGGCTCTTCTGTGATCTTCTGGGGTTGCTGGAAAAGAGAGCTAGGGGGAACTGGGAGGTGAAGCCTCACCAGTTGTCGGCAGGCGGTGTGAACTCGGTCCCATTGGGAGGGGCTGCCAAGGACAGACGGCACTGGGTTGCAGAGCAATTGACTAGGTTGAGAGGCAGTAGCTGCCCTCTTAGCTCTCCACTTTGCACCACTTCCATAGGTGAAGGGCATATGGCAAGGTACTATGGTCTACCACACTAAGGGGGAGCAGGCGACGAGTTCCCTGGTTAAGAGTATAACCAGTTGGGGGCTAGGCCAACCAGCAAAGTACAACGCATGGATGGAATGGGTTAGCTGATCTGGATGTGTAGCTGCTTTGTGGAGTGTGTTCCTAGAGGTCGGGGCTCTGCTGTATGTGCGCACCAGGTATCTTTGCGTACCTGGTTCACTGTATGGGTGGCCGTCTAATGGGTTATGTTTTCCAATGTACGTGCGCCCGGTTAAGGGTAGCCCGCAGTCCTACACTAATTTCGGTAAATAGGCTTCAAGACGTGGTCTTAAAGTCTACGAGGAAGGAAGTCACAATCACCCTAGAATTAATACTTGGGGTTAGGTAAGATGACGTGTTTATTCCCCAGAGGAATAGACACGGTGGCCTGTACTATCTCGTAGCTATCAATGAATTGTAACTGGCGAAAGTAAACTACGTTAAACCAGGTGAAGGGGACCTGGGGCTAAACTAAACAGGAGAAGAAAAAGGCTAGGTAGCTATTATAACAACTGACCCTAACTAATCTATGCTGCTGTTCATAAGGGACTCGGGATTCACTACCAAAGTGGTAGTGAGTGAAAGTGGGGTTGAAGACTTCTTCGGGGGTCCCTGGGCGAAGGTCGAGAAGACATCTAGAAGCTAGCAGTGGTCCTTCGGGAGGAAGGTGGTAGGCAGAGAGCTCCAGCACATGAGGTGGTGGAGCGAGCTGCGGACTATTAACTGGCATTTTTGGGCTGTGCGCTCGCGTATATAGACAGCTGGCTGTGGGTCTTTCGGCTGGTCGGGTATCTTCGGGCTAGAGCTCCCTTAGCGGCGCAGGCCGCATTCTCTCGGGAGAGGCTGGGAGTGCTGCTTTCCTTGTGTGTGGGTTGCATTGCTTCTGTGAGCTTAGGGGCAGCGTGGCTGGCTTCTGTTGCACGCGGGGGAGATTAACCAACACGTGATGTCTGATATAGTGGCATAGACAGCCTTGACTGCCGTGTTCTTAGATGCCCCTTGCCTAGGGGTGTGTTGGTTGGCTCTTGAAACAAGTCGTCCTGCGTTCAAACCCTGCTCGGGATGATGTGACATCACGTGAAGATGAGGCAGAGTCATAATTAATAATAATGTCAGAACGCGTCGCGTGTCAAGTCTCAATTATTTCTCTTGTCTCCTAGATGTAATGTGCAAGGTTATGTCACGGGAATAGTTTGTGCCCAAAATTTTGATAGTTTTAGAATGGCTTTTGTATTCATCATTATCAAATACAGCACCAAGAAACCCAAATTTTACACACAATCATGCCAAACTTTGATTATCAATTCTCAGAGTATCAATGGATTTTTCTGAGTTATTGTTTTAGTTTACAGAGCAACCTCTAAGATTAGGAATGTAAAATTCTTTATCATGAAAGGGAGTTTGACGTATGATCTGACCACTACACTACACCATCACAGCCCACAATTCATTAAGTAAAAATACTGACATAAAAACTTTTTTAGTTTTCAAATTTCAGGTTTCAAAATCACAACTAAATTTTCCAGTCCCTACCCATGCATGATGGTTAAGGGAGTAAGTAAGAAGATCACAGTAATAGTCTGTAATTTTGGTTATCTGACACTGGTGGAATGCTATCCAATGTTGTAAGCAATAACGGAATGCTGGTGCTGTAAGCTAACATTACATGCAGGAAGTGACAGATTGAAAGTGGGTAGGAGCCATTTAGGTGACTTGAGTCGAATGGTGGATAGGGAGCAGGACAAGTCAAAATCCACCAGAAATGATAAACCCGTTTCACAAAGCAGCAGCCCCCGCAGATGGTACCTAACATTACAAGCGACTGATAAGTCTTCCAAATGAACATGGACCCATCTTCATGTACCATTCTGGTCAGTATGAGAGAGTGTTTAATGGTTACAGAGATACATAAGAACTATCTCTCATTTCCTGCACGTCCACACGCTAGTAGGCAGTAAAGCGGACAGAAACATTTCTTTCACCAACCCCTTATCACTTTCATAACCTTTGACGGATAGCATTTTTGTGTAGTCAATATGGCATGGGTGCGAAAATAAATGAAACCAGTGATATTATTTTTACAATATAATGGACTGTATACACTGATGCGTGACACGTAGTGACATATATATATA
>NQII01000744.1:372444-382601 GCA_002778355.1 Clitarchus hookeri
CTAAGCAAGGGGCACCCACTGACATGGCAGTCAATACCATCTTCACCTTTATTACAGATGTCACGACACCCCCTACGTGTGATAGAAGCCAACCATGCAAACCCAGTGGTGCGCCTGAGCTTGCACCGCCGACGCAACTCCACATAGTTGGGAAGCCTGCTTCCAGTCTCCCATGAGAGATAGCGGCCCTCGCCGCTAAGGAAGGATTTCCAAGACCGCCGGCAAGCCACATCCTATCGTCGAGAGATTTCGCCAAGGACTTCCAGTACCGCTGGAAATCGACAATCCTTGGTTCACACCCAGCAAGACGAGCAACCCTCCACGGGCTCCCACCAGCATCGCCAGCCACAGCACCACCTTCTTCCACGGACTGGGCACGAGTTCCCAGTCGGCACCAGCAGCAACAGCGGCCAAGTCAGGAGCTACCCCGGGCCACGCCCAATACAGGTAAACCAGTGGCTGTGTACAAGTCAGTAGTACAATAGACAGTTAAGCCCACACCAGACTTTGTGCCATGCAGTCAAACCACATGCCCCAGCTTATATACCGGGCTGGGATCCGGTTAGCAGCCAATAAAGTCAGCCCAGTCATAGTCAGTGTGTATGACTGACACATTAAAACTTTGCCCGACCGTGACGTTGCCATCTGTCACAAGACATCATGCTTCAACACTGCCAAAAATAGACCAAGAATAAAACAAAGAAACCAGAAAAAACTTGCAAGAAATAAAAAACTAACAAAGATATATATATATATATATATATAATATATATATACATATATATATGTGTGTGTGTGTGTATTTTTTTAGGATTATTTTTGGCAATGGAAACAGTCCATTTAAATATGTTATTTAGAAACCAGTGGTGTACATATGTGTATACAAAATTTGGCATAGTTTTTATCAACTTTTATTTATGCTACACTTCACATCATTGTCTGATTTTCTGCCCCCTCTGTCAACTTCAATATTAATAAACATTGGTACCTATAATTTAATTTGTAGGAGCAAACTGCATAGTTACCTGCATGAAATCGACCAAAGGGATGCGAATGTGTTTCTTTTGCTGCAGATGTTCCAACTGCTCAAGGGTGAAGATCAAATTGTAAAACTGCTTCACAAGGGAAGTTTCGTCATACTCCTGGTAATCAAGAGTAATGAATGAGCTCACATCTGCATTCAGTCGCCTGTCCGAGTGCAGGAAGTCGCGCAGATGACGGGCAAAACTCAGGGCAGCCCCTGGCCACAAGTCCTTTTTCAGCTCTGCAGCCCTGCACAACTTGAAAACTGTTACGTCAAATGTAAAGAGCAGAGAAAACAATCACCCAAAATACAAGTCAAGTCAAAAAGAATGAAACAACTTCAGACTGCTGCCAAAAGTAACTAATTATGACAGAAGACTGTGCAGCGTGTGCACGTAAAGAAAAGCTCCGGAAGGTTCATTTCTCGGTGGTGTGCTCCGCCAGGATCGCTAGTTAGAAAAATCACGAGTGACCAGCAGGAAGCATATTGTGTGTTACAGTTATCGAAGACTGATTTGATTACAGTTGTGCAAAGACATTTCCGCACGTGTTTTGGTGGTAATCCACCATCTCGTTAGAAAATCTACAGCATGTACAGACAGTTTGATGAGAATGGATCCGTGTGTAAAAAGAAGAGCACCGGGCGGCTGTGTGTAAACAACGAACTGTCGACAGAAATAGGGAAGTGTTACAAGACGTCTGCAAAAATCTACGCATTGTGCAAGTCATGAACTGCAGCTGTCCCAGAAAACTGTATGGTGTGTTATTCGTAAGCGGCTGAGATGCAAACACTTTAAACTGCAGTTCGTATAAGCACTGAGAGAAAGTTGTAAGAACTTATGCTACCAGTTCCGTGTGGAAATACAAGCAGACTTGGAGGACGATAATTTTGCAGGTCGTCTTGTTTTCAGTGATGACGTTACCTTCACGTAAATAGGAAAGAGAGCAGTCAATCTGAGAATATGGGGCACAGAGAATACACATATCGCGATTGAGCATGTTCGAGATTACACAAAGCTCAATGTGTTTTGTGCAATATCATAACAAAGAGTCTAGGGTGCATTTTTTTTTATGGAGGATACAGTTACCGGGATGACTTTTGTTGACATGCTTCAACAATGACTAATCCCACAGTTTGATGAGTACTCCAGAGACTACTTACACCAACAAGATGGGTCGCCACCTCATTATCACTGAGGTATGACTTAACCTCAATGAACATCTCCCTCACTGCTAGATCGGCAGTGTGACTGTCGATGATCTTGCATTTCATAACTGGCTACCAAGGTCACCCGACCTTACACCTTGTGATTTTTGTGTTTAGAGATATGTGAAAAGATGTGTATGTTCCACAATTTCCGAAAGATCTGCCAGAATTATGAAGGTGAATTGTTACTGCTTTCGCGTCCATAGATTAAATGCTGCCTCATGTATAGCAAGTACTGGATTACTGTGTGGACATATGCAGCGTGACACAGGGTTCCCATATTGAATCTTTGCAATATGAATGAAACCTTGAATTAAATAAACAATTCTAGAGTTTTTCTTTATTATATACGCACCCTGAAAGATTTCTGTAATAATCGGTTATGTTTTGGTAGCAGTGCGAATTTGTTTAGATCTTTTTTACTTGTCCTGAATATTCACTTGCGGTACAATTATTTAATTCTTAAATATGTTAAATAATTAGGGGAGTTCAAAAATTATATCTCTCAAAGCCACAGTTTAGTCAGTGCTTAATAGCAAGGTCTGAAGTGCTCGTAAGGGTGAAATGAGGTGAATATGGAGTAGTGGTAGAATGCAAAAGCAGGGAAAATGGGAATACCCTGAGAAAACCTGCATGCTAATGGAAACAACCACCACGTTTCCCATCATGCAAAAATCCAGGTGACTCTGCTAGGAACTGAACTCTATATGCCTTGATGGGATACAAGTAATCTCACCACTACACTACTGTGGCCCTCGCATTTCTAACACTACCAACATAGTTGGTGCAAAAGAATAATTCCTAACAGTAAAATTTCTTTTTAACACTTCTCAACACACCGGGAATAAAAGTTGCAAAGGCAGGGAAGTGTAATGGGAAATTTATGTTGCAAGAAAAAGAAAGTAATTAACTAAGTCAAGTGATTAAGTAAATAAATAAATAATATTTATTTATATAATGGCCAGTTTTCTGCTTTGCCATAAAAGTAAGTAAAAATAAAATCTGCCAACAAAGTAAACAAAAAAAGGGCAGAAAAAAGAACAATGATAATAACATATGATAGAAAAATGTGGCACACTGTTATTCTCTGTCTCATATAAGTTGGCGAGATTCTGACAGTTTGTAGAAAGTAGCGCCAATGTTTACTTTTCGTTTATATATCCTTTTGCCATCAGCTGGTGCGTCAAGTGGAGGCTGTAATTTTTTATCAACATGTTGTCAGCTAATCCACTTGCCATTGTACTGTAATGCTAAACAAATTTTAAAATATTTTAGACTGACATCTGTCTAAAAAAAAATTAGTAGCTTATAAAAGTAAAAATATAAAACCTTGAAAAAAATTAAATATTTGCTAACTCTATTTTAATTTGTCTGAGACAGTGAATTTGGGTTAACATTTGTGAGACGGTAGTTGTAGCTATTATTACATTTAGGATGTTATAGCTAATATATTCGAGTTGGAAATATGTGACGTGGAATAACATTAGAATTGATTAAAAACTATTCATGCGTGTCCCACTTTCTTCGGAAACAAGGAAATGAGTTTTCGGGAGAACAATATGGCATATGATTTACGTAGACGAACGATTACCGGCCGATTAGAAATTACTAGTACTCAAAATCGCTGTACACGAAATAGATGTTACTTTAAAAATTATGCAGAGTTCGCTGAAAAATAAAACTATTGGTATCTGTTCGTAAATTTGTTACTATGAAAGCTTTCTTCTCTGACTGGTAATGCTACGGGAAAAAGCAGATAGATGGCGCGCACAGCATGACAGAGCAAGGTTTGAGCCGTTTGCGTTGCTCTAGATAGCGTCTTTTTAGAAGTTGAATGTTCTTCTATTACTGGCTCGGAACGACATGAATTTGAAATATATTTCATCAAATTATTAGAAAAAATAATTCAACAACATTATGAAATATTTTTGTATGCTTTTGGAATTAATATAAAGCACGTATGGAAAGCATGATTGGAAAGGGAAATACAAAGTTGTAAAAGGTTTTGAAGTTGCGTTTCATTTGGATTCTCGGATCGTTTTATTGTGCATTTCATTTTGGCACATTACTACTTTATCACGTAGTTCAGTTTTTAACACTAACAACCACTGTTTTGTGGCCTCGTAAAATAAAATGTATTAATTAATCTAGGAACTCTTTCTTATCGCGTATTTTCTGCTTGTCTAATGTGCATCTGCAGTGCACTCAGAATAGCCAACGTAATATTAACTTTTGTTCGTTCGTGCATCAGCTGATACAGGATTTTGTAAATGGCACTTTGTTGTTTTGTATACATCAAATTGCCACTCACTGACTCAGAATCTCGCCAACTTATGTGAGACGGACCATATATAAAATTATACTTGACAAACCTGACCAAACAGGCTGGAATGAAAAAGAAACCTTCAAGAGACAACACAAGGACACTGAACACTATATTCTCCCAAGCGAATATAAACAGACTCACCTGATCCTCAACATGGCAGAGGTGAGGATCAACTTGTACCAGTGGGGTTGCCGGTTGAGCAAAGTTGGCGACACACATTTCAGCCATTGTAAATAGTCGTCAAGTCCAACCTCCTCGGGCATAGATGTGAGCTCCCGCACATTAGCTGCAGCGAAGCTCATGCAAAAGCTAGAGTTGTGCCGTGACCAGATTAGTGCTGCCTGGCTTAAGTGCCCCTGCAAGAAATAAATTCATCACTTCTTCACTGAGAACAACACTTTTTTTTATGTGGCATTATTGTACAACTGATCACAAAGCATTGGCTGCCCCATTTCCACATCCCAGTTGTTAAACACAGGCCTGTCTGAAAGGTGAGAACCTGAGCACCAAGAAATTGTTGCTTTTAGTTTTGACCACAGTTAATTTTTGGCTTTTGCTCAGTAAGTATATTCCTAAGCTTTTGTTAACTTTTACAAAAAGTACTCCACAATATTTTGGTTTCGTCATGTGACAATTTGTCAGCAACCAGTAGGCTGTAATACAATGACTAAAATGTTGAAGCCTTACCTAGCATGGAGTTCTGTTAATGGCCGGCATCGGAAGCTTCCCTCCTGGGGGCTAAGAAGCAGGAGCACTGTTAACGGGGAGAGTGTAGGCAGGGATGTTTTATACCGTAGGTGCAGAAATTATGACCCTCTGAGATAGGGGCAGTGTCGGGGCAAAAGCTTCTATGAGTGAGTGATTAATTGGAAAGAAAAACTTGCCGGCGAACAGCCTTGTCCGCAGAGACCATACAGGGCTCGTCAGACTTGCTTTTAGGCAGAGTTGGGGGCAGAGGTGATATGGCTCTTGGCACGTGGAAACAGCTAAGGCATAGGTCTCACGGATGTTCCCTCCTTGCAGATGGGGCTGATGGTGGATGCTGACCGGCCGCGGTGCCCCGTCTTGTAGCTTCCTCATGCAACACCAAGTAAACTCGGTTGGGCCTAGACACTGACTCTACAACCTTCTTGGCCAAGACCTATATGGCCGCCTTTCACTGCCCAGACCAGTGTCGTAGCATCACTGCCCAGACCAGTGTCGTAGCATTCGAGCAAGACAGACAGAAAGGTTCTAGCAGATCTCCACAGGAGTAGGCACAGTCTTGGAAGCGGCTGTATGCAGAGACACATGAAGGTCAACCAGCGATCACATAAATCATACACCGATTGACAGGTTTGGAAATAAGCTCCCATGTAAGAACAAACATTTTCCATGCTGGTCTTACCAGAAAGGACTAAAACTTGGTAAAACAGGAACAGCCCCAACAACTTATGCAAATGAACAGCAACTAGGTATATTTGTTAACTTGCTAAATAATAATAGTTTTGAATGACAGCCGTTCTCTCATCTTTCTATGGGCTTCTTTCCTCAACTTCTAACCTCAGTCCACCCATTTTAAATGTTAGCCGTATCCCACTTGCACTATTGTCAATGGGCTCAAGGGTTAGGGATGTCGGATTCCAGTACATTGAGCTAACTAGGTACACACAGTGAGCTGAGAGAATTAAAACCCTAGCCAATCTGCTCTACATCTCACCTTCCCATGGTTGGACTGCATTTGAACATTTATCCCCTCAGTCACTGTATGCATGACTACAATGAGATATGCTTGTGTAATACCTTCTCATGGTTTAATTCACGAACATGAAGCTGTAGCAGGCTGGTACCAGATGCCAGGACAGGGCTGGTTATGATACTGTTTCTATTCAACAACTCCATTTCATTACAAGAAATCCACCTAGTGGAGTGAATTGGGATAAAATTTTGAATGCCTCGCATCTAGAATGTACTGAATGCAAGCTTCTCTTAAACCAGACAACTTCCTCGCTGCATCACATCTACAAAGAGGATACTGGGGTCACCCCTAATTACCTTGTGCACTATGCACACTGGGGACCTCAAAACATACCCATGTGCTCCCACTTAAGTAGAGTCTACCCTAACCCTCAATAATCTCTATGCCTTTCTCCCACTGAAGAACAGAAAGGAAGGCTGTTGCAATTGAAATTCCCCTTCCAAATGGTTCTTATGGCTGTCACCTAATGCTCCCCGACATTTACACGAGACTTCCAGATATAGTTAAAGCTTAATGTGGGAAATTTGTTACATCGCCACCTACAAAATATTTGACTTTGCTGTTTCTTGTACCAGCTATTGGGACGAGACCTGAGCCTTATCCATTGAGTGTGTTCCTGATAGTTCTATCCCCAGTAACACCTCTTCCATGCACACCAACTACAACACGAAGAGGTCAGGACTGCAAAAGTCTCTCTCGTAGTTCAAAAAACTGACTAGTGCACTGGATCACTGGATGATATCGAAGTTTACATCAAGAACCAACAAACTTCAACTCTGGCTAGTCCCTAAACACTCAACAAGTGGAACATAATTCAGCTAAAATACTACGAGGAAGGGAAGCCATGAGTGGGTGCAAGTTGACAATGCACAATAGTTATCACTGTGAACACCTAGAATGATACTAGTAACTAATGCCAACAACAAACACAAACCCCTCTAACCTGCCCATGTAAAGCCCATACAGGTTGAGAATTAGGAGTAGTTTCAAGGAAATGGTTGCTACCCAAGTACGTATTTCATAAATTTTCTCAAGTCACTACTAACCTTCAGTATCTCACAATTTTTTTTTATTAAGTTGGCACATACTAAAATTATTACTACTAATGCCTTTTAAATGGACCAAAGTTGCTTGCATGCAAAGAAAACCTAACATCACAGCACTTACCAAGACTTAACAGAAAATTAAACACACACACTAAAAACACCCTAAAGAGTTGGAGTCACATCTTGTCAACACACATTATATATATATATATACACACACATATATATATATATATATATATATATACACACATATATATACATACACACNGGACCGCCGGATAAGAGAGAGCGACGGATTAGAGAACGCCGGATTAGGGAGAGTTTACTGTATATATATATACACACATATATATACATACACACACACACAATTTCCCCCCCCTCCCTTTTCTGAGATATAATGTAGAAGCTTTATTTTTTCAATTTGCCCTATTTACCAAAATTGCGGACAAATATCATTATCTTTTTCTACATTTAATGATTACATCATGCACTGTCAACATACCAAATTTGGTCCAAATCTGTTAAATGGTTTGAAAAGCTTAATTTTCCTATTTGCACTATCCTCCAAAATGGAGGAAAAATAACATTACTACCTTCTAAATTCAATGCTTATATCATGCACTGTCTATGTACCACATTTTATTTTAATTTGTTGAATGGTTCTCAAAATATAACATAGTGGCCAAAATTTTTTAATTGTTGCAATNATTTTGAAAATAAGTGCTCTGCAACATTTAAAACTATATAAGTTGGATATACTTACTAAATACTGTATGTGGACTAGGTTTGTTGAAATTTGGTTTACTGGTTTAAAAATTATTGGGGGGGACATACATTCAAGACAGACATTCGGGTGATTGCATAAACCTATCTCACCTTTGGGAAGTAGGCTAAAAGTGTGATAAAATGAGTACTCACCTGTGACAAGAAACGCAAACATTCCTTGTAGAGGTCACACATATAGAAATCCAGCCATTTGTTGTCCTGTGCTAACTGCGCAGGGTAGAGCATCTTATACGTATTCAGTCTCAGGAGAATATTGGACACCGTGCACAGCAATGCGGCCTGCTCTCTCAATATCTTCCCCTTAAAAACAACAATAAAAGAAAGTCATGAGCACAGCAAACTTGTGGTTCTAGATTCTATGCAAAGTGTTAATTTGTGTGAAACATCTTTTTTATTCAAAAGAAAAATACTTATACACCTCAAAAATTTACTTCCTTTTTAATGTAAAAACAAAAGATCTTCATGCATAAAAGTAGACATCATAACGTGTAAAAAATTTAAGGCATAAGGAAAATGGAATCCCAGATGGGTCTAAATACAGTCAGCTCTCAATTTTGCAACCGCAGGAATAGCGATCCTCTCGAAGTAACAACCCTTTTCTCAGGAACCATAAAAATTTGGTTGAAAAAAAAAAAATAGAAAAATTGAGGCAAATGGGTAGGAAAATAAGTTCGCTGTGTTTACTATGGCCACAAATGGTTGCCATTCTCTTCTAGAGCACTGTACTACAGTAAAACCTCATAATTCAAACTCTGTTAATTCAAAATTATATGTAAATTGGAGTTGTTAGCTGCCAAACATAAGAATGGGATTTTACATTTTTTTGGAGTTTGGTTATTTCGAAATTCCACATAATATGTAATTCAAAAGTAAAATTTCCTCAAAGTGTATGTAAAATTCAGATAATTTATAAACAATGCATTAATTATATTCTTGCTGTGTAAGAAACTAGGCAATGCAAGCGGCTGCCTTACGTGCATCAGGCTGCTAGCTACTGCCTTGGGCAAGGAGCATGTAAGGAGAAAGAGTTGGCGCTCCCAGGCAGGCCTTGATTCTTATTTGCTGGCTAGATTTGGGGCTGTACACGATTATTTGCTGCCAACCACGCAGCATAAATCTAATAGTTAATCATTCACCAAATTGTTATTAAACAGCTCAGGACTCCAAAAAACTATTTACAGGAAAATATATTAATGTATTACGTAGCTAATTCTTTTCGTAATACTATATTTTCTTTTAAATTTACGAGAGGAAATTTGTTTTGTCTCTGCAGGACTGCATTGATAGCTATGTGATTATGCAAGATTGTTACAATTCACTGTAAGCTGCAATAAAATTGTGAATGTATCTGAAAAAAAAAAATCAAACATTTCAGAAGTCATTAGTTGTAATAGTATTTCCTGCAGATGTCTAAAATTTTCACAATTAACTTGGGGTTAGAATTTTTGCAACGAAGCACTCAAAACGTTATTACACGTGTTATTTTTGTAAATATAAGTGTGGATACATGTTAAATGCATAAACATGTGTATTTGTTGTACAGCAAACATAATAAAAACTTTAAATAACTTTTTAACGTCTTTGAATGAATTACGAAGGAATACGTAAATATTTTTCAAGTGTGTTTCATTACACAATACGCAGCAGGACACACTTCCGCAACAACAAACAGAAAAAGAAAAGAGAACTGAAGTAGAATGGCAGTGTCAATTCGTGTCAGATCGAAAACACTCGCACTGCCAACATATTTACGAAGATGGGGATGGCAGACACCCCGGGGAACTTTAGTTGATGCTTAACTTCTGAAGCTGATGAAGGCCTAATGGGCTGTGAACAGCACTTAGGTGGGGTCGCTGGCAGCTGCAGTACTGGCCTTGGCAAGTTGAAGCACCCTGGATGGTAGGTCGACACTGCTGAGCTAGAACTACTGGTCTTGGATGGAGTCTGCCAGGTGGAAGTGGCGGTGGTGTTGCCAGACCGCAGACCAGCAGCTTCCTCACACAAATATGAGTATAGACCCTTTGA
>NQII01000744.1:382612-399813 GCA_002778355.1 Clitarchus hookeri
CCTCACCCACAGAATGCTGAGCCTGAGCGGCAGCTACCTTCTCAGCCTTTGCCCTCCCTGCTCTATGGTGGGGGCATGTGGCAAGGTAGTAGCTCTGACTTAGGCAAGCTCTAGAAATATGACAAGGTGGCCTAACTGTGTGTAAGTGAAGGTTGAAGGGTGGGCCTTCAAGAGAACTGGAGCTTCTCTCTGGCGCCAGTGTCCGAGGAAGGCATCCCTTTACCTAACAGTAGCAAAACCCCGCTCCCCGATTCAGAGATGCCCAGAGAAGTAACATTATCACTGGTAGCCAGACGCTCAGCTTTGTCGGGTTTACGTTTCCAACTTGGGAGGTACACGTACCTCTAGGGGTGGTGGGATCCTCGCAACGTCTACTCCTTCGAGTAGGTTTCGTAGCAAGGGTTTGCTCTCAGCCCCAGTGGTGTCCAGGGAAGCTGCATTATTACTGGTAACCAGACACCCAGACCGAAATAGAGATGTGACTGACGTGGCACTATCAAGTTTAAATACAAACTTTAGGATTTCATTTTTTTACTTTTAATATCAGAGATGGTAGCTTTCCCGGCCCGCCAGTGGAGTTCCAGTTTCACCCTTTTCCAGTCATTTAATGATCTGAACTTTTCTTACAACTGATAAAACATTATGGTTTCTTTTATTTGAAGATGACATATCAAATCTTGTAATGTGTAACACTACACCTTATAGTACAAACACTATCAAAAAAACTACTGTAACTGTTTTAACTCACGCTGTCAACAACTTCCTGCTCTGTTGTCCTAGTCTACATTAGTCTGTCATGAATACTACATCTTACCCTCAAGCATTGTTCATATGGCACCCGGTTCGTGCAAACACCTTGTTCCTAAGGACAAATTTTCGGGAACCGTGAAACGATATAAAAATATTTGGCCAAGAAATGTTAACAAAAAAATTACTGCGGAAATCTATTAAAACAAATTACAAGCTGCAACAGTTAAAAACAATACTAGTTGTACAGACTCTGCCCTTAAGTGATGCGTCACACGGTGAAAATAAAAGAAATCTAGCAGAAATTCATTAAAATTTAGTGTTGCTAATGAGCAGCATGCGAGCAAGGTCATTGACCTGTCAGCTGTTCCACACAGCGCTGCCTCCATTGGTGCAGTTCTCTTTTAAAATCTGTACTTTGTCTGCCGAGGTATGTAGGCACAGCATGGAACATTCCACCCCCACCCTGTGACAGCTGCACCAGCCAACATCAAAACTAATTCGCATCATAAGCTGTGGGNGGGGGGGGGGGGACTACCTTTTACTTTCCTTTTTCTTAGCCTATTCCACCCGTCTTGTGATGTTAAAGTAATTTTTTTTGCATGTAAAATACTTTTCTATGCCAATCTGAATTTACCACATTTTAATCACAACATGTCTATCAATAAAAATTCTTTTAATTTTAATAAATGGATTTTTTAATTTTTTTGTGATAAGCTACAGGTACGACAATTCATTCAAAATTGTTAAAAAAAAATTTGCATGTGTTACGTGCATACACTGATACAGCAGAATTTTGAAGTAAAGATTGCTACATGTTAAAATATTATTACATCATTAATATAAGAAATGTAAACACGGGCTGTATCATAATGTATGTTAGGCCTACGTGCACCACCACAGTCTGGTTTTTTTTTGTTAATTTAACTCGGTAGTCATTTATTCACAACTGGGTTATCATTCTGTTCATAATACATCAATCACACTATTAAATTCATCTATATTTTCTAACGAAAAATGTTTAAAATGTCTTGTTTCCTCGCACGAAATGTAAACCTGGGCTATATAACAGCTTGTGCATTAGGAGTATGCATGACATTGTGGTCTACTTTTTCATTAATTTTAACTCTCTCAGTACTCCTTTCTACATAACTGTGGTATCATTTTACTCACAATACATTACTCTAACATATAAATTTACATTTCCACATTAAAAATGCAAATGTTTATATCAGTGAATTGTGAACATGACTTCATGTACCCAGTTAGCAAAATGTGCTGTTTGAGTGCAATTTTCTCGTTTACGGTAGGCCACATGGGTCAAAATTCAGCCATATCTGTTCATATAAACAACTCTATCTTACAGACAAATTTTAAGGAACCACGAGTGTCTGCAAATTCGAGCTTTTACTGTACTTGCGATTTCATATTGTAATTATTTAATTTTAATATGCAGTGTTTATAGTTACAGTATTATAATACTTATTATAAAAATAAAACTTTAGACTCTTTGTATTGATTTGACTGTATTTTAGCGATACTCTCAACCCTCCAGATTTTCTGTGATCCGCACCACCCGGCACCATATTAGCCTGGGTATCAGAGGTTTTACTTTAACGTAATATGTAGTATTCTTCAGCAGTAGCCATTACTAAAAATTCCCTAAAATTTTTCTGTTCATGACAGTTAATAAAAATGTGATGACTGTGGTAAAACACATCCTATGGCCTCTTAGATCTCTAAAGGTACTCAGAGTTAATGTAATTCAGCACTAAGATAAATAATTAACATACCTTTGCTTGTACATTATTTAAGTCCAGTTTCCTCTGGGCATATTCAAACAGATTCTTCGTGCGCTCACAGTCAGTGGTGATGGCGGCATCACAGAACTTTCCAAGGAAGCCAACAAATTCAAACTGCCCCAGGAACGAGAGGATTTCCTCAAACAAGTGATGCTGGTGCTCAGTATCCTCCCAGGGGATCAATGCATCAACCATCTTGAATGTGCGTGCCTTCAATATGAGCCTAGCATCAAAACCTTCCTTCCGTGCAAGCTCCTCTGCCTCGTCCAGGTTGTCCTGCTCCAGCAACTGTTTCAACCTACGCACATTTTAACACACTGCATTTTCCAAAATTTACAGAGCACTATTATTTTTCTAATTAAATTCACAAACTCACTAAAATATGAATGCCTCCGTAGTGTCGTAACATTGTGACCTCTCACCTGGCGGGCGACCTGGGATCAATTCCTTGTATCAACACAGTGAATATTTTTTTTAAGTGGGCGGGTCTGGCCCACCTATGTACTGTACAAGAATACGGCAAACCACCATAGTCATGCTTGGGCATGCCATAGTTTCCATCACCAAGACTTTGCCTGGAGTTCCAATCAGCCTTTAGGTGCAATCAGCTTTTAAGGCTGTCAACATCAACAGAAATATGCCATGGATAATAAAGTACATATAGTCTTACAGAAATGTCGTATTGTAATTTATCCTGCGT
Source organism: Clitarchus hookeri (assembly GCA_002778355.1). Taxonomy (NCBI): domain Eukaryota; kingdom Metazoa; phylum Arthropoda; class Insecta; order Phasmatodea; family Phasmatidae; genus Clitarchus; species Clitarchus hookeri. The sequence continues at coordinate 385,862 of NQII01000744.1, forward strand.
GGATTAGCACAAAAAGGTTGCGTATATATTTTAACATTTATTCGTAGGCTTCAGAACATGGTACCTGCTTGGTGGCTGTCATATTCTGAATGGGTCTTGAGTGTGACACCCGTTGAAATTCCATGCCTATCCAGCCACCACAGATCCATTGGGAAAAAATTAATGGAGTAGTGTACAAGGATGCAGACTTACAGACAGCGCAGTCCCAGCACAGAAAATAAAGATACCCAACTTTTTTTTAATCTATTCACATGACATCACCATGAGAGACAGCTATCAAATGTTGCTATGCACGCCATAAAAGTTACAGTAACAGATATATTTCCACTCATTATGTACCAAACCAAATAAAAAGGCACAACTTATACTTGATTACCTTCTTTGGAGTAATTCAGTATGTGAAAAACAACCATATCTGAATTAGCTGGATGTTAATGCATTCCTAGCAAAACTTCAAAAGTATACTTATAGCAAACACTGGCAATACGGAGCCCACCAGTCTGCATTTTCTTGAATGCATGCAAATAATGTTGCAACTGCAAAACAAGTTTAGTCAAGTGCCACTAAAATGATGAAATATGCAATCATGCTACCTGCTACCAATAAGCATTTTGTAAGAACTCTAAATTTGATAGATAAAAAATTCTGCAATTACACTTATATCTTAAAAGTGAAAAAGACACACACATGTACTCTCAGGTTGGTACTTGCAAATACACAGACACATAAGGTTTGTTCGTGTGGTACGTTCATTCTACTACTTAGGCTCTTTTCACACTTTCTTGCTCTGTGCCGTTTGTGCTAATGGAAGCTCCTTTTTAGTTTGTAGTTTNACTACTTAGGCTCTTTTCACACTTTCTTGCTCTGTGCCGTTTGTGCTAATGGAAGCTCCTTTTTAGTTTGTAGTTTGGGTGGCAGGAGTTAAGAGTGAGAGAGAGGGAAAAGAGATTTAGGCGGTTCTTAACATCAAGGTCTTGAGAGCTGAGGAGGGTGAAGCGAGGTGAGTATGGAGCAGCGCCGGAATGCAAGGGCAGAAGAAACGGGAGATCCCCGACAAAACCCGCCAACCAGCAGCGTTGTCCGGTACGATTTCCACATGTGAAAATCCGGGGTCACCCCACTGGAGATCAAACCCGGTTTGCCTTGGTGGAAGATGAGTAGTCTACACCACTACACACACACCACTGCGACCCTGGGTGGCAGGAGCACTGCTCTTTCTGCTCCCTAAATGCCACTTTTTCTTCTGCCCTTGCTTGTCAAATGACTGCATGTTGGATGAATTATTCATTAAACCTTTTATAAAATGTAGTGGTCATCCTGCAAGTAGCAGGTAGAAGGATATTTTATTACCAATAATAGTTAAAGTTGTTACCAGTGAAAGTCACTGGCATTGTTAATTACAGCTACATGAGCATGTTAAACTTATTCATTGCCTTCTACGTCATCAGACGACACAATTGCATCAAATAACATCCGTACAATATCACTAACCTGTCGTATTTGCATCATTTCCCAAACAAAAACACAGTTTAGCACGTTGCCATTTGTGTCTTCAGGTCGAGAGCAACAGTTTTGTTTGCTCCTTTCATGCTCCTTGGGAAAATTTGACATGCTCTCGAAAGCAGAAAGAACATACCACACGAACAAACCTATACTTGCAGTTGGGAAACACATTTTCCATAGTGTGCCATCAATCGCCATGTCAGTAAGCTGGCTCAACCAGCAAAACCTGCTATTGTAAATCTATGGGAAAAATGTTTTATTGGTTTTTATGTGCATCTGCAAGTACAAACTTGTGAGTACCTACTCAAGTTCGTGTCATTACCATTTTTAAGAATTTATTAACAGTCTAGCAGTTAATTTTCNCCGGAATGCAAGGGCAGAAGAAACGGGAGATCCCCGACAAAACCCGCCAACCAGCAGCGTTGTCCGGTACGATTTCCACATGTGAAAATCCGGGGTCACCCCACTGGAGATCAAACCCGGTTTGCCTTGGTGGAAGATGAGTAGTCTACACCACTACACACACACCACTGCGACCCTGGGTGGCAGGAGCACTGCTCTTTCTGCTCCCTAAATGCCACTTTTTCTTCTGCCCTTGCTTGTCAAATGACTGCATGTTTGATACTTGTTGGATGAATTATTCATTAAACCTTTTATAAAATGTAGTGGTCATCCTGCAAGTAGCAGGTAGAAGGATATTTTATTACCAATAATAGTTAAAGTTGTTACCAGTGAAAGTCACTGGCATTGTTAATTACAGCTACATGAGCATGTTAAACTTATTCATTGCCTTCTACGTCATCAGACGACACAATTGCATCAAATAACATCCGTACAATATCACTAACCTGTCGTATTTGCATCATTTCCCAAACAAAAACACAGTTTAGCACGTTGTTATTTGTGTCTTCAGGTCAAGAGCACCAGTTTTGTTTGCTCCTTTCATGCTCATTGGGAAAATTTGACGCTCTCGAAAGCAGAAAGAACATATCACATGAACAAACCTATACTTGCAGTTGGGAAACACAATTTCCATAGTGTGCCATCACTCGCCATGTCAGCAAGCTGGCTCAACCAGCAAAACCTGCTATCGTAAATCTATGGGAAAAACGTTTCATTGGTTTTTATGTGCATCTGCAAGTACAAACTTGTGAGTCCCTACTCAAGTTCGTGTCATTACCATTTTTAAGAATTTATTAACAGTCTAGCAGTTAATTTTTTGCAATTTTTTTTACCTGTACAATTAAAAACTAATTTTGGTCTAATATCAGTGACACTGACATCCCCTGCATCAATATTGTAGAAAATTACTATTTCCTCTGGATAATCTAGAAAATTACATTTACTTCCACTGTCCACGTATGTCTGTCAAGTATAATTAATTTTTTTAATTCTTACTGTGTGTGGATGGTCACAACCATAAATTCAAGACTCTGTATAAGAACTTTAAAAGAGATTTTCAATAATAGTATCAACTATACATTGAAAAGCATCAGAAAATACACACCACTATATCTCAATTACTTGAAGTGTGTACACATCTGAATACAGTACTATTGTGATCTGCTGCTTCTCACCAATTTCCCATCCATTGTAAAAACAAGCCAGTTCACTAGGCGTCATCATTCCAGGACCATCCAGGATAGGGTTGCCAACTGTCCTGTATTGTACGGGATTTCCCGTATCCAGATGCTGAAATTATTATCCCATATGGACACAGAACGAGATGTCATACATCCCGTATTTCCCAATTCTTTGAAAATAAACTGAATATTAATAAACACAGTGTGAGTAATTTACCACTTCTGCTATTACAGGTACGTTTACACTGCTGCTCTAACCCAACTGCAGAATATTTAGATATAATACAGAGTAATGAAAAACTGCCATTTGAAGCCACAAAACTGGTTAAATATGAATTTTTTACATCAACTAATTTATTTATGTTGTATATGTTCAGAGAAAATAGTGACTAAAATATACTTCTGATTTTTGTAAATTACAGATATTATTTAAAACTGTTTTTTCCCCTTGATCATTTCACTGGGATCAGATGTTATGGTGTCGAGCTGTCGGAAGCGCCCCTCACGGCAAATCTGAAAAGTTGGCAACTCTAATCCAGGAAATGGGAAGCACAGACACACCAACCCCTCCATACTCTGTCCAGTTCCAGCCTCATGTACACCAGAACCCTTCGTGTATTCCCCTCCACCTCTCCTCCACAGGCTTAAAGGTGCATGCTGGCATGTCCACAGGCAGTTTTCACTCTGCCTCTACACAGCATGGGAAACAATAAAACTCGTACAGCATGCCGTGACTTCCTACTGCTTGCTTTCAGCTTTGCAGGCTTCTCCAATTTACTAGTCGTTTCTGGAAGCTTCGCAAAAAATTTCCCACTGATCCTCCTGGAGTCCTTGCTTGAGCATTGTTTTTGCAGTACCTCCTTTCTGGGTACTCCATGAATGTTGACTCACTGCTCAGTAACACTGCGAACTAAGTCATGGCAATACTTCCTGAACCATATACTGTATGAGACCATACCATTGCAATGCTCTCCTTTGAATGTACTCTTACCACATTTCCACATATATTCAATTCTTATCAAATGACCTAATACTAAACATGTTGAACTCTGGATACAAATATGGTCCTTCACTACCTCCACCAGCTTGGAGAGAAATTTTNTGTTTTTGCAGTACCTCCTTTCTGGGTACTCCATGAATGTTGACTCACTGCTCAGTAACACTGCGAACTAAGTCACGATTATACATGGCAATACTTCCTGAACCATATACTGTATGAGACCATACCATTGCAATGCTCTCCTTTGAATGTACTCTTACCACATTTCCACATATATTCAATTCTTATCAAATTACCTAATACTAAACATGTTGAACTCTGGATACAAATATGGTCCTTCACTACCTCCACCAGCTTGGAGAGAAATTTTTTGGTATCCTCCAGAGTACTGTGAAACAGCATGCTGCGTATTCAGCTGCTGCATATCATTTCCCAACCATATTTGTGCGATAATACACACACTTTTATGGACAAGAATGAAGAATCAACAGGCAATTTTTGAAAATGGGAACTGAACAAAGAACCAGATAAGTGAAATAAACACTTTTCACACAGGCAATGAAAAATTTTAAAATGCTAGCTACTCAAAATTATTATAAGAAAAAAATAAGTTTTCATTATTTACTCTGCAATATTCCATAATTTTTCCTTTCATTAAATACCCTAGGCTCAGCCCAGTATAGCAACATGACTCACTATATGGTGCTCTTACAAGGAAGAAATAGCAGTTGGAGATGTATAAATTAATATTCTATTACAAGTCATAATTCTTTAATTACCATAAAATAAATAAAACATTTTAAAATTAATAGGGTGCAAATTAATTGGGAATAATAAACTCTGTTTTTAAAGTTGGTTGTATAAGAAGAGGACTGGAAAAATCTAGAATAAATGTGTTGACGGATTGGTAGAACAGCATATTAAAAAAAATTTATGGACAGGCACAACTCTAATAATTTTTAGTATAAACATGAAGTAACTCCCGGAATAACATACCTTGTTTCGTGAGAAGATGGTCCTTTTAAGAACTGCATTTTTTTCTGCAGAAACCCTAGTTCACAAGATTCAAAGTATGTCATTTCATTTGTCGTTCCCCCAACCAGAAATGTAACAGGGTTGACTTCTGCCTTGAAATGTTGTTCAAAATCTGGAAGAACAAAATTATCGAAAGATACGTGTACCAATTCCTGGCAAACGTAATAAGATAATATACACTTATAATATGAAAAGCGACCTAAAAAATTAAAAATATTCATGACTATGATAGAACTCACCCAGAACTAGTTACTTTAAAAATGAGACAATGCAAATTCTTAAGCTGCCTTCTAGGAAGCTGTTAAATATTATTCTGACTGAAAATGTAATGAATAATATTAAAACATTGGCCTAATTGAAAGCTAGGAGTCAGAATTCAAGGTATAGGTCTAAATGACAGTTGATTATGAAATTTAGTAGGAATAAAAATTGGCAAGCAACTACAGTAGTTTTCCAAAACAACTTGAGAAACTAAACACAGCCATAACTTTGATCATGATTGTGTGTCAAAAATGAGTGTGATTTCTAGTTGCTGTCTTTGACCCAAAATGAAAATTTTAAATCTCAAGTCACCCTTTCGGTCAAGATTAAAAGTTGTTTTCACACATAATTGTGGGAATCTCTGTTTATCTGTGCACATTTAAACAAGCCAAACCCTGTTTTAAGAAGGCCAGATTGATAAATGTGTACATACTACACCATGAAGGCCCTGCAAACACTCTGGGCCAGGACAAACATCAAGGACACTACGTCTTCTAAATAAAGTGACATACTAAAAGTGCCAATTCGGAACACGGCCTAAAATGGCTGATTGGCCAAACGAGTGCTTGACTGCACCGCTTACCGCCATGACAGTTTACAAACAACTGACTGCAAAGGAAAGTCTGGCCAACAACAGCCGAGGGGGTGCCACTGACCATTAGCGTGTGACATTACAATTTAAAGTGTCCAGACCAATAAAACAAGTCCCACAAGTTCGAAGAAAAAACNAGGCAATGAAAAATTTTAAAATGCTAGCTACTCAAAATTATTATAAGAAAAAAATAAGTTTTCATTATTTACTCTGCAATATTCCATAATTTTTCCTTTCATTAAATACCCTAGGCTCATCCCAGTATAGCAACATTACTCACTATATCGTGCTCTTACAAGGAAGAAATAGCAGTTGGAGATGTATAAATTAATATTCTATTACAAGTAATAATTCTTTAATTACCATAAAATAAATAAAACATTTTAAAATTAATAGGGTGCAAATTAATTCGGAATAATAAACTCTGTTTTTAAAGTTGGTTGTATAAGAAGAGGAATGGGAAAATCTAGAATAAATGTGTTGACGGATTGGTAGAACAGCATATTAAAAAAAATTTATGGACAGGCACAACTCTAATAATTTTTAGTATAAACATGAAGTAACTCCCGGAATAACATACCTTGTTTCGTGAGAAGATGGTCCTTTTAAGAACTGCATTTTTTTCTGCAGAAACCCTAGTTCACAAGATTCAAAGTATGTCATTTCATTTGTCGTTCCCCCAACCAGAAATGTAACAGGGTTGACTTCTGCCTTGAAATGTTGTTCAAAATCTGGAAGAACAAAATTATCGAAAGATACGTGTACCAATTCCTGGCAAACGTAATAAGATAATATACACTTATAATATGAAAAGCGACCTAAAAAATTAAAAATATTCATGACTATGATAGAACTCACCCAGAACCAGTTACTTTAAAAATGAGACAATGCAAATTCTTAAGCTGCCTTCTGGGAAGCTGTTAAATATTATTCTGACTGAAAAAGTAATGAATAATATAAAAACATTTGCCTAATTAAAAGCTAGGAGTCAGAATTCAAGGTATAGGTCTAAATGATAGTTGATTATGAAATTTAGTAGGAATAAAAATTGGCAAGCAACTACAGTAGTTTTCCAAAACAACTTGAAAAACTAAACACAGCCATAACTTTGATCATGATTGTGTGTCAAAAATGAGTGTAATTTCTAGTTGCTGTCTTTGACCCAAAATGAAAATTTTAAATCTCAAGTCACCCTTACGGTCAAGATTAAAAAGTTGTTTTCACACATAATTGTGGGATTCTCTGTTTATCTGTGCACATTTAAACAAGCCAAACACTGTTTTAAGAAGGCCAGATTGATAAATGTGTACATACTACACCATGAAGGCCCTGCAAACACTCTGGGCCAGGACAAACATCAAGCACACTACGTCTTCTAAATAAAGTGACATACTAAAAGTGCCAATTCGGAACACGGCCTAAAATTGCTGATTGGCCAAACGAGTGCTTGACTGCACCACTTACCGCAATGACAGTTTACAAACAACTGACTGCAAAGGAAAGTCTGGCCAACAACAGCCAAGGGGGTGCCACTGACCATTAGCATGTGACATTACAATTTAAAGTGTCCAGACCAATAAAACAAGTCTCACAAGTTCGAAGAAAACACATTGCACAGAACAAGTCACTATGTACACGACTAAACAGATACACTTATTTCTACAAGTTTGCAACATTAAACACAGTGTTTTGAATTACCTGGCAAAGTCACCACAATCAAGTGACACTTTAAAAAGTCCTCGTCCTGAAACTGTTCTGGAGTAGTCAACAGCACTGCTCTTGGTTGAGGCTCCCCGTAAAGAAGNCACAGTGTTTTGAATTACCTGGCAAAGTCACCACAATCAAGTGACATTTTAAAAAGTCCTCGTCCTGAAACTGTTCTGGAGTAGTCAACAGCACTGCTCTTGGTTGAGGCTCCCCGTAAAGAAGGTCAAAATCACGAACGGTGTATTTGTGCCACAGCTTCACCAATGTAAGAGTGTGCACATCAATGGCTACCATGTTATGGTCTTTAGTCAGGCCAATCAATAAACTGCAATCAAACGAATAAAAAAATATTGGTAGTGCTTAAAGATACTTTCCACACAAAGTAGTTTTGTATCTGCACATTTTTAAAAGACATGAAAATAAATCTACTAACACTATCTTGCCCATTTGCTGTATAGTTGCGATTACAGTGCTACAGTTTAATACCATTAATTTCAATTAATCAAAGTACAATCTTTCTTCCCCCTTTCCCGGGGAACTGGCTTTTCCATTTTCAAGATTTAATTCCTTGTCAATCACCCATTACAACAGTTTATAACAGTGAATACTTGTTTAATATCTATACATTAACAAAGAAGAAAACTTCAGAAAATTTTTTCGTTATNGTTTAATATCTATGCATTAACAAAGAAGAAAACTTCAGAAAATTTTTTCGTTATCACTAAAACATTACCTTGATGATACTCATAGATAAATTTTAGGTTAGACACTACCCTCCACTCACTGACGTGTCTCCTCAGCAGGCCTAAAACTCTTTAGAAGAGTCTAGTGCGAGGAGTTAGATGGCCACTACTAGGATATCCCTTTTCATTCAGCAGCTTCACTCTACAATGCTTCCACCCCCATCAGTCATTCTTCAGAATAATCTAAAACAAAATGTCAGCTCCACTAAGCTCCAAACTCCTCTCATTTCTTCACTCACCTTACTTCGAGAATATTTCAAGTTTTTTTTTTTACCTATTATTTAATTTTTTTCACAGCAAAGTTTAGAATAAATTGCAATTGTATTCTTGAGGTATAGGTTTGCAGCCCACCATTATGCTGAACATAAGCCGCAAGTTCTCTCCAACTACATTGTACGAGAAATAAAATCCAGGAGAAATGAACTTGAGAGGATGCCTAGTTGAAGCCACTACCTGAAAAATCCATGTAAATGCAGATGACAGAAGGTTTTGCATCATCCTGTAAATTGTGATGCATGGGAAAAGGCTTTGTGTCAAGGTACCAATTTCACCTCCAGTAAGCAGAATATGTGTGGGGTACCACACTCACTGTCTCAGTTTATATCTTCATACGACTGTGTTATGACCCTTGTAATCAAGCTCACTTTCGAATGCAGCTTTACGTTGCACCATGGTTCATACAACGTTTTTGCAACTGAAACCACTCTCCCTTGTAAATCTTTGCCTCAGAACAGACTTTGCAACCACAGGTGACAACGCTTCAAAGATGCAGAAAANCCACTCTCCCTTGTAAATCTTTGCCTCAGAACAGACTTTGCAACCACAGGTGACAACGCTTCAAAGATGCAGAAAATTAGCATTTTAAAAGTGTTCTTCATTCACAATGTAAACAATCACCTAGCAAGCAGCACACAGCCTGTTTTCTGTTAGCAACAAAGTCTACAATTTTCTTCTCAAGGTTATGTGCATTCAAGGAAACTCATTTATGTTTAACAATTCTACTAGTGTTTTTTAGAATCCATTTTTAGAACCAATCTGAGTGCTGTTATCTGCACTTGGTAAACGGTTGCTAATACTAAGGCACAGTGCAAAAGCAAACAGGAAAATTGATGTTAAGACTGGTAACCAACTGTTGCCAGTAATACAGTATTCTGTTGCCAATCTTGTATGTTTGTTTGTACAGCCTTCAGCCATGAATGTAAACGAATTTACAGGTAGAAATAGAAATTTCAAGTTGTATTGCATCACTACATAAGTACTGTATTTACAAATGTATGACTAAAAAATTTATTCTAAGAAAAATAATTTTACGAGTATGGGAGTAGATCTTATATGGAGACAAAGGTTTTGGAGAAAAATTAGAAGTGAATTTGGCATAACATATATGTAGTGTTATTTCCCCCAGCTGATGAGCACATGGTTAGCTTTGGCAGGTATCATGGTGTCAACCAAGTGACCTTGACAGTATTGCTACGGCGATAGAGTGGGATGAAGGCTTTCATGCAGGTCCACTAGTAACTGGTCGAGAAAGGGGCATGGGGTGTGAATGAGCAGTGCATGTTTAAAGTATTTTTGTTAAAGTTGTTCATGTTGGTCATTGACAAGCAGCTTTTGAAACACCNTTTCTTATCCACTCTGCCCTTCCCTCTATTACTCTCTTCTCCTCACCCTCTCCCCCATCCTAATTTCCCAGTCACAAACCGACATGCAGAAAAGCTCAGAACTGTAGACAACAGTCCTCAGTGCTCATAGCTAAGATGTCATGCTCATATGAGGAGGCGGAATTGTGATTGTTCAAAATGCAGTCATGGTATGACTCAGAATGTGAGCACCAAGCTGGTTACCAAGTAGTTCAGGACCCACTTTAGCTAGGAAGGCCTTTGCACAATCATGCCATGCATTAGTTCACGTTTAAAGCCCTAATGTAATGGATACAAAATTTAGAGACTATAGAGTATTGTGTAGCGAGCCTCGAACACCTGGCTATCCTACAGATATTAAATATGGTAAAATGGTCTGTCTTATTTGAAATGAGGTATCACCTTTTATATTTTTTGCATGAGAATGTGTTTTTTTTCCTCAGCATTTAGCCACATCACAGATCTACTTTAATTTAGTTGAAGTAAAACTTAATTAAAGCCTGTCTCAAAGAAAGAAACTACTGTAATGTGAACCGTCCATTAAACATTTAGCAGAACATCTTGAGTTATTATAGCACGACTACTTCAGACCTACGAGTAAAATATTTTAAATTGCCCGCTTCATCGGGCAGCGAGTTGTGTTATGTACCACAATCGTGACTGAAACGTGGGCACCCTTAGATATAGGCTGTCCACGGTAAACTAAGCACTTCTGAAAGCCATGCTTAAGATCTGCTTGTATGCACGTTGTGTATTCTTCTGCCTTATGTAAAAATTAACATTTCCGTGGGCCTCACCACTTTATTCAAGCATCAGTCAAGTAAAACTGAAATTAATAGAAAAGTAAATACTAAACACATTTCCTTTCATTTTACACTTAGATGCATTAAAAAAAGAAAAGAAAATAAATAATTTAAGTTATCACCAATGGTTACGTAACACTTTTTAATCAACATTAGGACATGGAACTACTATCCAACTTTAACGGGCACATGTCACTCAATACGCCTTTTAAAATATATGCAGGTAGGAGCAGTGACTTTTTCTACGGTTGATTTCAAAAATGCTCACTTTATCGTGAATAGTCTTTACTCTCGCCTTGACACAAGATGGAACATAAATGGAAGGTGGGATGTAGGTTCCGAGGTAGACTAGAGTATACTACAGAAAGTAAATTAGAGGGGCGTCCGCCTGTCCATCCATCCGTCCATCCATCCATCCCTGCATGCCTCCATCCGTCCATCCATTGATTATATTCTCTTTACTTTGGCCTTTTTTTAAACTTCACATTATTTTAAAAACAATCTTTTTAACAAAAAAATGTATAATAAAAAATGTATCATTCCTTAACTGTCCAAAATTAGTTTGTTAAAATTTCACATGATGTAGCATGTCAGTCCACAGAAAGACTGAGCACACCCATACGTCATGCAGCAGGCAAAACCAAACAAAAAAATTAAAACTGTTACATCTTTCCTTAATTGTTTAAGCTACCGTGGCGTGAGGGCAGAAAGTAGTTGTACTATGGCCAAAATGGCCATCTCACAAATGAGCGAACGACTCTCATCACTCGGAAGAAATGGCTGGCCACAAGCTCATCGGCCCAAGCTGCAAACAGCTAAAATAACAAAGGCTGTTCATGATAAAGTGAGCACTCTAGAAATCAACCTTTTAAAAAAAATTGCCACCCGTAACTGTGTATGTGTAACTGCAAAGACTTGGGTTGAACACTCCTAGTTAAGTTGGCAGTGAATTTCAAAAAGTAGTTCTAAGAAATAACACTGTATTGCAATTGTAATGTTTAGATTTATGACTACTTAAGTTGTTTTTTGTTTTATTTATTATACTTAACAGATATTTCCCCCCTTTCTGCAATACGTTAGTGAAGTCAACAGATAAAAAAAAAAACAGTAGAAATTGCAGTTGGAAACATGATATTATAAATGGAACATTAAATAACAATAATGAAAGTAAATGAACGACAGCAGAAACGCGGTATTAATATATTCATGTGAGTTTAGATGTGCATGTTATATCCTCAGTTTGACAAATAATAGAAAAAAAATATATGTACGTATCTACTTATGCCCAGCTGTGTAACTTTTTTTAAATCTGCCTTAATAAAAAGTACACATGTGGCTGTCAATAATTATTTGTTAATATGACACATTTTGAAATCATTGTGTTGTGTAATGTAGGCCTCATCTCAAACTTGTTTTCATGTAGTTCTTCATCCCAAGTTCGAGTGTTGCAAGTTTTACTACTGTTAACGTAACATACAGTTCACAGTTTGATACTACACCAAAGGTGTTCCAAAATTTAAAATATAACATCTTGAAGCTGGTTTGGTTGACTATAAACCTATAGCTATGCTTGTTGCCGACATTCTTTCTCGATGCAAGTGTAACAATTTAGTTTTTTGGTAATGCTTGTATGAAAAATTATAAATTATTTACAATTAATTGTCGACAGTTATAAAATAATTCCATGTTTACATTTTGTAATGGATGTTCGACAAGACTACTTACTACCTTTTGAGAAATATAAACAAAGAGAGTATGTGTTCTTGAATAATTGCTTATGTTATATCTGCCATATTGGCTGCTAAAAACTTTCGTAGGCACTGAAATTTAATGTGACTGTAAATTACACAGCATAGTCAACACCCCAGACTTTCAGAGGTCTTGTTTACTTGCAAATACATATTTTATATAGGTTAGATTGCATTATGTAGTGTAGGTGTTAAATTAAGTAATTCGAAAGAAGCTTTATGACCTAGCTATCAATAACTGTACCAGTCCCACAGCAAGTGCTCTCGTCTGTTACATTTTGAAGTAAATAAAGTTGATTACACTGTTACTGCTCTGTAGAACATTTCAGGTACCACAAGAGGAGATATTGAAGATGTGTCCACTCTGGATAAGAAGAGAAATAATAGACCACAAGGGGGAAAGTTCGATGAGAATTTTGATGCAGCCATTCACCACATCATTTATAGGACGTATCGTGAAGGTATGGACAACAAAGATCGATAATGTGTTATTGTTGATGTATATTTACTTCATAATATTTCCACTGCATACACTAATTTATTTCCTCGACCAACATATTACATTCCGGAAAGTTTCAGGGGAGCTGTCTGAATATAATGTTGTTGGTGCATGAATTACAGTTGTTTTCCTAGTAGACACTGACATGAAACTGCACTCTCTGTGACTCACTTTATAATTCCACAACAAAATATTAGGACGTCACATCTCTTAAGCCTGATCTACAATGCATTTGTAGTTCTATTTACAATGTCTTGTCCGTAATACTTTGTAAGAACCAATCACTAACCACCATACAATATTTTGTATGGAAGAGTTTGACGCTATACAGCCACTGTGGTAGACAGTGTGGCTTATAGTGTCGTGGTTAATGCCTCCAGGCACAGACTATAATGTGCTTGGAGGTTGAGGGTATTGTAATAATGAAGCCTTTTACTGTTTCATTTGTTAAGGACGAATATATTCTCTGGAGTTTACACAAGTACTACATACATCAGCACTTCCGAGGTGTGGTACCTAATTTGACTACTCGTATTCACTGGGCGACTTCGTGGTTGAGTGGGGCTTCTCTGGGCGACGATTTTTATACTTAACTCAGCGGTGAGTGCTGTCAGCTGTGGTGGGTGATCTCCGGCGATGGGCGGCCTTTGGCAAAAGCCTGCGGGTGCTGCTGTCTCACTGGACTGCTGTTCTACTGACGTACTGACGTGGCCAGGGGTCCGAACCCCTGACCTAACTCTCTGCTCGGCGGTCTTCGACTCACTGCTCTCCCAGACTGACCTCTCTGCGCGTTACTCATCGACTGTCTCCTACTCTGGGCGGTAGTAATCAACTGACC